>JACCID010000097.1:0-505774 GCA_018906775.1 Sycophila sp. Sp_5 | reverse complement strand
TTGCAGAAATCGTGTACCTTTTTTTTTATTTTTAATTCTTTAAGGGGGCTAGCCTGGATTAAATTAAAAAAATACATTTTCCAGTATAGTAACTTTTCATACTTTTAGTACTGACATAATTTAAACTATTTATGTACCACTAGGATCCAAACAGTACTCTTTATCTCTACTATTGTTCTATCAAAAATATCTTAAATTTTTATTGATTTGTCCACTTTTCCGTAGCTTTTTTTTCAGTAGGATGACTTCGATGTCACCAGATCAGGCTTAAATTACTCTTCATAACTTGCACTTCATATATAACAGATCACTTTTGTGAAAAAAAAAAAGAAATATAACTATTGTAGACACTTGCGTGGAAAGTATTAAGCAATTACTAATATTATACTGGAAATTGTATATTTTTTTTTCAATTTAACTCTGGCTGACCCCCTTAAGTATATACTACAGATCCCGGCGAGTGTCCTAATTAAAAAATATCATCTCCTCGATCATATCGCAAGCGCTGAAACATACTGCAGGTGAATTTGGGTCTGTTGGTTATCCCCCTGGGCGCATGCACGGCGAGCAATACTTTTACATAGTTGCTATTCAAATTGGATACACTTTTGTTTACGCACGAGTGCAGCGAAAGCGAGGAAATGTGGACACGCGCTTAGCTTATAACGCGACAGTGTACCGTTTCAAATTTGTCGGACGAATTTCCGGGCGAATTGCAACCGAATGAAATCGGAGTGTTGAACAAGGCGTGCGAATTTGCAAGCGATTACTACTGAAACGAACTTTCGTCTGACTCTGGAATTCAATTTGGAATAATTTGGTTTTTTGTACTATTTTTTCAAAGATAGATAGACCTAACTGAATAACCTGTGCATGTGTTTTTTTGCAATGTGTTATACAGAATTAGTTTGTAATCGACATTATGACTGTAACTTTAAGCCGGATAGTACGTACAATCTACATTATCCATGATCTTTCCTTTGTTCCTCGAATTTAAATGCCGTACTTTATTCTGCTATCTTACGCATTGGAACGCTTAACAATGCATGGCCTTTTCGAACTGTTGAGTTTTAAATATTTATATCAATAAAAAAAATAAAAGTATGAAAAAAACATCCATTTTTTCATAACGAGACACTGAAAAAAATTTGTTAATTTTAAGGTAATGATTTATTTCAATAATACCTTGAATCAAGTAATAATGTCATTAAAACTTATATAAATTTATTTGTTTCTAAATAAATTTAGTAGTTTCAAAAAAAGAATTTTTTCACTCAATAAAATATTTAATAAGTACTATTGAAATAAATAAAATTTTTCTCTCAGTGTAGCTTTGCTTAAGAAACAAAATAAAATTCAATCTCCACAGTGACTTTACTTTTTTTTACAGCTTACACAGACCATGTAAATGAGCATTCAACGAGCCGAAATCGCAGAATACCGATTTCCTCCCGTAAAACGGCAGCTCGTTTTCGTCATTCCCGATCGTCAACCGAAAGAAATAAAACGTATAAAGACCTCCACAGAGATCCCCGAAGAATACCGGAAATTCCGAATTTATTGCTCTCTCAATGCCCGCGCAGTCTCGGCCGACATTATCGCTTGCGTCAGCGCGCAAAAATCCGCGGCTGGGCCTCGAGAAACTTTTTCACCGCAAAGCGCTCGTGAAAATTCATCTTTCGGCCTTCAAAAAGAGCCCCGACATCCGGGGCGGAGGCGTCCGCCAAAAGCTGCGCCGGCGAGCCTCGTAAAAGCCGGCCGAGTGCGCATTAAAAGCGATGGGGGCGAGAAGTGCACCCCGCGCTCGTACCCACCCCCCATCTTTATGTACGCACTCGGGCTCTTGATTGATCTATTATTCTCTCGGGTGAGCCCCGATGCCGGGAGATCCAAGAGGACGTGCTCGAGCCGACTTTGTTGCTCCGCTTTGGCGCGAATAGCGCGTGTATAGCGAGCCGTCGATGATGTCGAGTGCGTTTCCTAATGCATCATGAGTATCCCATCGGAGCGCGCCGTTTTTATGGTACACGAAAATTTAGTAGTTTGTTCATCATAAATGTTTATGATGTGTCGACGTACTTTTTTTATTGCCCACGCCGATCGTGATTCTAAAAGTAGCGGGATCATTTTCAGCGGTGTTTACGGGTCGTAAATTGACCATCAAATTAGAATGTTACATTTAACAGCAATTATAATAAATAGTAGTAATAAAAACATCTTTTGAAATTTTTATGAATATTTATCAATTATAAATGTGCAAAGTATCTTGAAAATACTCATACTAGAATAGTGTCAAATTTTATGTGAAAAATTGTTTAGCATTGAATGTCACTAATTCACTTTTTCCAAGTGAATTTCGTATTCTTAGATTTACACGGTAGGATTTTTTTTTTTTTATTAAACGGTAGGATATAAAAAAAAATAAAGTAAATGTAGGATCTAAAATTTATAATATAAATAATTAAATAAGTAACTCTCGAAGATATAATTACATTATTATTCTCGAATGGTTGAAACATCTGTAATATTCGACTGAGCCAACTTCTATGAGCAGTTCAAACTATTTACAGTACAGTAAAAGCTGATAAACCGATATAATTAATAGCATTACGTCTTCGAAAATGTCTTTGAAAACTGCGGAAATTCCTCTCGCGATACCTTAGTTCTATGTTTAATTAACTCTATAGCGTCGGAGGTATCACATTAAACGTTTAAGTAGTAACAGACAGAGTTGGTACGACATGCGTGAATCTTGAAATATTCTTTTTATTTACTAGATGGTATATATCATTGTATTAAGAACTATTTTAGTTCTTTCTGTGTTTAAATAGTAATAAACATAAGTATGTCTGACTCGAGAATTCAATAATTTGGTTTTTTATACTATTTTTTCGAAGTCTGATATAGACTTAACTGTCATGCTTCTGCAATGTATTATATAGAATTACTTCAAGTAGTAATATATTAAGTAGTAACAGTACATATTTAAGTAGTACTACTTAGTAATAGATATAAATCTTGAAATATTTAAAACTTTATTCACTTAATTGTATCAGTGTACAAGAACTCATTCAGATCGTTGTGCTTTTATCGCATGTTTAAGTAGTAACATACGCGCTCGGTAAGACACACAGGAACCTTAAAACATTTCAAAATCATTTTCACTTTATTTACTTGATTATTATTGTTGTAATCAGCAGTGTTACCTTAATTCATTAATGAAATACATAAATAAATTACTTTTCTACTACATGCCAAAATTGAAATAAATTTTATAAAACGATAAAAAATCGAACTTTTTTAGTAAATCACTGAAAGTAACATCTCTCCGGAGGATATTACTCATTCTGTGCAAGACGTCACGATAAACTCGTGCGGGCTTATCACCTCTTCGAATCCTCAATCGGAAACTGGACAACTTAAAGCACTACAATAATCCATCGAAGCGTAACAAAGAAAAACATCATCGTCACTCAATCCACGTTCGAACCAGCCATTATTACAGATCACCATCATCCCTTGCAGGACATCGTGCCTCTCCTCTTGCCAGGACTAAAACCACACGAGAGTTCCCTCGGTAATAATCTGGCGTTAAAGCTACTTTTATACGTATATGGCACCTTCTCCGTCGTCTGAGTCCCGAAAAGGCCGATAGATTATCGATCTGTCGAGCGGCCTGCTCTGGAGAAAGAGAGAAAGCCACCGAAGCGGCAAAGAGAAGGGGGTGGACGTCCAGGATTTGGAATTCAGCTCAGAGGTGCCAAACGGTTCGGTATTCGCTTCTCGCGCATGCGCGCCAACCAGTTGGCGACGGAGGGGGAGGGGCTGACAAACGCGCTGTTTGCGCGGCAAATACCTGTGCGCATCGCGCGACTCTTTGAGCGTCGGCGTCGCTCGCGTCCGGCTTTGCTGACTCGCTTGTCTTCACTGCCCCCCTTTACACTCCCACCGCCTCCACCCACCCCCGTCGAAGCGCGGGAATTACGAATCACGGGGCTGCCGTGCGGTCAATCATCGCCTTCTCCCTCTCTATCCTCACCCTGCTCGGGCACTCTCTTTTTTGCTCTTTTTCGGAGCCGATTTTTGACGTCTTTTATGCGACGCGTGCGCCGCTTTATACGCATTTGCGCGTCGCGCTTTTCACTCGTGACGTTTGAATTTTGCTGTACTTTTTAACCGAACTGACGGATTTATTATGGCTCTTTTAGCAGTGGTAGTTCATTTTTAGCGATCAATTCTTCACTGAAATTTCGTGACGTTGTTGACTTTTTTAATTATTTAATTTCCTCGATAATGCTTTGATCTAATTTAATAGTACGTTTCGTGTAAGATGGGAAAGTATAGTTTAAAAATGATTTTTGTATATTTATAATTCTGCGATACGTTTAAAATGATTCTCCAGTATTGTTTATTTCTATGTCGTAGTCTTCTTTAAGTACAAAACAGTTAAATGAGTTTGCTTACCTTTGAGTGTTCACTTTAATATTTTAAATGTAAATATGCCACTGTCAAATGCCAAGTGCGAGACCTTTAATTTTCTGAATTCAATATGACCGATTACATGTTTATATGCGAAACCGGAGTTCGATTAAAGTACATATTTTTCCTAACTTTTTTTTGTTAATTTTATACGCCCGATGAAATAAATGAGTAAAATAAAACACAAGCTTTATGATTATGAAGATTTGAATTTCTCTGACATTTAGTACCCTCTTTGATCGAAAATAATGAATACGTAAATATGGCTTTGCATAAGATTAATTACAGCAAAAACTGCAAGTACTACGAATATAAAATGTCGTATTAAAAATTTAATAAAAAAAAAACAGCTGTAATTTGTGCTCTTCTTGTAATACAAATGTGAACAAAAAGAAAATTTGTAAAAAATTTACAATTCACTTTTAAGCAGTTCCAAAAAATAATTTCATCAATTGAATGAGAAACTAAGCGATTTTCAGCGAGAGCTTAATTATCTCGAAGTTGTCTAATTATCCATGAAAGAAATCCTCCTTGCCTACAAAAGTGACACTCACCAGTGCCGATCGTCCACCGATCCCACCGCAAGGAACAATGCCACCGGAACTTTATTAATCCCCCGATCAATTACCGAAGCGCCGCAGGTAGCGCGAACCGGGCATCGAGGCCCTCGGAACGATAACACAGCGCCTCGGACAGATCTCGCCCCTCGGCAATCCGACCGGAAGGAAGTTTTAATTAGTCCCATCCCGGACTGCGCGGAGGGGAGAGGGGGTCGCCGAAATGTGTGCCGGTTGCGACGTTGACAAACGGCAGTTTGTTGTCTCGTATCCACTCTCTATCTCTCCATCCCTTTCTAACTGGCCGGAAAATAAGGCCGGCGAATCAAACGAGACAAGCCGCAACTCCATTTCCTCCCGATAATTCTTCGTGCCTTCCCAAACCCGAGCTCCATATTTCCTGAGGCTGGCTCCTCCTTTCTCTCTCTGTCTTTTTCAGTTTTGAGCTTTTACCTTGATATCTTGGTGAAATGGTAGAAAAAAAAACTAATGAAATCGATCGCTTTGTCCTTTTTGCAATTTGATTAGCTGTAGTACATGATGATAATTATGGACGGGCGCGTTTCCTTTTTCAGAGTTTCGAAAGTTTAATTGAGAGACTAGAGGAGGTGAGGGACAATCACCGGAAATTCATATGGCTCGTTCGCTTCTGTCGTCGATAATTTAATTTATTTTTTCACGTGCCCTTTTTATTTTTCAAGTAGAAAATAATTGAATTAACTGTTATCTTCAATTAATGTTAATTCCATTTGGAAATTATAGTGATTATATACGTAGAAATTAAGTAAAACGTAATTTTTTTATTGTTGGATAAAAATCACATTAATTATTAAATTTTCTAATTTACATTTTAATACTACATGAAAAATGTTATTATTAAAAAGTGAAAACAAATAAAAGCATTTGTTTAGCAATAATAATAAAAAATCTTTGAACACATAAACAATATTTTAAGGTCTGGCTTACAACACTTCATTTCTAGGTATATGTATACATATAAAATTCAAACTTTGCAAAATAATCCTTATTCAGTTGTAGAAAAGTATTGGAACTTGGAAAAATCCTACACATAAAATATTTTTTAAGTTACCAAAGTATAATTGATAGCGAAAAAGTAAAATGAAAATTAAAAACCTTTTCAAGAATTCTTACAAATTGAATTATTGGTAGTCACATGAAAATTTATATTAGGTTCATCTACAGCTATGTAAGGTCTCTGGTGAATGGCCCATATGTACGAGGCTGATTGTGTAAAGGTTGCAAAGCATGTTATATTTATTTTTTTCCAATATATTGTGTACAAATAAATATTTTTACTTAAAGTTACCAAACTTTTCTTTTGGTGTATAAATCATTGAGATTCTTACAGTCATATAGGTCAATTTCTTATCTACTTTGCCTGATCCTGATTAATATGGTTTTTTACAAAAGTAACATGAAAAATTTGTAAACATAAAAATGCAATTTTGGAGTAAATCTCAAACGTGGGGGAATGCGTGAAATAATTCTCATTTCAATGGTTTACTTAACATAAAGAGTTCCTACTGTTAAAAAAATAATGCTTATAAGCATCCTTACCAATGGTAAAATTATAAAATTCCAAATAGATTGCATTTCTACACGGAGAAAAATGATTAGTAAAATTTACTTACTGCATGAGTAAATATTATATAACTACATTTAGTCCAATTGTTTTAAGCAAAACTTATTTACTATTTCAGGAATTTTATTAATCATTTTCCTTTGTGTAAAAATATATTATAATTTCAAAATGTTACTTACATATTCATTTACATTGTTGCACAATAAGTTATCTCAATGAATACTATATAACTTTAACTTCCTTTAATATTATCTACCCTACCAGAAAATATACTTATATTAATTTACATATGACATTACACGTATAATGAAAAATTAAACGCTTGCATGAAAAATATCGTATTAGCACTCTTAAAATTTAAGCGAGATATTAAAGAATTGTAGCTATATTATAAGCTCTATATATGAATTAACGTTTTATTAAAGAAAAAAATATATATGATAAAATTATTGAAATATTCATGCAAACAGTCTAATTATGAGTAAATATGTAACGCTTACTATGAATAATATCCTCTTCGTCACGTATATATTTGATTTTCAAAATATAAGCAATATGAATGTAAATATATTATATTTTTATATTATAAGTAGGCTTATTTATTGTGCGAACAAATTTTATATCCGACCTAACTTTAATGAATTTAATATATACTATAGGGTGGGAAACTACGATATTGTCACTGCCTTATATGACGATCACCTGTCCTCCGCATCTGCTGCTTGAATGTGCATTTCCAGTGATGTTGTAGACAGTGACAATTTAATTCTGAAAAAACTATAAGGGCTGCAATTCAAAATATGGAAAAACTAATATATCAACCGAAATATGTAGCTAACTTTCAAAATTACAAGTATATTTATTAGACTAATTTTAAAATCCCGACTACAATAAAACGTATGAATCAGGGAGGAAATAAGTATCTACCACTATTGTCACTGCCATTGTAGCGCTGCTGCTTTAAACCAGACGAGACACTGCACATTATGTGTCTTCACAGTGTAAATTTACACTGTGCATTTACAGTGTCGTTGGACAGTGACAATTTATTTTGCTGAAAAAACTATAAGGTCCTAGGAATCAACCAACGACACAATCTAACTTTAACTCTAACTTTACTCGCAAGCGATGGGCAAAAGAGCAGGCCGATTATTGAGAAGACAAACTCGCTCACCACCGCAGCTTGTTGTAGGGTTGTATCGTCATCTTCCGCACCTTGAGTACTCAGAGATCCCTTCGAATCCCACTCTTTAGAGCACGAATTTTCATCGAAGACCGAGTTCAAGGTGCATAGATGCAACAACGGGAATTTCCATACGACGAACTGGAACATCCAGCAGTTGATTGAAGGTAGAACTCCTTTTCCTGTAAAATACAGAAATATACTTAAAATACAATAAAGCTAATATGGAGTCGATGCTCCCTTCGATCATACAATATGGTTTTTTTTTTTAAATAAAGGATATTTACACTAAGACTTTATCACAATGTCAAGAATGAACCAGAAAAGAGAAAGATTAAGAAATACCCTTTAAAAATTAGCCTTACACAAACAATTCATCAAACTCCTTACTTAGTCATAGATGAACCTCATTTGAAATTCCATGTGCCTATCAATAATTCAATCCGTCAAAAAGTCTCAATTAGGTTTTATTTATTTTTTTTACTGTCATTTATGCATTTATAATTTAAAAAATCATTTCAAATTTCAGGGTATGATAGCAAATTACTTTTCTAAAATTGATGAAGGATTATTTTGCAAATTTTTTTAAAACTTTATACTAGTTTTTAAAATTAATACTCGATATGCATAATTTTCTATAATTATTCAATATTTACTGCACAAAGAATTATAATTAACTGTCAAGATCAGTTATCAGCAGTTATCGCATTGCCTACTCAAAGATGATAAAGAGTAAAAATCTGAATGGAAATCTAATATGGTAATTTTTAATCAACCTCGATTAATGATACTTAAAATACAATCTCAAATCAACGACAATATTTTTTTACCTAAGTCATCTCGAATGATGTATAGTAAACTCCAATGCCATCCAGTATTTTAAACAAATGTCAGCCATTCTACATATATGTGTTTTGCCATCTGCTTTACAATCTGAAAAATGTTTAAACTTTTATTAATTTTATTATATTTAACATTTTACAAAAAAGATTCTGTCAAACTTTAAGCATTCGTGAATTAAAACATTTAAGTCTAATTAAAATTGATTTCAAATTATTAACTCTCAAAGGATCAAAGATTTTACGAAATATATTTTCATTTTCATCTACATGGCTATTCAAATAAAATTAATCATAAGTGTAAGATGTATAATGCTCAAAAGTTCACAATAAAATACATTAAACATAAAATAAAGATTACTGTAAGTACTAAATACGTACATCATGATGCATAGATGAACAATTCATTTTAGATTTCAGAAAGTTTTTTATGGGTGACTTCATGTTGCTAATACCAGTCATCAATAGTACTGCTTCATTGATTGCAGTTACAAATAATTATTACAAATTCATAAAACTACTTATGTAAAGCTGAAATTGTAAGAAACATATTAAGATTAACGTTAATCATAAAGATCAGCAAAGAAATTATGAATGAACAACAAGGTCTATAAAATGAACTCTCATTGAACTACTATCGGAAAAAAGAAAGTTGGAAAAATTAATAAATATTCAATGTAGCTCTCAAATATTGTACTTACACATTCTCAGGTATCCAGATAATCTTCATTTATGATATACATAAAGTCAGTTCCTTCCATCTGCTAACTTTTTGTTTAAAGATGTTATTTAATTTCTTCTAAAAGCAATGGACACGTCTCTGGATGAAGAAAGTCAGTTCCGTCCATCTGCTAGCTTTTTGTTAAAAGACGTTATTTAATTTCTTCGAAAAGCAATGTACACGTCTCTGGATAAGAAAGTCAGTTCCGTCCATCTGCTAGCTTTTTGTTAAAAGATGTTATTTAATTTCTTCTAAAAGCAATGTACACGTCTCTGGATGAAGAAATGATTATCTAAAAACAGAAAGAAATGACATAGTTAGTTTAACAAAGATTAGCATAAAAAAACTTAAAACACTCGCATGGACACTCTCAAATTTTGTAACTACAAAAGTCAGTTCCGTCCATCTGCTAGCTTCTTGTTAAAAGATGTTATTTAATTTCTTCGAAAAGCAATGTACACGTCTCTGGATGAAGAAAGTCAGTTCCGTCCATCTGCTAGCTTTTTGTTAAAAGATGTTATTTAATTTCTTCTAGAAGCAATGTACACGTCTCTGGATGAAGAAATGATTATCTAAAAACAGAAAGAAATGACATAGTTAGTTTAACAAAGATTAGCATATTATCATTATTAACAATCTCTAAATACTAAAATAAACTGAATCTTTATGTTTTATAAAATTTAAACTTAAAACTTTGTTAAAAAATTCATGAAACTACTTTATGTAAAATCTGAAATTATAAGAAACATAATAAGATTAACGTTAATCATAAAGCTCAGCAGAGGAACCACTAATGAACAACAATGTTATAAAGTCTATAAAATGAACTCTCATTGAACTACTATCGGAAAAAAGAAAGTTGGAAAAATTAATAAATATTCAATGTAGCTCTCAAATATTGTACTTACACATTCATCAGGTATCCAGATAATCTTCATTTATGATATACATAAAGTCAGTTCCTTCCATCTGCTAACTTTTTGTTTAAAGATGTTATTTAATTTCTTCTAAAAAGCAATGGACACGTCTCTGGATGAAGAAAGTCAGTTCCGTCCATCTGCTAGCTTTTTGTTAAAAGATGTTCTTTAATTTCTTCGAAAAGCAATGTACACGTCTCTGGATGAAGAAAGTCAGTTCCGTCCATCTGCTAGCTTTTTGTTAAAAGACTGTTATTTAATTTCTTCTAGAAGCAATGTACACGTCTCTGGATGAAGAAATGATTATCTAAAAACAGAAAGAAATGACATAGTTAGTTTAACAAAGATTAGCATATTTAATTTCTTCTAAAAGCAATGGACACGTCTCTGGATGAAGAAATGATTTATCTAAAAACAGAAAGAAAACACATAGTTAGTTTAACAAAAGATTAGCATATTATCATTATTAACAATCTCTAAATACTAAAATAAACTGAATCTTTATGTTTTATAAAATTTAAACTTAAAACTTTGTTAAAAAATTCATGAAACTACTTTATGTAAAATCTGAAATTATAAGAAACATAATAAGATTAACGTTAATCATAAAGCTCAGCAGAGGAACCACTAATGAACAACAATGTTATAAAGTCTATAAAATGAACTCTCATTGAACTACTATCGGAAAAAAGAAAGTTGGAAAAATTAATAAATATTCAATGTAGCTCTCAAATATTGTACTTACACATTCTCAGGTATCCAGATAATCTTCATTTATGATATACATAAAGTCAGTTTCTTCCATCTGCTAACTTTTTGTTTAAAGATGTTATTTAATTTCTTCTAAAAGCAATGGACACGTCTCTGGATGAAGAAAGTCAGTTCCGTCCATCTGCTAGCTTTTTGTTAAAAGATGTTATTTAATTTCTTCTAGAAGCAATGTACACGTCTCTGGATTGAAGAACTGTTTTATCTAAAAACACGAAAGACAACACATAGACATAGTTATGACATCAATTAAACAAAGATTAGCATATTATCATTATAAACGCTGACAAAATGAAAATAAACTGAATCTATGTTTTATCTGCTAAAATGAACTTAAAACTTAAAACTTAAAACATTCGTACCAAGTTTAAAAAACAAAAGACAAGACATAATCTCTCATTGAACTACTATCGTTCAATTAACAAAGAAAAAGAGAAAGTTAGGAAAAATTAATAGCTCTCAAAATTGCAAGGTCTTTATGTTTTATAAAATTTGAACTTACACATTCGTATCCAGATAATCCACATAATCTTCAATTATGATATACATAAAGTCAGTTCCGTCCATCTGCTAAAAAGTTTAGAAAGTTGGATGTTATTTAATTTCTTCTACTGTAAAGCAATTTACAGGATGGATGAAGAAAGTCACGTCCATCTGAAGAACTTAAAAGAAAGACAACACATAGTTTTAACAAAGATTTATTATCAAAATTACGGCAACATAATAAACCTGACTAAATACTAAAATAAACTGAATCTTTATGTTTTATAAAATTTGAACTTAAAACTTAAAACTTAAAACACTCGTACCAAGTTTATATAATAATCTCTCATTGAACTACTATCGGAAAAAGAGAAAGTTTGAAAAATTAATAAATATACAATGTAGCTCTCAAATTTTGTACTTACACATTTACAGGTATCCACATAATCTTCATTAATGATATACATAAGGTCAGTTCCATCCATCTGGTAGCTTTTTTTTTAACTGATGTTATTTAATTTCTTTTAAATGTCACGATTTGTCTCTGAATGAGGAACCATGTATCTAAAAACAAAAAGACAAACATATACCTAGTTCATCTAAAAAGAGTACTATCATTGAAAGCAAAATTTGTACAACGTGAAACAATTAAAGATTGTTCGCATACACCAAATAATAAAGAAAGCCAAATTTTCATGTTTTATCGAATTTAAATAGCATTTGTTAAAATCTGTATTATGAATAGCTATAAGCACAACACACACTAAGATAACCAAAAAAAAGTTCAGAATAGGAAACAGAGAAAGCAATAACTACAAGAAATTATATTGATAACAATTCTTTACATAACACTCTTTTTTTTTATCCACGTCCATCACATAATTTCTGGCCTTTGTGCCTCATTTTACTAAGGGTCTAATCATCCAAAAGACTGAAATAGCTTAAAGGAGCATACAAGAAGACTCAATGCCAGAGCAGACTATCAGGCTCGTGCCAGCAGCTGGCGAGGAAAGGAGGTGCGGGGGGGGGGGGGGGTGGGAGGGCAGGTCAAAACTTGCAGTGACGAACCTGCGTGTATATAGAAATCACACATTACCTTTTTTCCACGATTATTTTTTAAGATGGAAGGTCTGTTAAAAAAAATAAATATAAATATACAATTCTTATTTCCGCCTCTTTATTGCTAACTAAATTCTGATTCACGCAAAAACTGGATTTTGCGCAACAAGAAATGTTATACCAGAACGACATGGACCATTTTTATTATCTTTTTAACATAATCAATCAGACACTCAGTGTTTTTATTTAGAATTCAATTTCCATGCATAGTGCTCCGACGCCTAATGAATATTTCGATACAGAATATTTCAAAGTAAAAAAAGATTTCAAACTGCGAAAAAAGATTACAAGTACAATAAGCGACTTTAAATCTAAAAACTGTTTAGAATAATAAAGGTTTGAACTTTCAAATACATGTCAAATTTAAAAGATTTTTAAGCTATAGAAGATTTCGAACCGAGAAAAAATACTAAGTATATAATAATAAATAGCTATTTATTACAACGTAATGTCAGGTAACTTCATTGTAAACGAAAAGTTAATTTCATTACGTTCGGCGCTCATTAGGATATAATGTCAGAGAGCCCTTCCGTATTACCAATGAGAAAAAAAATTAATATTTCAAAGATTTTCCATAAAAATTAAAAGGATTTTAATTTTTAAATTCTAACAAAAAAATTAAATAAGAAGACTTTAAATCTCAAAATTATTTGAAATATAAAAAGGTACGTAAAGACTTTAAGCTTAAAAATTCTTAAGCTACAGATTTCAATTTTAGAAAAGTTATAATTTAAAAAAATTTGCTAATTTAAAAAAAATATTTAAATTTGAAGTATTTTTAATTAGATATTAAAGTTAAAAAAAAAATTCAAGTGCAAGATTCAGTACTGACCGAGCGCGGACGATGGAGAGAGGCTAGGCGAAGCACCTCGGGAGCGTTGGAGGAAGCGTGGCTCGGCGGAGCAGGTCTGAGCGGTGGTCCAACTGGTGGGAGCAGCGGGCTGGCGTGATATTTATGCCTTCGCATGAGCCGAGTGGAGGGAGAAGCGCGGACTGGCGGCGTAGCTCGGAGCGGGATATAAAAGAGGGAGCAAAAAATGTGCCGCAGTCATTTGCCTTCGACGTCTAGGACGTGCGGCATCTCATCATAAAAATATGGCATTTTAATTGGAGTAGTGATTAATAAATAATTGTTGCGATTTTTTTAAATTATAAATCTTTTGATAGACATGGCAACGTAAATAAAAATCCATTCGTTAAATTAAACATTAACTTTTCGGCTTGCTTCGCTGCGCTCGCTTTGTCTAATGCAGTCCACGGTCTATCAATTATAAATTGTAAATTGTAATTCTTGCACACTAACAAAAAGTGGTTTGGAATAATAATAAGTAACTCTTTTAAAGAAGAAGATGAATATCACACTTAAATATTAAATTTAAATTAATTAGAGATTTGTTAAAAGAAATAAATATCAAAAGATTTATAATTTAAAAAAATCGCGGAACAGTCCAACGAAACAAACTTTTAATTAGTAGAAATTCGAAAACCATGAAAGACGTAGATTTGCTACGCTGCAGAAGACGAATATCACACTTAAATATTAAATTTAAATTAATTAGAGATATATTAAAAGAATTAAATATCAAAAGATTTATAATTTAAAAAAATCGCAACAATTATTTATTAATCACTACTCCAATTAAAATGCCATATTTTTATGATGAGATGCCGCACGTCCTAGACGTCGAAGGCAAATGACTGCGGCACATTTTTTGCTCCCTCTTTTATATCCCCGCTCCGAGCTACGCCGCCAGTCCGCGCTTCTCCCTCCACTCGGCTCATGCGAAGGCATAAATATCACGCCAGCCCGCTGCTCCCACCAGTTGGATGTACATCGCCTCGAGCTACTCTTCCCCGCCACTCAGACCTGCTCCGCCGAGCCACGCTTCCTCCAACGCTCCCCGAGGTGCTTCGCCTAGCCTCTCTCCGTCGTCCGCGCTCGGTCAGTACTGAATCTTGCACTTGAATTTTTTTTTTAACTTTAATATCTAATTAAAAATACTTCAAATTTAAATATTTTTTTTAAATTAGCAAATTTTTTTAAATTATAACTTTTCTAAAATTGAAATCTGTAGCTTAAGAATTTTTAACTTAAAGTCTTTACGTACCTTTTTATATTTCAAATAATTTTGAGATTTAAAGTCTTCTTATTTAATTTTTTTGTTAGAATTTAAAAATTAAAATCCTTTAATTTTATGAAAATCTTTGAAATATTAATTTTTTTTCTCATTGGTAATACGGAAGGGCTCTCTGACATTATATCCTAATGAGCGCCGAACGTAATGAAATTAACTTTTCGTTTACAATGAAGTTACCTGACATTACGTTGTAATAAATAGCTATTTATTATTATATACTTAGTATTTTTTCTCG
This sequence comes from Sycophila sp. Sp_5, assembly GCA_018906775.1. NCBI lineage: Eukaryota > Metazoa > Arthropoda > Insecta > Hymenoptera > Eurytomidae > Sycophila > Sycophila sp. Sp_5. The sequence goes on along the minus strand of JACCID010000097.1, from coordinate 490,732 downwards.
GTTCGAAATCTTCTATAGCTTAAAAATCTTTTAAATTTGACATGTATTTGAAAGTTCAAACCTTTATTATTCTAAACAGTTTTTAGATTTAAAGTCGCTTATTGTACTTGTAATCTTTTTTCGCAGTTTGAAATCTTTTTTTACTTTGAAATATTCTGTATCGAAATATTCATTAGGCGTCGGAGCACTATGCATGGAAATTGAATTCTAAATAAAAACACTGAGTGTCTGATTGATTATGTTAAAAAGATAATAAAAATGGTCCATGTCGTTCTGGTATAACATTTCTTGTTGCGCAAAATCCAGTTTTTGCGTGAATCAGAATTTAGTTAGCAATAAAGAGGCGGAAATAAGAATTGTATATTTATATTTATTTGTTTTAAACAGACCTTCCATCTTAAAAATAATCGTGGAAAAAAGGTAATGTGTGATTTCTATATATACGCAGGATCGTCGCTGCAAGTTTTGCCCTGCCTCCCCCCCCCCCCCCGCCACCCGCCTCATCCTTTCCTCGCCAGCTGCTGGCACGAGCCTGATAGTCTGCTCTGGCATTGAGTCTTCTTGTCTGCTCTTTTAAGCTATTTCAGTCTTTTGGATGATTAGACCCTTAGTAAAATGAGGCACAAAGGCCAGAAATTATGTGATGGACGTGGATAAAAAAAAAGAGTGTTATGTAAAGAATTCGTTATCAATATAATTCCTTGTAGTTATTGCTTTCTCTGTTTCTATTCTGAATTTTTTATTGGTTATCTTAGTGAGTGTTGTGCTTATAGCTATTCATAATACAGATTTAAACAAATGCCTATTTAAATTCGATAAAACATGAAAATCTGGCTTTCTTTATTATTTGGTAGTATGCGAACAATCTTTAATGGTTTCACGTTGTACAAATGTTGATTTCAATGTATACGCTACTCTTTTTAGATGAACTAGGTATATGTTGTCTTTTTGTTTTTTAGATAATGGTCCTCACTCAGAGACGAACTGCAACAAAAAAGTTGACAAAAAGCTTACAGGTGGATGGAACTAACCTTATGTATATCATTAATGAAGATTATGTGGATACCTGTGAGACGTGTATATTGCTTTTACAAGAAATTAAATAACATCAACAAATGAAGAAGTATGTGAGTATGTACAAATTTGACAGATACATTATTAGATTATTAATTCTCTGGACTTTCTTTTTCTGATAACAGATTAATGACAGTTCATTTTATAGACTTGATAAGATTGTTGTTCATTAGTAGTTCCTTTGCTGATCTTTATGATTGACGTTTATCTTATTATGTTTCTTACAATTTCAGCTTTTACATAAGTAGTTTCATAAATTTGTAATAGCTATTTGTAACAAAGTTTTAAGTTTAAATTTTTTAAAACATACAAATTCAGTTAGTAGTATTTAGACAGCGTTAATAATGATAATATTCTAATCTTTGTTAAATGAACTAACTATGTGTTGTCTTTCCGTTTTTAGATAAACTTTTGTTCACCCAGAGACGTGTACATTGTCTTTACAAGAAATTAAATAACATCAACAAATGAAGAAGTATATGAGTATGTACAAAATTTGACAGATACATTATTAGATTATTAATTCTCTGATCTTTCTTTTTCTGATAACAGATTAATAACAGTTCATTTTATAGACTTGATAAGATTGTTGTTCATTAATAATTTCTTTGCTGATTTTTATGATTGACGTTAATCTTATTAGGTTTCTTACAATTTCAGCTTTTACATAACTAGTTTCATCAATTTGTAATAGCTATTTGTAAGAAAGTTTTATGTTTCAATTTTATAAAACATAAAAATTCAGTTAGTAGTATTTAGACAGCGTTAATAATGATAATATTCTAATCTTTGTTAAATGAACTAACTATGTGTTGTCTGTCTGTTTTTAGATAAACATTTGTTCACTCAGAAACGAACTGTGACATTTACAAGATATTAAATAAAATCAGTTGACGAAAAGCTAACAGATGGATGGAACTGACCTTATGTATATCATTAATGCAGATTATGTGGATACCTATGAATGTGTAAGTACAAAATTTGTGAACTGCATTGATTATTTATTAATTTTTCCAACTTTCTTTTTTTCCGATAATAGATCAATGACAGTTCATTTTATAGACTTGATAAGATTGTTGTTCATTAGTAGTTCCTTTGCTGATTTTTATGATTGACGTTAATCTTATTAGGTTTCTTACAATTTAAGCTTTTACATAACTAGTTTCATCAATTTGTAATAGCTATTTCTAAGAAAGTTTTATGTTTCAATTTTATAAAACATAAAAATTCAGTTAGTAGTATTTAGACAGCGTTAATAATGATAATATTCTAATCTTTGTTAAATGAACTAACTATGTGTTGTCTGTCTGTTTTTAGATAAACATTTGTTCACTCAGAAACGAACTGTGACATTTACAAGATATTAAATAAAATCAGTTGACGAAAAGCTAACAGATGGATGGAACTGACTTTATGTATATCATAAAATGAAGATTATCTGGATACTGTGAACTGTGTAAGTACAATATTTTGAGACTACATTGAATATTTTTTAATTTTTCCAACTTTATTTTTCCGATTAGTAGTTTCAATGAGAGTTAATTTTAAGACTTTATAACATTGTTGTCATTAGTGGTTCCTTCTGCTGAGCTTTTGATTAACGTTAATCTTAATATTGTTCTTATAATTTCAGATTTTTACATAAAGTAGTTCATGAATTTTTTAACAAAGTTTTAAGTTTAAATTTTATAAAACATAAAATTTCAGTTAGTAGTATTTAGACAGCGTTAATAATGATAACTATGCTAATCTTTGTTAAATGACTAATATTGTGTTGTCTTTCTGTTTTTAGATCAACATTTCTTCACCAGAGACGTTGTACATTGCTTTTACAGACAATTAAATAACATCAACAAATGAAGAAGTATATGAGTATGTACAAAATTTGACAGATACATTATTAGATTATTAATTCTCTGATCTTTCTTTTTCCGATTAAAGTTCAATGACAGTTATTTTATAAACTTTATAAGATTGTTGTTCATTGATATTTTCTTTTGTTGATTTTTATGATTAGAGTTAATTTCATGATATTCTACATTATAGTTGTTTAAACGTGTATTTAAAACGTAACTAATGTACTTTACAGAAAAAGGAGTGCTGTCTTCAATCAATTGCTGGATGCTGTGATGTCTCTATGAAAGTAGAAGCAACAATGGGAGCAGATGTATACACATACCGCGGCATGGATTGTTCGATTTTTTTTTATAAACAAGTGTATTATAAACACTTTTTTCACAACTTCTCATTGTTGCATCTATGCACCTTGGGCGTCGGTCTTCGGTTAAAATTCGTGCTCTAAAGTAGTTGGATTCGAAGGGATCTCCGATCTCCCAAGGTGTGAAGACGACGATGCAGGTCAAGCAGCTACTGTGAGTGCGTTTTTCTTTTCATGAATCAGCCTGCTTTTTTACCGATCGGTCGCGACATTTTTATTCAATTAATTAATTTGCTACCGCGACGTAAACTTTTTAAGCCAAATTAAAGTTACTTAGATTGTCGTCGTTAGGTATCCACGACCTTTTATCTTTTTTAGCAATTTATTTGTCACTGTCCAACGACTCTGTAAATGCACAGTGTAAATATATACTGTGAAGACACGCAAAGTGCAGTGTCTTGCATGGTCCGGTGCAGCAAAGCAACAAAGACAGTGACAATACTGATAGATATCCACCCATTTTCTCCCTGTACTTTTTATTTTTCTAGAACCGGGACTTTTATATTAGTTTAATAAATTTACATGTAAATTTTGCAACGTTAGCTTGGTATTTCCTTTGATGCATTAGTCTTTTCAGTTTTTGAATTGGAGCCCCCTTAGCTTTTTCAGGTGGTAAGTTGTCACTGTCCAAAGTAACTGCAGCAGACCATCACGTATGACAGTGACAATATAGTAGTTTCCCACCCTATAATATTAAATTCATTAAAGTTAGGACGATTATAAAAGTTATTATGTATTAATTATTATAAAATATAATATACTTATATTCCCATTAATTTCTTTTACTTCAATGTATAATAATACAGGTGAACAAGAGGACATTATTTACAGTAAGCATTTTATAATTGCTCGCAATCAGGCTGTTTGCATGAACATTTTAATAACTTATATAGATTTTTTTTCTTTCATTCCATGTAAATTTATACAGAATTCATGTTAAATATATTATATTAGTTAATAAAATTTGATTCATGCAGGCAATCTGATTTTTTATAATATATTATTGTCATGTTATTAACTAAAATAAATGTATTTCCCGATAGGGTAGATAATATTAGAATGAGTTATAGTTGCCAGTATTCAATGAGATTTTTATTTGTCAGCGTTGTAATGAAATAATATATTAATAAACTAACAGCATCTAAGGAAATAAAAATGTAAGTGAAAATGTTGTATTTATTCAAATGAAACTATTCTTTCAATATAAATTTAAAAGGTTTTGAAACTTATTGAAGTTATGCTACAGTTCCATTTATGTGTTCAGCTTTAGGATACCTCTCAGATCGCTATACCCGAAAGCGGGACATACGTTTTCTAGTGTAAATAGAGATTGTCCATCTTTAGGAGTCCGTTACTGTCCACCTTTCGATCTCAGCTCGACATAGTTCCAACTTTAGGAAATAAAACCGCGTACATACTTCTTAAAAGTTATTTTCTTAATATAAAAGAACATGAAAATAAGTTACTTTTTATATAAATCGGCAAAATAGATGATAAATCAAGAGTTCACATGACGAACGTTAAAAACAAATAAATGTTAAGAATTATTTTCTATAACTTGAGCGGTAATTTATCTGTTTATATCACGCATCTACAAACTTCTATAAAATATAAGAAACAAGTTTGGTAAAGTCTCATTGCCCATGTTCATGTCAACGCCTGCCAAACATGAATTTTGGGTAAACTTTATCCTAACTTAAATTTTTTTACGCGGGCAGAGTAGAATTTTGTATTTTGTATAATAAGAAAAAGAAAAGAAGGCTAAGGGATAATTTAAAATTTGTTTACAATAGACGACAAGAACCGTTGATCGTACCTTGCAATTTGTACGAATAAATTTTCCTAAATAACATGACGTCAGAAGGAAAGAGCGTCGCTCGGAGACTCTGCATATTCCAGCGTAACTAAATTTGCCCGGGGTCAATTTTATCGCGTCTGCTTTATGGTGTCCCTTGGAAGATCGTGAAGGTGCGCTTGATAATATGCAATCGCGACCCTCGCCGCAGCCGTCCCGACACTCCTAAGCTCCGCAGGCCCGACGTCGTACTTGCGCGTGCACAAACTCGCTGCATAAATTCGTACGACCCGTGGAACGCAGATGGCGAAATTTCGGGCTCTCGCAAAATGGAAAATCCCTTATGCAAAAGAGAGTATACACAGAGGACGAACGTGGCAGCCGCGTGTTTGCGGCCGCTTCTCTATTCATTTCATCTTTCGCGCGTCGCGTTAAAGCGCCGACAAATTGGATGGGAACTCGGAATCCCGTTATACCTTTTCTCCCTCTTGTTGCGTTTTCAAACGCCAGGGTCAACTCTTTCCACTGGCCCTACCGTCTCTCCTCTCTTTCTCTATCGCTCTCCGTCTCTCTCGCGCTCACCGAGCTGTCCGTAAGGATTTATACATGAGGAAGGAAGGAGGAAGAGAGATCGAGGGTGGATAGGTAAGCCGGCAATGAATGGACGTTAATCATAGGTCCGCCTGCTCGACTCCTGTATTACCCGCATTCTCGTTTAATCCCTTGTCCTTTTGCTTGCACTTCTTTTTTTCTTTCGTCGACTACTTTGCATTATTTTTATTACGGCTCTCGCTTTTAATTAAGATCCCTCTTTTTTTTTAATGCGATAGATTTGAAAGTAAATATTATATATACGACGGTAAAAAATAAGTCGCTATTATTTTTTAACAAATATACAAGCTCTTTCACTAAATCAATTTAGCAATCTCTATGTTGCTGCGCCCTGGCTACTATTTTTCACCGTGTAGATATGAATGGACTTCGAACATTTTATTAGAATAGAATTTGAATAAAATTTATTTAAATGTCCATGGACTTAAGGTCCTGCGTGGCCATGGCTAGTGCAAGGATAAAATACAATAGAAAAATTTGTAACGTTTATTATGCAGAAAAATATAAACATAATTAATGCAATTTTTTCAACCAGAATTCGTCACCTCAATTTTTTAAAATTCAATATTTTATTTAAAGAAAAAATTAAAAAATTTCCAGATTATATATAAAAAAAAACGAAAGTACTCAGTATAAACCTGCAACGCTTAATCTCGATTTCTTTTGAATCTAAGATTTTAGCTTTTGCGTTTTATTTTGCCTGGGTATTGGACACTTCGCTTTGGAACAGAACGCGTAAAAAAAGGAAAAAAGGGCGAAAAAAGGGATAAAAAGTGAGAGAAATGCTCAGGGGTGGATCACCGCTTCGCGGATCGCGCTCCGCTCTTGAATAAAATATAAACACGGGAATAGAAGGGGCGAAGTAGGCTCGCGACGCTCGCGCTCGTTTGTCCGTCCCGCTGAAGGGCCGGGCGCGGTGCCCGCGGGGGTTTTTAGCGCGCATAATCTGCCTCAAGTTTTACGAGAAGATGAAAGAGACTGCCGCGCATTAAAAGGAGCGAGAAAGGACCATGGGGGCAGACCAACCCTTTTCGTGCCGCGCGTTAACGAGTTTTTACTAATCGTAAATGCGTAATGGCGACTCGGGCCCAAGCGCCCGGATCGATCCCCGCCTCGTTATTTTTAATTTCTGGATGTAATCTCTTTTTTCCTCCCCAGAAAGCAGGATCAACCCTTCGCGCGAGCTCATCTCTCTCGTCTTCTTTTTTTTTAGCAGAGGATAGCATAAAGCGCGTAGGTGACGATGAAAATCCATTTTTAATGTTCGGCCTTTTCAGGTTGAAAATTAATTCTGTCCGGGGGGAGGTGGGTCGTATCTCTTTTTACGCGCATTATTAAACGATGTACACGATTTTTAACGAGCGCGAGATTTTCCCGTTTTAAACAGGTATTTCCGCAAGAGTCTCTAATTGAAAATTTAACAATGGGTATAAGCTGCTGTACTCGCTCTCATGCGGCCTGCTACAAAATCTGCGATTTGATCCACGCAGAAAGTTAATAAAACGTGACTTAAAAGTACATGAGAATACTTGACTTTTTTTCATGGTACTCTCTAAATTTGAAAATGTGAAATTCACTGTAAAAATGTGAATAGTGACATATTTTATGTGAAAAATCGTTCAGATATTTAGCATATGAACGGCTTTTCACTTATCAAATGTTACTATTCACATTTTCACAGTGAATTTCACATTTTCAGATTTAGATGGTACGATAAATGCCAAATACATTCAGTTTTATTTGCGAGAAAAAATTGAATAAATTAAAACGAAATAAGCTTCCTGATGAGTGAATGAACTTCCAATAAAAGAGTGTAAGAAGGGGGAAAATCTATTCAGAATTAATCGTTTGTCAAGAATTATTGGACTTTTAATTTATCAGAAATTCTTTACGGACGATAATTATAAGCCGTTTCCCATTACATAGCGGGCCGTAGGGATGACGCACTAAAAGAAACAAAACCAATTACCCTCAACTCCTCCTCGTCACGGCGTTCATTTTCGCGCGACAAATTGATTGTTTCCCTTTGCGTGCTGCCGGACCCGACACCCCTTGAAATATCGAGTCCGAGGGAAGCGTGCATACCACGATTGACATTTTAATGAATCCTTGAGGGGATCGCTCGATGGTATTCGAAACTCTCTCGCCCCAAACTACCCTCAAATGCGACTTACGCTTTTGTTTTTTTATTGAAAATGCAAATAAGCGGAGCCTCGATGGACTGCCTCGTGTTTCCATGAAAACGAGCGTCCGCGGAATTATTTCTCTCCTCCGTGATTAATTATAGTCTGCACAGTGGCCGATACCACATCTTCTCGATTAATATTTCAGGCTGAAGGTAAGGTCGCCTAAATAGGCGGCGAAGAGCTTCGTTCAGCCAGACTTGACGGGAGGCGACGCTCGGGAAAGCCGAGAGGGAAAAATCACAAGTAAACTGTGCGGCCAGACGGTCATTTTTTATGGTAATTAAGGGCGTCGAAGAATTTGGACCTCGAGTCTACATTTTCGGCGCTCGAACGCACAGGAGGGCGCGAGGACGCTGCACAAATGTGCTCCTGACTGCTCCAGAAATAGGCGATTGATGATTGTTTTGACGATTGTGGGAAAATACCCTCTTTCTTCGCAGGACAGAAGTTTGGGCTACACAAGAAAAATTTGAATCTTATTTGACTGTTTTGGAAAAAATTCAAGATTCCCATTGTATTAGTATTGTATTGTATAATACTTGTAAATTACGCGCGTAAATTAAACATAACAATAGTAAACAATACACTGAAAAAAAATTTAATTTTAAGGAAATAATTTACTTCAATGGTACTTATTAAATTCTTCTTTGAATCAAGTAACGATTTCATTAAAACTAAATGAATTTATTTGTTTCTAAATAAATTTAGCAGTTCTAAAAAAATAATCTTTTGACTTAATAAAATGTTTAATAAGTACTATTGAAATAAAGGTTTACTTAAAATATTAACCAATTTTTCTATTAGGGTAGAGCAACGGTTAGACTTTACAAAAGGATACTAAAAAAGATATTTTAAGAAAATAATCAATACACGAATAAATCATCATTTTTAATGAAAGCGATAATTATGTGATACAAATAGGATTTAATAATAAGGTTGGCGTGATATTTATAGACTAAATAAAATAATAATTATATCGCCCTCGACTGACAAATCCAGCGGCGGTGGGCTTCAATTTTCTCTCAAAACACTTGATTTCGTATTTCAGAGGAAATCCTAATTTAAAATTATGCACTATCAAGTGTCCGGGGCCCTCCTTATTTCAATGTATCATCGCGGGCAAAGCAGCTTTGTTGACTTTGCGCCGTAATTACAGCTCTCTTAAAAGAAAATAAACTCGCTGGACTAATGCATCCTCCAGCAAGAGACTCTGAGTGCTCCCTTTTACAAACACAGAGCCAAACAGACCTCCTCCGCTCTGTTCCATTCATACCTCGAAATGATATCTGAAAGTGGAGAAACTCGCATCCTCGAGCTGAACTAGTCATTTTTTCGTCGGGCTGAAGACGACCGCCTCCGCGCAGAAACTTTTTTTCTCAGAAAAATAACATCCTCGATTCTACTCGAGATGTATAAGTACAGTCGGATGAGAAATTGATGCATTTTTATGAAAATTTTAAGTCGTTCTTTGAAAATTTAGATTTAAAAGAACACTTTTCTGTGTACATGTCAATGTTACTATTAAACAGGTATGACCATTCAAAGAGGAAGATTGACTCCGTCATGAATGATACACCACTTCATCAAAGTACACATATAGTCATTCTTCGATCAAAGGCAAGAATCTTTAGTGCCTTTGATTCTCAGAATACTAACATCATTCTTTGTTTACAAAGAAAATCTTTTCACCCGCGTAAAAAAATTTAAGTTAGGATAAAATTTACCCAAAGACTTTACCGAACTTGCTTTTTATATTTTATAAAACATTGTGTAGATTCGTGATATAAACGAATAAATTACCGCTGAAGTTATAGAAAATAATTCTTTACGTTTATTTGTTTTTAAAGTTCGTCATGTGAACGTCTTTTAAATTCGAGAAAAACTTCATCTGAAGTTTGTATAAAAGTATTTCAAAATTATTTATTATTTAGTTTCATTAACCATGTTCGTATCAACAACCGCCAAATACGAACTTTGGGTAAACTTTATCCTAACTTAAATTTTTTTACGCGGGCAACTTATTTAAGACAAAACTATCCGCTGTGTAAAAAATAAAGCGACGAAGTACTTACCAATACTTTGGGCACATCTTTTATTTTTACTCAAAGAAATCACGAATGAATGTTATATACGGACAACGTCGCCAGGGGATTACGCATAATTAAAGCGAACCGCAGGACTTTAACCTGCGGTACGAAAGAAATTCGACACCTTCTGACTCTCAAGAAGGGCTTTACTGCTCCTTCGTGACCCTGAACTTGCTGATACGAAGGCACGTCGTGGATTGAAAGCGCGAGGAAAAAGGAAGACTTATGATGCGGCGCGTGCGGCTGTTTGGTATTTCGGGCTCTTCCGGGTCCGGGTGTCAAAACGCGCGAGGGCAGGGGTGAAACTTGACGCCCCCTTGTGACATGCATCCCTCTTGAATGCGTTGGTACACATCCGTCCGGATTCGGTGAAAGAGGCCGGGGCCAGGCGGGGGAGGATGGAAATAAAGAAGCAGGAGAGCGAGGTGAATATGAAAGGGAGGAAAAGAGAGATACCCGGGACGTAATTGGGAGTGAAGTCTGTGGGTGTTCCCTGGTGAGCCGCGATGCATATCTGATGTTATGACATACTTTAATAGGTGCTTTTGGGTTATCGATCGAAATGTATTTCACCTATACGGAGAGAAATGTTATAGTAAAAATTATTATATTCCGTAAAACATACTAAAACTTCCTATGTACATAGCAAAAATTGCTATTTATATAGTAGAAATTGCTATGTACATAGGATTTTTTCGTATTTTTTATAGTACAAACCGTCATAGGTCGAGTATATCCCATTGGTAACTACGGAATATAGTAATTTTTATTATAACATTTCTCTCCGTGTAGATTGCCAGATTCTTTTTGCGCCGCTTCTTGTGTTTAAATACATACACTGAAAAAAAATTGTTGATTCAATGAAATATGTTTAGTTGATTGACATGTAGTTGATTCAACTAAACTTTTATTTACTTCAACAAAGTGTTTAGTTAAATTAACAAAATGTTAAGTTATTTCGACAAAATATTATGTCGTGTATAATCTGTGATTCTAGGGATTTTATCATTCAACAATATATTTAATTCATGCAACTAAATGTGTAGTTGATTTAACTAAATAATCAGATAATATTAAATGTTTAGTCAATTTATAATTAAAGAGTGAGTTGTTTCGACTAAATATATTTAGTTGATTCGACTAAATGTTTATTTAGAAAGATTCGCCTAAATTATTTTGTTGATTCGACTAAATGTTTATTTAGGAAGATTCACCTAAATTATTTTGTTGATTCAACAAAAATTTAGTTGAAGCAACAAAATTTTTTTTAGTGTATATCGATCCTTGTATTTTATTTTCCGATATTTATATTACCATCACGTGCTAATATTACACAGAAAAATGTTTTGGAAAAATTACTATTCTGCATTATAAAATTTACTTCTTTAAGTGAGAATGAGATAGGGTAGTTTTTTTTAATTTATTATCTAATTTTAAATTTGTTACTCGTTTGGAAAGTTCTAGTAAACAAATCACTTTGCTTCTGGTACGTTGTTTTTCTTTTGGTACTACAATTTTTGAATTATGAAAAAAAAACAGATTAATTTTTAATCCTTAAGCATTTCAACTTACTTAAATTTAATAAATTATAACTCTTACATCAGCAGTATCATTTTATTAATAGCGGGGAAAAGTCATAGAGTAAAAAATATATAGAGTAAAATTACGATTTCGTGTGTTCGATTAAAGTATAGAATGCAGAGGATTTGATGAATAATTCTTCCGTTAGAAAATAATTATAAGATTAGCACGTTTGATTGCAGCAAGGCAAGGTTTATCTTGAGTCACATCAATTTATAAATAGCTATTATATATTACACGAATTTCGGCCAAAATAAATTGAAATGCTGAATTATGTATAGGCGTAAGGAGAGACCGGGAGGCAGATAACAAGAGAAAAGGAAGAGGAAAATCATCTTGCGCATTTTTTCATAATAAACAGCTTGTTTCCCGACGTGTATACACGGGGGAGACACTAATTCTCTGTCTTCCTCCCTTACGGTTTCTGTTTCATCTTAGGCTTTTCCACTCTCCATCTCTCTTGGGAGACTTCAAAAGCGGTCACGTGGGGCAGATCATTCTTCTGATTTCGTTTGCGGTCTGTATTTGGTTCGCCTTCCGCTTTGCTCATGACTTTTTCCAACTGGCCTGAGGAACAAAAAAGTCGTATAATAAACACCAGCGGCCAAGTGAAATTTTTACATAAAAGAAATAACCGAACCTCCTAAATCAAATGAAAAAAAAAACTGTTTGAAAAGCTACTTACATTTCTATAAAGTGAAGACTTTGCCCCAATTTTTTTATTTTATTTATTTAAATATACAAATAAATAACATATTACATTTAAATACGCCTGTAATACATAATCTATATTTATACAGATTTTGTTTTGTTCAAATTGCACCGACGGACTCGATATCAAACTTTTATTTAAACTAACATTTTTTTTCTATAAATTTTGAACAGATGTTCTTTGTTACTGCAACGATTGTTTTTCTATTTAATTTAAATAGTCTTTTTATACTAAAATTTATTACATTATTATCTTATTTATAATTACTGTAATTTACATTAAACATTTATTTTATTCTACTCTATTCTGTTCTATAATAGAATACAATTGTTTTATAAAAAAAATTATCCAATTAGACTAGATTTTTAAATTATATAAAATGAAAGCTGAATATAAACGTTTTTTAAATTCCCGAAAATTACTGCTGATACCTTAAATTGCGAATAGAAACTGCGCGTAAAAAAAGTCGATCGTGAGAATAGAACCGATTAAAATTTCCCCACGACTGGGCGATCGGGTCTTGGATCGTGTGCACACCGGAGCAATTACATTGTCTTGTCCGCGTGCACCGCGGATCCGTAGTTTCCGTTATTAGGGCTCGTCCGGCTCGTACCTCCCTCCCCCCTTACCCTCGACCTTTTTTTAACGCTCTCCTCAAAATCCATCCTCCAATTTGAATTCCCGGAGGCGCGCGCGGGTGCCCGGCACCGAACTTGACTGACAGACGCTTCGAGGGTATTCCTGCCTTGGCGCGCCAGCATGTGGGAGATAGGAGGTCTCGCGCAGGGCCCTCAACGAAATTAATTCGAATTATTTTGATTGAGCATTTCCGCGGACGCGCGATGCCTGTCACATTACCGAAACACACGGCCGGCCTCGTCCGGCTCTTCTGGAGTTGGAATTGGGCAAGCGGCCACTTCGCGGCGCCGCGCAGCCGAGGCCTAGAATTTGACGCGTGAAGCCAAATCGTTTTGTCGAGTTTATGGTAATGACGATAAAAACGAGGAGATAATATCTTTTTGGTCAATTAATGCGCGGAGGATCCCTTTGAGGGCGACAAGGCGCTCGCTTTGATGTGTATAATATTCTGTTACGTCGAGGAATTTGTAAATTTTCCCGCGTAAAAAAATTTAAGTTAGGATAAAGTTTACCCAAAGTTCATGTTTGGCGGTCGTTGATACGAACACGGGCAATGAGACTAAATAATAAATAATTTTACAACACTTTATACAAACTGCAGATGAAGTTTTTCTCAAATTTAAAAGACGTTCACACGACGAACGTTCCTAATAACTTAAATTTTTTTACGCGAGTTGTTTTTCTTTTTAACAAATAATTGCTGGTTTAATCATTCATTTTCGGTTGATTGAGTGAACCACTTTTTTTTTTTTAATTAATTATTTTATTTGGATATATAAAGACTCCCGCTTACAAGTGCAATTTCTTCTTTTTATTTTTTAAGTTAGATTAATTCATTTTTTTTTCAATTCATTTCTGCGCGATCGAACAAAAGATTTACGAAGAACCCTGGTATTTTTGGCGTGCATCGTTATACGGCCTGACATTTGAAGGACGAACCGTTTGCACTTAATCGCATCGGTTTTACGGATTTTTTTTTCGGACACAAGGGTTGTCAGACACTCTAAACTCCGTAATTTCCGGGACTCGGATCTAAACGTATGGTCTCCACTTCGCCAATTGATTGACGTATTAAGACGATTTTGTTGAAGCTCAGTATAGGGTCAGCCCATGGGAGTATAGACTTTAGATCGGGCCGCTCGATTTTCGAACGGTCGAACGACTTTCGAGGACCGGACGCTCAACCTATATAGATTGGGATATGCGTCGACGTTCGTTCGATCGACAAGTGGGAAGTGTCAGGTACCGAATGAAATTGGGAGTCCTCGAATTGAGATATTTCCTTTGTGTGCCATGACCGCACGATGATTTGTCAATCCGACAGATTTTTTTACGCCCATTAGACAAGTGTTTTCTACAGTTCTTGGGTGTTGTCGTGTGGGAGAGAAAACTTTTATTATACACCTTTGAAATGTTAATGCAGCGCTCAATTATATAACGTGACATTTCGAAGCTCATAATCACGCGTAAAAAGCTTCTAAGAAAGAATTTTTTTTTTATTTGACTCGGAGCACAATAAAAATTTAGTATCACTTTCTCTTCCTTTAATTTTTTTTTTAATTTGAATCCAACTCTCGCGTCGTTTTAGACCGATAGTATTTTATTTACTTTCTTCTTGCACTATAATTTATAAATACAAACATTCCCAAACATCCTAACAGTACCGTAGTTCCAATGCTGCTATTAATAAATTCCCGAAGGAAAAACAAAGCCTGGTGTATGTTACGATGAACATCCCTGCGAGTAAAGGGTTGAAACGCGATACCCAAATACCTAGAAACTTAAAAAAAAGCATGCCTGAATACACTTGATACCCCGTGATACTCGGTCCTAGTGGATAGTTCCCCTCGCTCGACAAAGAAGAAAAAAAAAGAGGAGAGAGCCGTATATGGAGAAAGGGAAGAAGGGGATCTTCGCCGCAGTAAGATCAAATGCAGCGCAAACTCGTACAGTCGGTCGCCTCAGAACGGCCGTCAGAAACAAAGAAAAACGCCACGGCGAGACAAAAAGTGGGCAGAGGGTGAAATACGTACGCGTACTCGCGCGCAAGCGTGAAAATATTTTCCGGCTCGTTCCCTCTCAAAATGCCGGCGTCGCTCCTCGAATAAACAGAGCCCGTCACGTTTTCCGATTCCCCGGGCGTGTGTGTGCGCGCGCGCGTGTGTGGATCCTTACCCTCGAAATCCTCATCGTTGTTCGTCGGCGGCTGCGGCCCCGAGAGGTGTTTCGTTTGCTCTTTTCCTCGGGGCGCGCGCGAGCCCCACACGCTCGATAGAGCTTCCAAGCACCCGAACTCAAATTCCTCGCTTCTCCTTCCTGCACCTTTATGGCGATAATAAAGTCTACTCGTGTTTGACGAAAGAATAAGACGCGAGAAAAATCATACTCGCCTTGTTGGGCCACGCTGTTATGAGGGTTGCGTAACGTCTGCTCCGTGTTGGTTTTGAATTTAGAAAATTATTTTAATTTTCGTGTAGGATGTTGCCTGTAAACTGTATTTTACTGATTTATGTCTTGGGTGATGGCTGTGTATTTTCGCTACGAATGATATGGAACGAAGTCATTTTTTTTATTTATCTTATCGTAAAATATATACTTTTAACTGTGTTGTATAAAGGATAAATTTGAAAGATGAATGTAGAGGAACTAAATAAGTTGGATTATTGATGAGTATTTAAAGTTGCAAGTTAATATTTTGAATTGGTAAAATCGGGAGAACTAAATATGTTGCTGTACTGGTACGCTCTCTGGTGGAGAAAGTTTGCGATGAAAGTACATAAGCCTACGATATTCACAGTTTCATATTTTACGAAATCATACAATAAAACGTTACCGCTTTTGGAAAAAATTATTAAAAATAGTAAATAATTTCATGTGATAGGTATAATTCTAATTTACTTTGTTTGCGATTGTGACGATCATTGTGGTTAGTGCGCTATTGATTTAGAAAAAGATAAATTATTAAATACAAAAGTGTATATTGTTGAAGCAGGATGCTATACAAATTGCAAATTGACGTTTAAGAGGAAATTAAATTTCATTAAAATTTAATAGGAATATTTAAAAGAAGGATTATTGGCATTTCCTTACCAATCTTTTATAGAGAGAATTCATGATGACATTTCTTTTTCTCGTCAATTAACCCAATTTGCTGCATAAAAGTTACAATGCATTTCTATGTATCAGGATCGATGAGTATTTTTAATAATACAAGTAAATTCCAAGGCGAAGTCTTATTTGCCAG
This sequence comes from Sycophila sp. Sp_5, assembly GCA_018906775.1. Classification (NCBI taxonomy): domain Eukaryota; kingdom Metazoa; phylum Arthropoda; class Insecta; order Hymenoptera; family Eurytomidae; genus Sycophila; species Sycophila sp. Sp_5. Next base: position 474,584 of record JACCID010000097.1, on the reverse strand, counting down.
CCTTCGCTTTTCTACTGTGATTCAATAATCAAGAATCAAATAAATAATTAATTAAAAAAAATGAAAATAAAGTTTACATTGTAATTGTATCTTGATCGTAAAAATCTTATTCGAAGCGTCAACAAAGTCGCCCCCTGTTTTGATTTTCCTTTCAACTCGAAAGTTCACCGAAGCAAACAAACGCAGCATCACTTTTCCCTCTTCCCTCTTCGAGTCGTCATTGGAGTAGCCCTCGGGATCCACAATCGATCAGGTAAACGTCCTTCCGTCTCCATTCTCTTGGAGCTCCATGGCGTCGATATATAGACCCGATGGCGTGCATTTACGGCCGCAACTGTCGCGCAGGTTGCGCGGATTTTAAACCGTTCGACAAAAGAGCAAAACTTTTTCTATGGGCCGAATGTCAGAGAAAGAAACGAGAGATGGTCGTAGGTACGAAAAAGAGCAAAGGAGAAAGGGGCATTAAGCGAATACGTATATATACACACACATATATATACATAGTACCGAGTCTGTCACACCGGCAAATACAGTCTAGATAGAAAATTTTTACTAGGAAACGGGGAAACGGGATGTTAGCGACTCTTTTTCCTTTTGTGCAATAAAAAGATACTCAGCTTTATTGTGAAAGCTTATTCCGTTTCCATTGTCTGCTTGAAATAGACTTTTATACTTGTTTAAATACTTCTAAAATGCAAACGGAGTTTAAATTATTTTAAATAGCAATTCATGAATAAGATTTTGTAGCATTTTAGACTGGTAGACTAGTTTAATGAAATTATATAATTTTCTTATTTATTTATAGTATAATATATTTTACAAAAATTAAGTTTCCTATACATTTCTGCGATATTATAAGAATAACTTGTTTTATTTACAGGCTCGTCGTTTCTTTAAGGGAGTGATCGATAGTCACGTTTCAAAGAGTATATCATCTGGATTCGTTTTATGAACTAATAATTTACTCTTCACAATAAGGTGAGAATAATGTAATTATTATATTTAATAATTTAATATTCTGATCACACTGTACGACCACCCCTAACTGATTAAAGTACATTAAAAAAGTACTTTTATTTTACTTGTTATTTTTAAAGTACTTTATAATTTTAAAGCTTGCGGTTTTATTAGAATGAAATCCTAATTTTTACTTTACTTTACGATACGTTCTAAAAATTGCAAGTTAAAAAATGTGTTTTTTTCAAAGTCCATAGTCTACGCAATCGCGGAATTGGATTTTCTAAATTAAAAAAACAAAAAAAATGTTATATTATAAGTGTAAATAAAAATATGTACAATAAATATGTAAAAATTTATTGTATAAAATTTTATGTTTAAAATAAAACATTTTACATAGATTTTTCACTCTTCCACTTGATAAGAGTACCCTTTGCGAGAGAGCAAAATCGATAAAATTAAACAGTGTCATAAAAAACTTTGATCCAGGTGTAGAGTTGAATTAAAAAGTAATAAATCAAATGATGGCGCATCAGAAGCAACGGATTTTTAATCGAGACCACGCGGAATCATACCCGACATACATACACGACCTATGACGATTTTTACTATAAAACATACTAAAAATTCCTACGCACATACACTGAGAGAAAAATTTGTTAATTTTAAGCAAATATTTATTTCAATAGTACTTATTAAATATTTTATTGAGTCAAAAAATTATTTTTTTGAAACTACTAAATTTATTTCGAAACAAATAAATTCAATTAGTTTTAATGAAATCATTACTTGATTCAAAGAAATATTCAATAAGTACTACTGAAGCAAATCATTTCCTTAAAATTAACAAATTTTTTTTCAGTGTAGCAAAAATTACTATTTTTATAGTAGAAATTGCTATGTACATAGGAATTCTTCGTATTTTTTATTGTAAAAATTTTCATAAGTTGAGTATATCCCACTGTTCCTACGGAACGCAGTAACTTTTACTATAACATTTCTCTCCGTGCAGTTATATAGAGGATGTGGTATAAGAGCGGAGGACGCGCGTGTAGGTTCCCTCCGAGAGTCTCATTGTCGAATCGGAGCATCGGGAAGCCGGGGGTCCTCGGGCACAATGGGGGACAGCTGAAACGCGAGAGTAAAACATTGAGACATACGCCGTTGTTGTCCCTGTCACCTTTGCCGAACCTCCCCTATTTGGACGTTATTACGAAAACATTCGAAACTGGTGTATGCCCGCGCGGTCAGGACGCCATTATTATTATACGAGCGGGCCGGGGCATTATTACAGTTTTCCACGACAGTTCGCGCTCGCCGTGGGACGCGCGGTCCTTTGTCCGGCGCTTAATAGAAGGAGAAGAACACCCAAGTGAGCTTCCTCCGAGTGCGGGTGGACGGACGAAGACGAAGAGGGAACGCCGCGGGGGATTTTCCGCGTACGTAATTCGGCGTTTCTCCGGTTTCACGCGTCCAAGGAAAATATTTGGAAGGCCCGGCTGTCGCGTGCCGCGCTCCTATATGGCCGCCGGACGTGTCATGTATACCCAAGGGCCTTTTGTGCGCGAGGCGCGAGAAAAGGGCTTTAGTTTTATGCTTAATTAACCTTTGCTCGCGAGGAATTTTGAATACCGCTGTCGCTATAATGCGACTATGTTGATTGCGAAAGTTTCTTGGCCTCGCAACTTCGCCGCTTATAATCGTTTAAAGCGATTACGAATGCTAGTTACAAGTTTCGTTTTATCATTGCGAGATTTAATATGCTTGCTTTCATTAGTTATCTCTAGCGAGAATAATAAATTTTCCTCGAGGTATTCATTGTTTTTCTCCAGTTTTCTTTGTTGGGTCTTAATGTGAGATTTTAATTTTAAATTTGCTTGAACTCAACGTGATTTAGTTATTTCGTTTTACACCATCTTCACGTACATGCATTTCTGATGCCCATAAATAATGCGATTTATTTATGATAATATAAAGCATCGTATTAACACTCTTGTTTAAAAAATTTCCGGGTAGTTATAGTTACAAATCTTTTTTTCCGGCAACTTCGTGATTAATGGCATTACAGAAGTCACATAAAATAGTCATTTATGCCATGCATGCCCGCCATCGCTAGCACCCATACAAACTTCTGCAACTTCTTAAAGAAAGTATGCATATTGCATAATAATACCTGGTGTGTAAGTTTCTCGTAATGTTCCTTAAGATTTACGTAACGCTTGAACAATTAAGTATAAAAAAATTGTCAACAATACATTCTTTTCTTTTTAAATCGAAAATTTTATCTGCATTATCATATCCTTATTTTATTTTCTATTTTGACGAGAATAGTATGCTTAATCTAGTCATTCTAAATTTACTCACACTGTTATACTTCTTTTAGTATTACGACTTACTTTTTAGTATTAATTATTTATAAATTCAACTGTGATATCACGTAAATATATTTTTCTGCAAAATTTTAAATAAGAACATAAATGACGAACTTTTAAATGATTTCAAATGATGTTCTCCGCAACTGAAACGACTGAACTTGTGCTTTATTTAAAATTTGTTTTATACTACAATTTATTATGTTATTTATTATCTTATAAATAAATACTCTATTTTACTATAAAATAATAACGCAATAAATAAAATCTATTCTATTTATTCTATTCATAATGCAGATGGATTTATAAAAAAATAAATAAAAGAATCTACCTTCTTACAAGACAAAAATAATTTTCTTTCGCTTAAATTTTTAAATTACTTTTCTTTTTTTTACTTTTCATAAAATTAATACTATTTGTGTTGTGTAGTGCTAATAATATTTTACATTTCATATTGATACAAGCTTATAACAATAATGTCGTTGAAGCTGTCAAAGTGTCTTCCAGCTCGTGCTGCCATCTATTTCGAGCTGTCGCCCGGGCAATTGAAAAAGTTAACGGTTCGACAGTATTAAGAGAAGACAGCTTGTTGCGAACGACTATTTCCTTGTAGAAATCACGATAGACAGTCGACACAAGTGCTATCGGGTTTCACGTTTTAGCTCCCGGTCGGTGGGAAGCGCTCCGACCGAGGGCCCCTCCGCTGACCATGAACGGATTAAGGATTAACGAAGTTAAATTAATTTATTCAAAGTGGATAGGGAAGGTGAGTCCGCTGTGCTACAAAAGATCTCTCGGTGCTTGTGACCGATGTTCTTTTGTGGCTTGTTTAATTTAACGCAATGATTACGTTAAAAAAATCTGATGCTTCGATAATAATAGATCAGTTAATTGAATTCGTTATCGAAAAAGTCCACAAATTAAATTCAATTATAAATGAATTTTTGAATAATTAATGTTTTTTTGCGCATTAAATCCGTTTCGAAAAGAAGTTTCTTTAATAGTAACATTCCTAAGCCTAAACAAATTAGGATGAAACTTTTTCAACGTTTTAGAGTACAGAAAAAAGTCTTACAAACATTTTCTATTTATACAGGGAGAGAAACGTTATAGTAAAAATTACTGTGTTTCGTAGGAACAGTGGGATATACTCAACTTATGAAAATTTCTAATATAAAAAATACTAAAAATATCTACTCTCTAAAGTTGAATTAGTGGAAATTCCACTAATCAATTAGTACAATTTTATTAATTGAAATCGTAAAAAAGTGTTCTACTATTTAATTAGTAAAAAACACTTTTAAATTAGTGGAACATAAACATAAACATAAAATAAAAAAAAAATTATTTTGTGATTTTCAATAATTGAAATAGTGAATTCCCCAATTAAAAAAAATTAATTTCACTAATTTATTAGTAGTTTTTACTATTTTTAATAGTGCATATATTTACTATTTCAATTAGTACATTTTATTCACTAATTCAAATAGTAGATTTCCATTAATTCATAGTGGAGCAATTTTCACCTTTCACCTTTCAAATGCGTAGTGCATAGTCACTACGAATTAGTGGTTTTTCACTAATTCAGCTTTAGAAAGTATATTCATAGCAATTTCTACTATATAAATAGCAATTTTTGCTATGTACATAGGAATTTTTAGTATGTGTTACATTAAAAATCGTTATAGGCCGAGTAAGTCCTATTGTTCCTATGGAATATAGTAATTTTTACTATAACATTTCTCTCCGTGTAGCTTCGTGCGTTTTTCCACATAATAATAGACACCAAACGTATATAAATCAAAGTCTCGTATGACACTGTAGCTCAAATCCCGATATCGTTCCGACACAGTGAACTCAGATAAAGGACCACGAAGAGGAAAAGCCCGAATCAAGCAATAAAAAAACCCCTTGTAATCTGAAAAATATTGTGAGAATCGTGGCGTCGAGACTCTTAAATACGAATTCGAGCTTGTTCCATCGTCCTCATAATGCGGCTACAAAGCGCACGGCCGATCGAACCTGCAGTCCCGACGGCCGAGTGGAAAAAAGACGCTCCCCGCGTGCCGTGCATTAAAAATTCTGCCGGGAAATTGGGCACTAAAGGGGGAGGGCGAAGGGGACCGAGGGACACAAAAGTCGAGTGCGTGCGAGCGGGGCTCTGCGGCCTTAAAGGCCGTTAAACGCGCGACCAGCTCGATACCCCAGTGATTCCGGCACAATACCGCGGGAATCGACTTTTTTGGGACCCCACCCGCGGTTAAGGGCGCCGTAGGAGGTCCAATGCTGCAGCGCGCACGCCGCGGGCTTCTCTTCCTCTCTTATATATAACATAGGATATTTCTCGTTGTGTTTCTCGTTTCCTGCATTTTAGCTTGGCTTTTTTTGTTTAATATTTATCGACAATTTTTTAGTATGCCATTCAAAGGTAAAATTTGCTATATTTATAATAAGGAAATAAATTCTTTGATAGTGTGGATTTGTTCAGGAGTCTATTGAAAAGAATTGCATTTTTAAACGATTTTTAATTCATTACAAAAATGTTTATTTTAACAAAAAGGAGAAGATTTTTTATAAAGTTAAATATTGTAAACAATTCAAGATTCTTCGGAAATAAAATATTAAATATTAAAGAGAAAAAAGATTAAATATTCTAAATTTCCTTAAATGGTCTTCATTGTGTCTCTCGTTTCATGTATTTTAGCATTTAACAATTCAAGATTTTTCAGAAACACAAAGAGATTAAATATTCTAAATTTCCCCAAATCGTTTCAATTAGAAAAGATTTGCCTTTGCAGATGTTAACCAATAGTCAATATCGTTCTCATGTGATTTGATGAAAAAGGTAAACATTTCAGCCCACACATTATGTTTCTCGCAGTTAGAGCCACCTTGAAACGTGCTCTTCCGCTTCTTTATTCGAAATCACCTCTCTTCTGTTACATTCACGCGTTTACGGAAGCTCCATTGCGGGAGAAACGTCAATAGACCTATTCCCCCTATGCTGAGCGAGTGCCACACGCTGACACGTGAATAGTCATTTATTCCAGAAAAAAAGCGTATTTTCCCTCGACGGTGTATAATATGCACGAGGCGCGTCGATTTCGGGACTTCCTCTCGCACTTCCCGTCGTTCATTCTTCATAATTGATGAGGCGCGTCGCGCGCCAAGCCTAGCCAGTGGCAACTCTCTACGAGGGACCCTTTTTTCGGGGATTCCTCCGCAGTTGAAAATGTGCGTTGATCATCGCAGGAGCCTGGTAATGCGTGGGGCCGACCTCGAACGATTCGACCGTTTAACGTGCCTGAGTCTTGCTTTTTTTTCTACTCAATGCTTCCCTCCTTTCAAGCGAAATTTCAGCCGATTCTGCGACGTTTAACGTCGCTATTGTTGAGCGACGGAGGGTGATGATGACAGAGGAAATTGGCGCGCTGTTGTCATAAATTAGGCATTACACAGTCATTTATTTAATTTTTTTTTATGACTGCCTATTCAGTTTCACAGTGAGCATCATTCAATTTCGCAGTGCCATCAAATTAGACTCTGTGTGTAACTCTCGACGTACGAACGCGAGTGAATTTTACGAATTCATTTTTCATACTTTTTAACGAAATTAAAAAAAAATTGAAATACTTTGAAGAAAAAACTTTTTAACGAAAATAAAAAAAAATTGAATTACTTTGAAGATTAACATTCACTGGAGAACAAAATGTACCGCACTCCGCGGAGCAATAAAAAGATTTCCTCCAAACTAGCAAACACACCGTGGGCAAAACAATTCGCTGTCGAACGCAGAGAATTCTGGAAAAAGAAGCCGAGGGTGGAAGACCTCGGCATTTTTCGCGGCACTCTCCCACCGTAAATCCAACTTTTGCCGGCCAATCTATTCTCTTTTTCGCCGAGCTCTCGACACGTCCGCCTCCTAAACGTATATAAGTACCCCTCTCTAATCAAGCCCGGTAGCGGCTGAAATTCTCGCCTCCACGTGAAAGATCTATCGCCGCGTTCTTTAAAGCAGGGACTAGTACAAGGCTTCGTTTTCTGCAATGCATAATAAATTTACGCCCCGACATCGAAGTCCACCCAATTCGCGCTCATTGTTTCTTTTTGCCCTTCCAGTTCCGCACAATGGCCGACCCTTCAACGCGTACGGTAGAGTCCGAAACTTGAGCAGGTGAAATAACTGCGATATCTTCGAGTGGGAAAGAAGTATTTTACCTTGAGACCCGCACAAAATATTTTGTTTCTGTTTTATTTTGTCCCCAAAAAATATAAATTTTGCAGTTTATTTATAAGTATAGCACTAAAATTGTTTACAATTTGCTATTTAATTACTATAACAATCTACTTTAATTCGGTAGTTTTAATTTCTCGATAAATACACAAAACGTTTTTTGTTTTTATTTCTTTTATTTTCTCTTAAGAAAACCACACATTTTGCAGTCTAATTGAGTATTTCTATACTTTGCTATTTAATTACCGTAACAAGGTACTTCAATTCAGTAGTTTTAATTTCTCTAGAAATACACAAAACGTTTTTTGTTGTTATTTTTTTTTATTTTATTGACTTCAAAAATCGCACATTTTGCAGTCTAACTGAGTATAGTGCACTAAATATTCGAATTATTCACCATGGCATTACGAACTTCAACTTATCATTTCTCGATAAGTACACTGTACATTTTCATTCAATTAAGCAATTTAAAATCTATCGAAAAGGTTTGAAAAGCTCTATAGGGGAAAAATTTTAGATAAATCGTGAACTATCGAAAGTTCAGCATAAAAGCGTAAATCAAGCAGATTGGAAAAACCTCTCACCGAAACCCCGCACGGAAAATGCTTTTTGTCTATTTCGCGAGCTCTCGACGCGAACTCGCACCTCCGGACCCTCGCGGCGTCGAATTTAGTGCGCGCGTGTATGCCCGTATAGGTGTGCCCGTGCGGGGGTGAAAAATAAGGGGCATGAGGTTAAGCCCCGGCGCACTGTAGAGGCGCGACGCGCGGCAAACACTCCCGCAACAAACGGGGAAAAAAAAGCAGGCACCAGTTTGCTTGACGCGATTTATTTGCCGTCGACGCCCAGCAGCGTCAAACGCCGCTGCGTCAGATAGGAAACTGCGAGCGGACAAAGGCCGCGTACTGCACGCTGGTGCGAGCGCATTTTTTTTTTTTCGCCAGCGAAGACGCAGCTTGAATTGTTTACTTCGCGCCAATCTATCGATTTCGCGGCCGAACGGCATGAATGGGGGCATTGCGGGAGCTTATTATATTCGGCGAAAAGAGAAACTTTATTCCAGTTTGTTTTTTATTTCGCGTCGAAATGAGATGTACAAATTTTGGGAATTATGAGGCCGAACAATGAGAAAAAGCAGCATGAAAAGAGCGAATAATTTTGTGACGGGGGAATTGCAGTGGAATGTGATTTCTGTTTGATTTACGGACGTATTTTTACTCTGGAAAGTAAACATAATCGTAAAAATAGATTTTTCGCTTTGGAAAATTTAAAACAGTCCAACGAAGTTCAATGGGCTTTATATAATGAATTTTATTACAGAGAAATTTCTACGATAAGAAATAAGTTGGGGCAAAGGAAAGAAAATCGATTTTGCTCGGCATTTAATAAAAAAGAAGATAAAAGAATGCGTTTTCAATAACTCTTTTGGTTTTGCAAACGTTTTATCAAATTTACGTTTGCATTGCAGACAGAAATATTTTTCGAAAAGCATTCGCAAGAATATTGTTTCTTCGAATGCTCAAGATTGAAAAAACCTATAGATAAGTTATTCGATTTGAGAAGTGCACGTTTGCTTGGTCTTTGAACTCGCCAGAAAATATAAATTTTATCTTGTAACACAGGCATCATTACCTTTCCATAAATGACCACCTATACGTCAATGACCGGTGAAAAAACAAACAATAGCGGAATTATAAAGCTTACGCTCTTTGTTCAAATAAACACGAACATTCAAGTGCCTGCACCACTACTGTGCAGTAACGCATCTGCGGATTGTCGGTTTTCAAAAAGTTTTCGACCAACTCAGGCACTTATGTATGTATTTTATTAGTTAAGATCGCCTACTTAGGCTGCGTAATCTAAATAGATGGGTTTATATTTTCAAAGCTTCACTTTACTACACGCCGCAACAGAACTTTTTTTTATTTTTAAATTTTATTTTGTTGAAAACTTTAGATGAAGCTAAATTTTGCATTTAGAAGAAAACTCTACTCTACTGCTAATAATAGTATATTATGACACTCGCTTCGATGGGGTGCAAAACATCACACGACTTAAATTAATCACTTTAGCACTAGTCTCATACGACATTTTATAGCACGAGAGCCGAAAATTGGCATTAAACTTGCCACTTTCAGGTTCGAGTGCTATAAAACTAATTTTTTAAAGGTTCAGTCTTTAAGTTTTGAATTCAAAATAACTTTCTGCATTACAATTCGTGAAACATCACAGTATCAAATAACATAGTAGTATTATTTTTATGACAACTATATTTATAAAAAAAAAATGCTTTAAAAATCTACCCTACCTGCTCAAAAGTGTACATCGGAACTAAAAGATCAAGTATCATTTTCCAAAAAGTTCTTTCATCTTGCCCCTTTGACATTTTTACATCCTAATCCCAGTACTAATCCCTTGCGCCCCAGTTAAAAAAGTGTCTAATACGACAAGAAACACGTCCCAAAAATATCCCACACGAACGATATTACGCCTTTCTCCCGATGCCGCGTGCAAGACGAATCTCTCTTCTCCGAGAGACAGAGCGGCAGTGAACCCGACGCGATTCCTATAAAGGTCGTCGCGACCGAAGGAGACAGGGAGAATCGGAGCTCATCCCATCGGAAAGAAACGCGACACGTGCGCGCGTACGGTCCCCTTCCTTTACCGCCGAAATTATCGGGAAAAGGGTGAGGAAGAAGAGCCGGTTACGTGCCTTTGGGCTCGTTTTCCACGGACGGCAAAGAGGATCCCGAAGATCTCCGGTGCAGCTGTCGCTCGAGCGACTACCGCCGGAATCCCCGGACGCCGCAGCTCGTCGCCGCTCTCCCGGGCTCGATCTTCCCGCGATTCCCGTCAATTTCCAGCCACGAATCCAGGACGATCACCCGCGGGCTTTGCGAATTTCGCGCGGGCGACGATTCTTATCGGATGGCCCGGGCTTAGGTGCAGTACACGCTCGGCGCAGGGAATAGAGATCGTGAACTGGACGGTGCTGCCGTCTACGTCGTACGGCTCAGAGGGATGAGCCGTCGATTCCAATGAAATCTCGCGGTGTTTAAACGATTTGGTTCTTTTTCCGATTATTTTTTAACGTTTCAATAAACCATTTTATTTTATTTTATTTTTATTTTGTTTTATTTTATTTTATTTTATTTTATTTTATTTTATTTTATTTTATTTTATTTTATTTATTTTATTTTATTTATTTTTACATTTTATTTCACAAATGGAACATAGTCCCTTGAGTACAAAATTACAATATAGAATTATCAATTATCAGCCATAAGAAGAAATTATTAAACAAATGTTTCTAATGCGACGCATATTCGTGCAAATCCGCGGCCAACAAGAAACAACTCAGGTTTGGGAGTTGAAATCTTTTTATACAGCAAATTTTTTAATATAGCAACAATTGTTTATATACAGCTGCATTATTGTAAAAGAAATTTACTCAAAACACTTTAAAAATTCAGGCCTATTCCTTGGCCAATTTTAAGAACTTTTTACTCTTCTAAATTTATTTAAAAAGTATTATATATCATTTATTGTAAAAAAAATCATATTTTTTTTTAAACAACAAGAAAAAATCAGTCTGGTAGGTGGGCCTTCAAAAAAAATTTCAACTTCTAAAGTTTAGTTATTGCCTATTGGCCGTGGATTTGCACATACGAGTTTCAAATATGCCCAGTTAAAAAGAATAAATAAATAAATGAAATGGATACATCGAGAGAAATTTTCGGAAAAAATTATTTTACTGTCCGAAATAATGGTTGCGAATCGACTTTATGAAAAAAAATACTGTAGTTTCTGGTAAACTCGGCTTTGCGAATATGAAAATTTACAACACTGTTTGATAAATATTAGTACACGTAAAATATCGCAAGTATTTTCAGAATGTCAATCTGCTTTTTCTTTTTTCTTCAATCCTTTTTTTTTTCTTAAATCTGGCTATTTTTACAACTGCGAATAATACCCTTCGAAAAAAGCCGTTTATACGGATCAGATTTTTCCATCTAAAAATACGCATGTCTACAAGAATAAAAAAAGCTAATGAACCTATAAATCAAGAGGTGCACTTCACAAGCACCAAAAAAGAGGAATCGCAGTTAATAAAAGACCAGTACTAAAGACGACAGCTAAAAATTATTTCTTGTCACATCGAGACGAGTCCTCAAGGCGCCTTCGCTGCGCAACTTTCATTTTTATTCCGCACCTGCGCGCGACTCGCCAAAGAGATGCGCACGCGAACGCATCCCGCCGTACGATTGTTCCCTCGCCGCGGGTATTATACGGACAGAAAAGGGCTGAATTAAAAAAAAACTGACAAGAAAAGAAAATACGAAAATACAAAAAGAGAGAGAAGGAAATAAAAAAATCCCGCGATTTTACGGTGACCGTTAGCTACGCTGCTTTATATGTCATTACTCGACGCGAAAGTGTCGCGTAAAGCAGTCATTTTAAGATTCGTTGTACAGATGCGCCGCGGATATGACGCTTCTCCTTTTCTCTTCCTTCGACTAAATCGCGCCCCGTGAAAGACGAGTCCGGTTTTACGCATAAACTCCGCGGCATTAAACCGCGGGGCCAGGAATGCAAACTGGAGAAATTGCGGCGAACGATTTTTTTTTAATTTTGTTATAACACCAGGAATGTGGATTACACGTCTAGTTAGCCCTCACCGCTAGTTTAATTGCTTATGAACATTTAAAAAATTATATCTACTTCCCACTTATTTTTAAACAAGAAAATAAAAGAATCTTTTATAAAATACAAAGTGTGTAAAACTACGATTTGGGAATATTATACAAACTTCAGTAATTTGTAATTTGTTGATAAACGTACTGAGAGAGAAATTTGTGAATTTTAAGCAAACATTTATTTCAATAGTACAGAATACTAGTTTAATATTATCTAATTTTCAATTAAATACGAATTAACATTTCTAAATTGGGTATAAAGCTTAAATTAAATAAATATAAAATTAAATTATATAATTATAATTTTATACTTATATATAATAATGATATAATAATAAAATATAAAGTAAAATTAAATGGTATAAATTTCCTCTGCAATGAAATATAAAATCTATCTTGAAAAAGAAAAATGAAAACAGTAACCGTATAATGCACACTGAGAGAAAAATTTGTTAATTTTAAGCAAATATTTATTTCAATAGTACTTATTAAATATTTTATTGAGTCAAAAAATTATTTTTTGAAACTACTAAATTTATCTAGAAACAAATAAATTCATTTAGTTTTAATCAGATCATTACTTGATTCAAAGAAATATTTAATAAGTACTACTGAAGTAAATCATTTCCTTCTCTCTAAATTTGAACATGTGAAATTCATTGTAAAAATGTGAATAGTTACATATTTTATGCGAAAAATCGTTCACATATTTAGCATATGAACGGCTTTTCACTTATTAAATATTACTATTCACATTTTCAGATTTACATGGTTAAAATTAACAACGTTTTTGTCAGTGCACTTTTTTAACCGTGAAATTTTTTTATGCGAAACCTTCGTTACTTCCTCAGCGCTAACTAGATGTAATTCCTAAAAACGTTGACGATAAAGATTGACAAAAGTAAAATTGACAAGACCACATGGATCGAAAAAAGGCAATATAATAGGTCGAGCAGAAAGGGACGCGTATAGACGGAGAGCCGCGCGCAGGCACGAAGAAATAAAGGCCGTGTGTTTATGGCCACGAAAATTACGAGCGGTAAATCACGCGCTCGTCTCCTGCGCCGGCGCATCGGAATTTCGCGTTTCTCGAAGGTGAAGAAGGAAGAGCGACTTCGGCTAAAAAAAAAGTCGGCCTTCGGCCACGGAAAACTAAGCAGCCCGTGAAGCATCGCCGATAAATCAGCCCCGCGATTCTCGCTGCCCTCCCTCCATCCCCTCCAGCGGGCTAATCGTATGTGCACGATAAAGCACCTTTCTTTCGTTGATCAGTCACGGTGACGTCTCTCGCCTTTGCAGAGGGATTAACCACGAGTCCCGGTAGATAAAGACGCGCGAAGCGAACCTCAGATCCAATCGTAAATTTCCCTCGGCGAGTAAACCACCTTCCAACCGTTTCCTTTTTTCTTCTTCGAAATTTCGCGGGACTCGAGTGCACGACTTTTTTTTTAACGTGCAAGCGGAATATGCTTTTTAAGCGATAAACGACGCTATTTATTGCTTTCGGGGAATTCCCCCCCCCCTTTATTTTTTAAATCTGAGAGAGAAAGCAGGTTTTTCGGCTTAAAACGTCTCTTTCGTGCTTACGTGTTTCATTTTAGCATGGATTTATCGCGAGAGGACTCGAACGACCCCAGGAAACGCGCTGAATTTGGCGCTAATCTTGCGATTTCACGCTCGCAAAAAAAAATTATCTCCCTCGTAACTGATGGGATTTTAAGAGTGCCGCAGTTGGACACCTTCCCATTTGCAATTTTAATAAACATTCGTGAGGACGTTGTACTTTTGGATTAGTGCAGTAGTGTATATTGGATTTAGGCGAAAAGGATGTACAATTGGAACACTGTTTATTCAAAATATGCGCAAATTTGCATAGTATGAACAGAAAAGGATTTTGACAAAATATTTCGAAAGATTAAACTTAAAATATTTAATGTTTTTTAAAGCCTGCATTCAATTACCCTCATAACTGACTTACTATTTATAAAAGATCGTGTAATTTATTTCGAATTTTATTTTTAATCTGCAATCTTAATACTCGTCGTTATAAACCAAAAATTGTAACACTATTTGCAAATTTAATGTTGGCTATATATAAAAAAAGAAAATTGCCTGGTCTTACAATATAAAAATTGCTCTAAGTGATTTACTGAAAAGACTTTAAGTACTTTTAACAGTATTTGATTTCGAACATTTTTCAGAACTTTTTATGCCGTACGAAAATTTTTTATAGTGCCCAGGCTCTTTTCGACTTTATGCCTTCTCGCAAGAAGCGTAAAATATTCAAAAGGGAGATTCCCTCAAAGAGTAGAGTAGCCACACACAATTTTGAGCGTTTTGATGGCAATCACAGGAACCATCAGTAGTCTTACTAACTTTATGGTGAGCTAGGCTACTTGCAGCCCATAAATGTCATAAAAACTCTGAAAGCGCCACGTACTTTTTGAACGCCGGACTGCAGCAGTTAATTCAGCTCGTAAAATTCTTTTATTCTCGAAAATATTTTGGTCCTGAAGTGCGCCTATTAACCGAAATTTCTGAAAATATTTCGCGCACTAAATTTCAACTTGTATTAGAAGATAACCTTGTTTTAAATTAATCTTTTTCGTTTATTCGCTTTTGAATAAAATTTATTTTATAATAAAAAATCCTTAAAAGTATACGATTATAGAAAATGTCTATGAATAAATTTAAAAAAATGCCTGCGTCGTCTTAAGCACACCAGCGCTAAGATAAAATTTAAACGCGTCGTCCTGTTTGTTCAAAAAATGAATAGGCAAGAATTTATTTATAATTTTATTCTATAAGGCACTATTAACTATTGGATTTTTACTCATTATTAACAAAAACTTTGCACTAATTTAAAATAAGCAATATTTATTCATGCGACGATATTTTAAACGGGTTCTGATTTATGGCCCATAAAGAATTTCTCTCATTTTAAAATAATCCAAAGATACTTGAAGGAATATTTTCACTCTCAAAACATTATAGCCGTCGGGCCTCGTTACTCACAGCCCATAAATGCAAAAAAAAAACAGCCCTTTTCAAAACTTTTTCGCACTTTTTCAAACCTCTGGAAGGCCTCCAACGGGCGGACTTCTTCATAAAATCTTATGAAGAACTTTTTTTTTTATCTTTTAATGTCCTCTTTTTAAGAGTTTACAGAAGTGCTCATGAATTGTTTTGACTGCAATCAATTGAATCTCCGGGGCATCTCGGAGTTTATGACAGCCGTCTGGCAGCTTCTCGGGGCCCCCTGCAAGAAATCGTACCTAATAAAAATGCCAACCCCTCCTCCAGACACGAACCTTCGTTTCTAAAACAAAGATCTTAAAAGCTGCAGGTCCCGGTCGATGATTGACTGTGTAAAATTTTCAGCATCGACATAATGACCCAAAATTTTTTGCCCTTGTCCAAAAGAAAAAAAAAAAAAAATAGAAGAATAATAGTGCCTGTACCACCCACCTTCGAAACTTTTCCCAGTTCAGCGAAAACGAGTTTCTCTTTTCCGGTCATTTTTTTTTCTTCATCCACACAACGTCTCTATCTTCCCTCCCGGTGCAACGCGCAACCTGCTCGCGAGCTCGAGGCTCAATCGTCCGCCGCGTAGCTCAAAATTCCACGAGGTCGAGGAGAAAGTTTCGGGCAGGTAGAGATCGTCCCTAAATTATACCTGTCAGTGTTTCCAGAGCCGCGCAGCCACCACGCAACAGGCCGGGGTCCCTCCGCCCGACGATTGTTCTCAGGGGTTAGCAGATAAGCGCTTCGTTTATTATTTTACCACCCGCTCCAGCGGTCCCGCGTGTATATGTATATCGCCGGGGCGCGGACGGGGCCTCGGTTTAACCATCGGCATTATGACATTACACTGTGATGTAAATTTCGCGGGGCTTTACGACTGCCACTGGTGCAGTTGCGCCGACCGAGCGCCACGATTACGCCGCATGATTTGTTGCTGACTTAGAATTATGGTGCTTGCTCGGTGGGGTGAGACTGATTTCTTGCGCCTCTATTACGCTGGCAAACTAATTTCGCTCGGAGGAGAATGAAAAGTGTCGTCGATAATGGTGCAAGCAACCGATTGAGTTCAATATTGCATAAATAATTAGAAGCTATTACTGGTTTGAGAAATTAGTTAAAAGTGCAATATTTATATTAGGTTCGTCCGTCCGGAGGTTTTAAAACGAACTGAAATAAATGAATTACCGATGCTCGCATAAATAAAATTCAAATTTATTATCGTATTATTTATTTGGTTTCTGTGTCAGTTGTTGATAAATATTCAAAACCTGAGGCAAGAAGAGCCATTCAATTATAAATAATTTATTCAACGCCGGTAAAATATTTAAATTTTATTTTATTTTTTAAAACGGTAAATCAGCTGCAAGGGGTGTCTAAAAAAACGTTACTTGGGAAATGTAATTAAGATAAAGCCGAAAGTTTCGTGTACAGACGCCGCCTGACCAGAGCCAATTTTATTTTTACTACGCAAGAAGTAGAAGCTTGCGACGGTATCCTTTAATGATCCTAAAAGAGATGCCCGGAAATCTTCATCGGGAGTGGCAAGATGCAGCTTTTCGAGAAAACAAAAGATTACCTTTACGAGCGGGATCCCTGGTATATAAGCGTAATCCCTTGATCTTTCAATTTGGCACCGCAATATCTTTACCTATCTTTATCTAAGAAAAAAATCTCCCGCTTCCTACGGTCAAACTTCAAAATTGAGCTATACTGAGGTCCATAAAATGTTTTACGGCTCAAAAATTTTATCCGCTCCATTGGGGATCGAAAATTTACTTTTGAAAAATGCACCGACAGGTCCAACAAAATTTCTTAATTGACCGACATTACCCTATGGAAAAGGTCTTATAAAAATCTATAAAATGGTGCAAAAACCGCATAAAACCTGATAAACAACACTTAAACTTTTACTTAACTGATATAAAATTTGTACATTTTTATAGTATTTTATAGATAGTTTCCACGGGGTAGATTTGTCCGACAGCTAATTTTTTATCTGCGGAAAATTGTATTTCTTGAAACATTGAAAAATGTTTGCAATTTAATATTCTTCTTTGTAATTCATTGGCGAGGCAAAATTCGACCAAAAATATGAATGAATCACAGAATACCAGTTCCGCCTCGAAAAAAAAACGTGAAGGCTCGCGCACGATTATGCGCGTCGTCGGAAACGAGTTCAAGTGTATAACGTTCGGTAGTCCAACGGGGAGTCAAAACTAGAGAAGCGCGTCATTGCCCGAAAGTTCGAGTACGTGAGATGCAGACGGAAGTGGCAGATCTGGGAAAAGATGCCCGAGATTACGTATAAAAAAAAAAAAAATAACGCGCGGAAAAATGTATCTGGCCGCGATACACCCGAAGGTGGACGCTACGCTAACTTCAGTAAAAGAAAAGAAGAAAGAATATCTCGCCGACTTTTTCTCGGTAATTGACGGGACGCTGGTGGCATACGTTAGCGGATCGTGGGACGCGGAGGGTAGGCTTTATCTCGGGATAATTTTATGATTTTTTTTCTCGGAGCACCTTGGATCACGCCTGGGGAGAAGGAGGCAAGGAGCGATGAAGACCTCGCGGAGGCCGCCACGATCCCGGTGTCAACCCCACTTTGTTATTCAGCCGTTGTCGAGGAGGTGGTCGCGGTCATCTTATCTGATGAGTGCCGGGGCTCCGCTTCACTTTTTGTTCCTCGCTGCTGGCCGGACTATAGTCTCGACTTTATTTAAAACTGGCCCTTGGTCCTTTATTTTTTGTGCCGCCATGTGTGAGGATCTCCGGGTGTGATATTTGAATGTACGCGACACGCCGATGAGATATTCGAGTTTATTTGTGGTGAGTCTCAACGATGAAAACGACGCTCGGATATTTTTAAAGAGAATCCGACGCCTGCGAATCGGATTTGATGCTAATACGGTAGAACAAAATTGTCTTAGCGAGGAAAGTGAATTTTATGTTGGGAAATCTTTCGTGAATATTTTAGTTGTCTAGACATTCAGTGGCTTGTCGTATCTAGTGAACAAATATCATTTTTAAATGCAATTATACCTAAATCTTCATAAAAGATGAATGTATAAAAGTGAGCTTTAATTTTGCAACAATAAAATATCGTGAAAGAAAATTTTTAATTGCACGGCTTGATCCAGACGTTGAAATATTTTAATAGTATATTACGTAACAAAGAAGGTAAAATAGTTTTTTACTTCCCATGTTGCGTATACTACTATTTTTATGGTTTTGTCCTGCTAGGCTGAAAAATACATTTTTCTTTAAATTGCAGCTTTGTTTTGTCCGTAATCATTAGATTAGATTAACAATAGAAAAATTAGTAGCTTCTTGCAAACAGAAAAGTGTCTGCTTGGTTTTCACGCTACTTTTATTTTAATGCACAAAGTATACGCATTTTTAAAAACGTTCAAACAGTTTTAAAGATGTCCATATAGATTAATTGTTTTGGTCCATAAAAATTTCATTTTGACGCCAGGTCAAAACTTTTATAATTACATTCCACACTTATAATTTTACACGGCGCCGCATGAAAGTCAACAGTTTTATTAAATTTCCAGCTTTTAGCCAAGTTCTAAAAAAAAGAACAACATTTATGTTCTTAGCAAATTTTTAACCGAGCTTTAGTTTCAACGCTCGCTAAAATTTTGTAAATTTTTCACCGTCCGCCTTTAAAACGTCAGCCTTTGAATCACGTCGAGCAGCATAACATCCAAAAAGCTTAACCACTTCCGCCGCGATTCATCCGAAAATCAAGGCAGCAGCAACAACAACAGTCGCGTTAAAAGCGCTGATGAAGAATTCACGCACAATTTGAAGAAGCCTTCATCCTCGTGGCGTCAAAGCTTCCGCGACTCATAATCGCGCATGCACGCGTTTAACGCCGACGTTAATTGCTTCCGGAAAAGCGGGTTCTCTTGTCCGTCCATGGTAAAATCTGAAAAGCGTATGTTGTTGCTGGCGTACAAGTTCGGAACGACGAGAATCGCACTTGCCATGAATCTGTCGACGCTCGCGGACGACTCAAAGCTACTCTGCGTGAATAAGATTCGTAGCACTGGGCGAGCGACTTCTCTAGAGCTTGAAATACGTTCATTGTTTCCTTCTGTATCCTCCGAGTGCTATTTCACGTGTGTTTTGCCTCGTCCCTATTCGACGGACGTTTTCCTCTTTGCCGCGTTTGTACCAGTGATATGACAAGATTCATTACTGTTTTATAGTGTACTAGCAAATCCAGTGCTCAATGTTCTCTTTACGCTGTTTTTTTCTAATCAGTTCTTCTAAATAATGCATTCTGATTTTTTAGTTAAAATGATATCGTAGCGATATTTAATTTTTCAACAAATTTAGTTAATAAAAACTACAGATAAAAAGGTTTTAATACAATACTTATTTCATTAAATTGTTTAATGGAAATCTTAAATCTCTAAAAATTGAACTTTAGCGTCAAAAGAAAATGCGTTCCTAAATTTTTAGACCAATTACATTCATGAATTACTTAAATGCTTCAAAACAAAAACCATTACTTTTTTAAGATACGAGCAAAATTGAGCGCGCTCAAGTTCCTTTCTTTACTGTTTATTCCGGGTTCATTTTTGAGGTGAGAAATTTTTAATTTCAGCGCCATTCCGGAATATACGTACGAACTAATCAAGTTCGCGTTTTCAAGGCTTCGCAACATATCGATTTACTTCGATAGTACTTATTAGATATTTCTTTGAATCAAGTAATGATTTCATTAAAATCAAATGAATTTATTTGTTTTTCTAAATAAATTTAGTAGTTTCAAAAAAATAACTTTTTGACTCAATAAAATATTTAATAAGTACTATTGAAATAAATGTTTGCATAAAATTAATAAATTTTTCTCTCGGTGTGCATTATACTGTTACTGTTTTCATTTTTCTTTTTCAAGATAGATTTTATATTTCGTTGCAGAGGAAATTTATACAATTTAATTTAATATTTATTTAATTTAAGCTTACCCAATTTAGAAATGTTACTTCCTATTTAATTGTAAGTTAGATAATATTAAACTAGTATTTTGTAATGTGACACTTTTATTTAATAATTCTTAAATTATTTAAAATCTCTGTGAAATTGTAATTTTATTTCAAAACCGGATACCAAAATATATTAAGTTGAATAACAAATAATAATAATAAATTGTACTGAAAAACAAAATAGTATTTTTTTAATCGTTTTAAATGTCAATTTACTAATATTTACAAAAAAAAGGAGTATTATTTTATTATATAAAATAGAATAAAGTATTCTATTCTATTTTAATTAAAAAAAAATGTAATGCTATTATTAACAAATTGAACACCTAAACTATAATTATATATTGTTTAGCATTTACCAAAATCCTTATATTTTTAGCAAAGGAAAATGCATTGTATTTTTTTATAACATTAAAGTACTGTTTTTCAATATATATTTATTAAACTTAATTAATTTCGAAAAGCCGATCCATGGATTTCTGCGACTAAACGTCAACTATCTTCTCTCCGCAAACTCTGGAGCGCTGTATTTTCGCAGTCAGGCAGGCTTCATCGTGAATCCAGCTTCCACGGCGGCTGCATTCGCATGTAACTGGCGACGTGCTGGTTGCAATGTTTGCGCTTTCCCGACAGCGAGACAATGAAGGAACGGGACGGGCGCCTCCCTTTCATTCGTCACCAACTCCTCACTCGGCGCTTGCCCTTTTCGATTTCGGCGCTCGCCAATCGCCGGCGTCTCTCTCATTATTTCGACACTTTTTTGTAAACACACTTTGGAGCTTCTCGTTCGCGTGGCCGTCTCTTGTTATCCGCCGTAAGAGGATTTTCAAACCCCCGGATCCGTTCGGTCTGCGGCGCAACCGTGTCGGTTCCTATATCCGGGCGAATCGAACCACCCGAGTCGCATGGCTGTTTTCGATTTCTCCGCCTTCTTTTACCCTCCTGCAGTTCATGCCGTATCGATTTCCATTCTACGAAAACGAGAAAATTCGCTGATTGCATGGTTGTCGTTTGGCCAAACAATCTTATCGCTTTGTCAATCAGTTAAGAGTCGATAGGATTAGATTATAGAGTATCCAAAGTGGGCGGATACTTCTATTTAAAAATGTATTTATTCAACACTTGATTATTAGTATACTGGTACTACTAAATAAAACGCAATGTAATCGTAACTATATATTTATTTATTTACTGATAATTCAACGGACTAAACAGTCCTTAATACAAATTTGGACAAGAATATTAAAGTAACTTAAACTAATTATTATAACTACCCGAGTAAAAAAATTTAAGTTAGGATAAAGTTTACTCAAACTTCATGTTTGGTCGTCGTTGATATGAACATGGGCAATGAGACTTTACCGAACTTGCTTCTTATATATATTTTATTGAAGTTTGAAATTCTTTACATTTATTTGTTTTTAACGGTCTTCATGTAAACGTATTTTAAATTTAAGAAAGAAGTTTTAAACATTGATGTTAAATTCCAAAACCTTGTCGCTTTATTAAAGGTGGAATAGAAACCAAAATTAGAATTACAGCATTATTCTTGTAAATTCGGTTATTATATGCAGAAAATATATAAAAATATTGTCATGCAGCAGCATATCTCCGAAATAGGGCTAGTGCGTTTCCGCTTTAACATCGACAATCGACTATATAAAAATCTTAAAGTTTAGAAAAGCTACTTTTCATTTTTATATATTTTGTTTTGATAATTAATGTAAGTTATGATTACAAGTGCTGTTTATCGCAAGTTATAGATAAATTTTTCATTTTTTTACGTCATACGAAATTAGGGATAATTATGTAAAAAAACTTTTTGTTACTCACTGCTCTGCGCAGCAATCTTACACGGAGAGAAAAGTTCTAGTAAAAATTACTATACTGTTATGTAACGCAGGGACAGACTCAACGCATCAAACATTTTTATTAAAAAGTAAAATAAAATTACTATAAATCTAGCAAATTTTACTATACTTTCTAATAAAATTTTTTATTTGTCGAGTCTGTCCCTACGTTACAAAACAGCATACTAATATTTACTAGAACTTTTCTCTCCGTGTATCAAAATACGCAATTAATTTAGGTAAAATGCACGAGGTCTAATGCAATTTTCTGATTCTGAATGTAATCAGTACTCCCCCGATGAATTCACTGGGAGAGTCCATTCGTGGGTGTGTAAGGCAAAATCAGAGACCCTCGTAAAATTTGCACGATAATGGAGGCGAGGCTAAATATCTCGACGGCGCATCTGCCGCGCAAGTGTCAATGCAGCCGATTCTTCCTTCCTCGCGGGACGCCCAGAAGAAGCAGCGACAGCGGCGGCTCTCCGATATCAATTTGCCTCCTACTCCCGGTGCGCTCGGTAGTCCGCTCGGTGTACATGCCCCGCCGCCGGATATCTGACACTAATCCTCGGCCGGAAATTAATCCTCAACCTTTCGAGATTAATTCGCTCCTCTCCTCCTGTTTACACGCGTCTACCCCGTCTTTTCGAGCAGTGCGCCCTTCCCCCTCCCCTTCCCCCTTTCGCCGCCCGTCTAGATTTTCCACGAGCGCCGAGACACGCGAATAACATAAATCACCCTCAGCGCCGAGTGCCGAGGCTCCGATGGTGCGCGCGCCTCGTGAAAGATCGCCGGGATATTGCTTTCTTCGGTGTACGATTTTCAGCATGATAATACTATCGATTACAGGATTTCACCGCTTTTTTCTCTCTCTCCACGTCCATCGCGTTCGGATTTTTATTTCACGTCGTCGGATGAAGCGAGCATTATTTTATTTCGGATTTTATTTGAGACTCTTTAAATCTGTGTTTAATTCAATGAGATGCCTCTTTTTTTTTTAATGGAATGCGACGCCGGCGAGAAAGTGTGTATTTATTGTAGGATGCGAGAGTAATAAATATCGAGCTTTGATGCGAAAGGGTAATACAACGTGTAAATAAATCTTTAATGTTTATCTCTTAATTTAATAATGACGTTTTCGAGTTCGGCGGATTATAAATAACTTATTTATGCGGAGACTTTTTTTTATTTCCTCGACAGGGCACTAAAGATTGTATTTCTTAATTAGGGAGACTAGTACGAGCTTAGAATGTACAGTGAGCTCAAAACTAATTCGAGCAGCGGGGATCCTTCAGAAAAATAATATAAACTGCTTTCAATCCTATTGCCGAGTCCATTAGTACGTAGAATGCATTCTTTCTTTGATGCATTACGAAATAAATTATCTTTTTTTTTTTTTTTCATAAAAAAGTGTTAATATTTCCCTTTTTTTTGTCGATAAATATGTTGGTATTTACTTTTTGATTAATTGTAGGAATGACGTAAATTACCTGCAAGTGGTATTTCTATTTCTCGAAACACCATTAGTATCCTCCCAGCGTTGAAACAAAAAAAAAAAACGTATAACGTCTCATTCCTTTTGTTCCCTCAACTAAAGACATTTCAAGTCACGATTTTTCCACAAAGTGGCGCCATCACAAACGTCTAGCCCATTTTCACTTTTGGTGAAATCGACTCGAAAAATACGATGCTCTAGCAGATAAAAAAAGTGAAATCCACGCGTTACAACCCGAAATTCCTCTTCTCCCGCCTAAGAAAAGGAAACCATCCCAGATCATCATCGAAAAAAACCGAACGACTTTCACTCCGCCACCCCTTAGACCAACTCCCTCCCCTAATTTAGACGTCGCTGCCTCCGAATATTGCTCCTTGCAGTCCCGTCGCGGAGCGGCAGGTGGTCCGGCGCGAACGGTGGCAGTGCCATCCCCGCGGCACACAATGAGCGACTCTCCGGGCGCTTTCACGCTTCCGCCGAACAAATCGCGAAGAAGCTGGCGACGCCGGGGTGCCCTTTTCAGGAGTCGACTCGGAAGCCGGAATACGCTTTCTCCATTCTACGCTCCGGCGACGCTCCCATTACTCCGGCGGGCGTCCCGGCGCGAAGGTGAGGGAGGAAGTCGACCTTGGCCGCTTCACCCGGTCGCAGTGATTTAGGGCGCAGGGCTCGTTACGAGAGATGGAAGGATAGGACAAGGGGCACCCTGACACGGCGACCGACTTTTTCACGGTCCTGGGGAGGATCATCGCCGAGTGACCGACTGGAATGCGTCTTCCCGTGACCGACGTGTCGACACGTGTGCGAGCGGGTAATGGAGGATCATGAGTGTGGCCGAGTGCGCAGGCACGTCTGCCTCTGGAATGATGCCTCGCGGATGGGCTTTCTGTGTCTCAGTCGGGGTCGCGGAACGGCGGCTCTTTATCCTCAGAAGTCATCGATGGGAATCTCTAACATATGCCATCAAGATTGCTCAGATCGACTTTAGTGCCTCCTTAAATTTTGCGACAGACGCGAGCAGTGAAACCTGCAGTGTACGAGGGAATCTTGAAAGAACACGAAAGACCAAAAACGAAACAGAATTGATAAATTTTGAATTTTGAAAATAAATTTGATGATAAGACAAAAATTAAAGCGACTTAGTAAAAATTACTATCTTCCGTAGGAACAATGGGGTATACTCAACTCAAGAAAATTTTTACTATAAAAAATACTAAAAATTCCTATGTACATAGAAATTTCTACTATATAAATAGTAATTTTTGCTACACTAAGAAACAATTTGTTAATTTTAAGGAAATGATTTAGTTCAATAGTACTTATTAAATATTTTTTTGAATCAAGTAATAATTTCATTAAAACTAAATGAATTTATTTGTTTTCCTAAATGAATTTAGTAGTTTCAAAAAAATAATTTTTGGACTCAATAAAATATTTAATAAATACTATTGAAATAAATATTTGCTTAAAATTAATAAGTTTTTTTCTCTCAGTGTATGTGCATAGGAATTTTTAGTATGTTTTATAGTAAAAATCGTCATAGGTCGAGTATGTCCCATTGTTCCTATGGAATATAGTAATTTTTTCTACAACATTTCTCTGCGTGTATATAATTTTATTTTATTTTATTAGTTTGCTTTAGTTTACTAATACTTAAACATTAAATTCAGATTACACGTAATTTGTAAAATTGTAGTATTGATAATTTAAAACAAAGAATCAAAATTTTTTTAACTGTACAACATTTCCGTAGGCTATAATACACTTATAGCGTGGAAGACTCACGAAACACCTTTTCTTTTCTATAGTTTCAGTTTTACGTTCTCACATCCTAATTGTTTTTATAATATACAGCTTAATTGCTTCAAAGGAGCGGAAAAAAAAAACATAAAAAATGCACGGTAATGGTAAAAACCTGTTAACACGGGCCTCGTTAACTTCATTTAGCAGTTCCAGATGGCCGGTCGTCGGAAGGAAGTCCGTCGTCTACCTGAAAAGAGAAAACGCGGCGAGGCGTCGGGTCCGACCTTGACACAAAGACCGAATTTTCATGGTCGTCATGGAAAATTCAGTTAACTCGAGAAACTCTCGATCTCCCGAAGTACTGGGCGTTCCTCGAAAATCGCCCTCGAGCACCGGGGAATCGCCCTGAAGTCATGGTTAAAAAAAAAAAGCAAACACTCGGCCAAGGACGAGACGAGCTCCCGCTGTCCCACTTTCGGGGCGTCACTCTTTTACAGGATCACGGAGCGTGCGCTTCTACCTGTTTGATGCGAAAAATCGCTCTCGGCTTGGCTACCGCGCGAGACGAGCGGTTTATTTCTCGGAACGGCGTCGGGACCGTCGGCGATTTGTCAGGGCAAGCGAGAAATCTTGATGGGACGAGAGAGAGAGAGAGAGAGAGAGAGAGCTGCTGCTGGTTTCGCGACTTTTTTTTGCTCTCGTCAACGAGACACTTCCACGAGGCGACGTTTCGCGAAATTGAAATCAGAGATGAGAGATTAGGAAGGGAGCGCACACCGGCAAAACCTCGACCGAGGTATTTACTCGGCTCTGCAGGTTTTTCCTTTTTTGGTCGGTCGGGCTGCTGTATTTCTCGACGATTGCGTGAAATTAAGTTTTTTTCCCGGGGCCGATGAAGCCCGTGGCGGCGTAATTTGCATGAGAATTGAATTGTCCATGAGGCGAGCGGACGTTTCGCGTGAATTTTAAGAGTTTTAAATAAAAATTAATTTGATTGCGTTCCAAGGAAGTGTCAATGATCAGATTTGAATGCGGGAGGAGAAAAAGTCAAATTGCTCGACAGTGAAGTCACTCCTCGCTTGATTCACTGCGCTTTTAAATTTATTTCTTCATCAGATGATGTTGCACGGGTTTAACGCGCGGATGATGTTTCATTTGAGACTGAATCGCTAACCAAATAATGATTCAATTATTATTTGGAAATTAATTAGTGAAATTAAATAAATATGGAACTTAATTTAGTGCTAATAATACATAGTTCGATCCGATTATTAAAAAGTTTCTATTTCAGTTAGACCACGTACATTTTGATGAGTTAATTAATGAAGTTATATTACACCTTCCTAATTACATAAATATATTATTTATTTATGTATTATATCTATATATTATTTATTTATTTATTTAGAGATAGAAGTAATCCCACCGAGAAAAATAAATTTCCATGTTTGCGGGTCTGGGTTACAAAATTCTTTAAAACTTTGAGAATCTACGCGGTGAATCAGCTGGAGTGAAATAAAGTGAAAATTAACTCTATTCCTTTTTTTTAAACAAATTTTTGCTCTAATTTTATAATGAATTCTACTGTTCTTTAGACTGAATTAAAACCAATCAACTCATGCATAATCAAATTTCACTCCAATAGAATAAAATCTAACTCGAGGAGTGGTTCACTATAAACTAAGAGTGAAATTTGACTCGAAGCGTTTTAGCGTTTTACATTCAAAGTGCTTAAAATTAATTTAAAACTACATATATTAAAAGTCCTATCTGATATGGTTGACGAAATTAAAAAAAAAGAAATATATAATTTAATAACGTTAAAAAATCAACAAAGCAGATCTTTTACGGTCGACGCTAGCATAAAGTCCCGCAGTTACAATGCAGCCATTAAAAATTCAAAACAATAATTCCGAAGACGAGTGATAATTTTTACATTCACACACACACACACATACACACTCACAGAACACACCCCCGTCGTATAATTTAGCACGGACGCTAGCTTTCCACCCGCTATTAAATAAAATTACGCATTTACGAGGGTAACCATCTAAATGAAATACGTCATAACCGCGGTACCAATATAATGCCCAGCCGGCATAAACGTCAAACAATAAAATATCGTCCTAATTTACAGCCCCGTCCGTCGGGAGGAGTTCGGCCGATCAAAAGGAAAGAACGAAAGTTGCGCAACCTCGCAAAAATTCAGCTGGCGCCTTCGACCTTGGACTCCTCCCGTAATATACGGCCGCGAGGGCATTAATCCTACCAATTATTAAAAAGCCGCCGAGGAAGTGGAGAGAGCCGAACCTCTCCTTTCTTTTATCCATCTTGCCCGAAGGATTTTTTTTTTTTTTTGCTTTTGGCCGCGGGAGACGAATAATGAGGGATTAGGGCGGAGTGCCTTTCGCGCGGGCGCATATAAATCAGCGAAAGCACGCGCTGGACGCGTCAGCCCGTGAGAGACGGGTAAACTAATCGCCGGACGCGTCCGTTTCGAGAGACCGTCCAGACGACGCCGCCGGACTGTCTTTCGCATTGTTTCTTGCCGAATGCGAAAATTCCACGGCTATTTTTATTTATTTATTTATTTATTCTTATTTATTCTTATTTATTTTATTTAGCAAAAATTCAATGAGTATTTAATAATTTAATGATGTAAAGTCCTTAAGTACAAAATATAGAGTACATTATAAACTGAATTAAAATAGAAATAATATTTATTGTAAATATGTAATATTTACAAATAATTAATTCCGAAGAAGATTAATGATAGTAAACAAAAATTAAAGCTTAAGCTATTACAAAGTATAAATTAATAACTACGAGCGAGCGAACGCAAAAAGGTTTTTAATTGAGCACTGGAACCCGTGGACGTTATATTATTATATGTAGACAGTTCCGTAATATTTTTACTCTATTAAAAGTGAAATAAAAACTAAACTTTGATTGAAAATTTTGCTCAACTATTGCACTTTGATGTAAATCGGAAGTCTATGCTTGAACAAAAGATTACAAGGAAATTTTTAGAATGAAAAAAAGAAAGTGTAAGATAAACATTAAATGAATTTTATTGCTACTTCTGAGTGATTTTTTTTTTGAAAATTATATTAAAACTGTACATTCATTGTTAGACCAGCGGTCTGATTACGAAATATTCATGAGATGTTAATAGCACCGGTGTAAGACTGAAATTTACTGTGTTGATTAAAACATTACGTTTGCGGATGAATTGATTGCAGACTAGTATCTGTAATTCTACGTTATTGAAACGACAGTGGACATTTTGCATTTGATAATACCAAAACTTATTGCTAATTTTAGCATTTTATTAACATTGCGTATTTATTTCTGGAGGATACAAGGAAGTTAACCCACGCGTAAGTGCGTTCCTGTGTAAATGAGGGCCGCTGCTCGATGTTTAGAATGAAAAGCGAATTTACATAAACAGTTTTTTAAGTGATCATTAACATAGTAATATCTATCCAAGCGTTCATTAACGCGAGTATCGCACTCTCAGGTGTTCGAAAATATGATTATCTATTTCGGAGTCTGCATATTCTTACCTTTTATCAGAAATGTAAGTTGTAATAAAGAAAGGAGCGGCATGGGGACAATTTTACCCAACACCTCGTACACTACGATTTTAACAACTTTGTTACATTGTAAAATTCGTATTGTATTTTCTTCTGCTACATTTCTAAAGTATTCTTGATTTTATCAAGTAATTGAAACTAAAAGAAAGAAAAAACATACATATTAATTGATTACTAAACTAAAAAAAACATATTAAAAGAAAACATATTAAAAAACATATTAATTAATTACCCTGAGTTGCATATAATTACATATTAATTACAAGTTTAGTTCCTTATGCACATACACGGAGAAAAGTGTTATACTAAAAATTACTATATCTTTTAGCAATTGGATGACACACTTGTAATATGAGAAAAATTATTATGTTTTATTTAAAATTAAGATCATTTTAGTAAAATTAATAAATATTTGTTTAATTTTTACTATGCATAATTGTAAATTGTAAATAAAATATGCTAATTTTTCTCATATTTACAAGTATGTCCTTTTATTGCTAAATAATATAGTAATTTTTAGTATAACATTTTTCTCCGTGTACTTACTAAATTGTGTCTTCAATTTATTATTTTGTATTATCTTACACTAATTTAAGTTTCCATATTTTGTATTAATATTGTACATATTTGTACGTTAAGGACTTTGGTCCGTTGAAGTTTGCATAAATAAATAAATAAATATAATTTATAGAATTTACAAGAAAGTGAAGAAACAATTAAAATTTACACTCACTACAGAAGGTGCATCAAATATTGTATCGCTCTAGAGAATGTGTATAAATAAATAAAAATAATTTACAATACAGTGTGCTTTAAAAATTCGTGCATAAAAATCAGATACGCGTTCGCGGAAGTGAATCAAGATTACGGTCGATAATGCGTTAAGAACTTACGAGAGCGGAAGCGCCATGGCGATGGCAAGGAATTTTCATAATTTAGAAGGTCACGCGGTCGATTCGATGGTGCTAACAGAGAATCCAGCGTTTCTCGAATTTGAGCAAGGAGGGAGTTTTAAAAGCGTTCCCATGTTCGCCATTCGACTTTTTATCCCGTTTGAGGCAGTAAAAAGGATATTTCATTTCGACACGGCTCTATAATATTATACAGGCATATTTATACGCATATAGGTTGTAAGCGAATTTAAAGCGGCTTCTGTGCGACGGACGAAAAATACATCTAGAGAAGCGAGATATAAATGGTATTGAAGCACATTAAAAGATATGAAGCATAAATGATCCTGTTCGGGCTGATGCTTGCTTAACTGTAAAAAACGCGGGAGAATGTATAATCCTGCTTTAAAAGTGAGCTTTAAATCTTTCATCTCCTTTTTTTTTTGCCTATATACACGAACGCTAACTAAATTCTTTAAAAATAATCTATAATTTGTTCATAAAAGACTCGAAGCTAAAAAAGTGTTATAACAATTAATTTATTAGAGCATCGGTCGTTATTTATTTTTTTTTTTGTTCTTGTCAATTTATTATTCATTTCTCGTATATATTTCACCGCAAGAAAATATAGAAACTATAAATCAAAAAATACACAAGGAAACTATTTATCAAAGCTGCGTATCTTGACGAGCAAAAAAAAATGATGAAATCTCACTTCTCGTGAAACGAATCAAATGCCCTGAAGCACGGGCACTTATAGCTATTCGCCGAAAAGCAAATTACAGCGAGGCGAGTACGTCGCTTAAAACCAGGTCCACTTAAAACCAGGATCGACGTTTTAATTGCCGCCGGCTTCCCCGGAAGATGCAAAAATTCAGCGCAATTACGCGCAATCGGGCGCTCACCCCCTTTGTTATCCGAAAAAGCCATCCCCATTTAAGGCTCGGAAGCTCGCGGCCGGGGATTCATTGTGGTCGCAGTGGCAAAAAGTCCGGCCGCGAGGATGCGCGCGAGTCCTGCTGGCTCAAGGATCACCGAATAAAGGGCCGCGACGCGCGCAAAAAGGAGCCGAGTGCTTCGCCAAAAGAAACGCCGGCGAAAAAAAAGAAGAAGAAGAAGAAGAAATCGACGAGGAAGGGCGGTCTTTGTGCGCGGGGACCCGACGATTCCGCGGAGCCTGGGACGCCCTATTAGGGCCCGAAATGACGAATGCTAACGAGGGGCAAGCGAGCGCGTTTTATAAAGCCATTAGCGGCGCGGCGCGCGACTATTTATCAAGGCGCGACGCCGCAAGAGCGCGTATCATTGTTGGCCTAATGAATTGGCAGCAGGTGGAGGTGGAGGACGGCACTCTCGCTTCGGTATATAGGCTTTCTTCTCGTTTACCTTTTTTTTTTCTTCTCCAGCTCGCGGCTTTTGAATTTACATCGCAGCTTGAACAATACCGAGCCCAGATTACGGATGGCCTCGCTTTGGCTTTGACTCCGCGAGTCTTTGGAAAACTACGGAGTTTGTTCTTCTTGAAACTTGTCGATGAGAGGTTTTGTTGCTCGCTGGGAAAAGTTACCGGCTTCAAGGAATGGCTTGATTGAAATGTACAAAGGGACTTACTTATTTGAAATGGAAATATATTTTTTTTTCCTTTTAATAGTAACGTTAGCTTAATTAATATGATCTTTTTTTATGAAATTATAGTTTATTGTTTTACTTGGAGAAAGTAAGTCGACACCGAAAGAAGAAAAACGTATTTCTATAGGTAAAAGTAGACTATAGGAAAAGTAAAAATTGCTTTGCAAAATCAGTAAAATTAAACATTTCTTAAAGTACAGATCTTATTTTACAGAAAAGTAGATTTGGAATTTCTATGTAAATCAGATTTTAGCTGAAAATTCGGGAAGTTAAATTAAGTTTCAATTTTACAGTTAAATCTACTGTGTAAAAAGTGTAAGCTACTTATAAATATTTATAACTAAACATTTATTTCGGTGAAATAAAAATATTTATACGTTGATTTAAGTTATTGTAGGCAACAATTACAAGCAATTGCACTTATACATAAGGAATCAATGGTTTGTATAGTTTAAAAGAATTTTAAATAATCTTTTAAGACGCTTAAAAAAATGTCAGATTTGGAGATTATATTTAATAATATTTGCAGTCGTCGCAGTAAGAAAGCATTTGTGAGTTTTTGTTTTTAAATGGAACCACGCGCTTTTTGCATGCTGCCTCCTTCTCATTCCCTTTTTCGGGCCTTCTCGCATCGCCGTTTGGTATTGCAGCGCAACATTTGCATACAAGCCGCGTACGTTTTCGTGGGAATCGAAATCGGCAGTACATTCGCGCGAAAAGATGCAAAAAAATGCAGAGTGTTGAAGAAACGCAAGTATTCACAACGGGATCGGGGAGAAATTAGATCGATAATAATCATTGCTCAATCGGTGCGTCGAATATCGTTGAATAAAAGATTAAGATATTCCTTCTGCGGTCAAGTGCACGATAAAATTTCCTTTATATTCATGCAGGAAACATTAATACTTAATTTTTTACACTTTAAAAAAAAATCATTTATATAAATAAAATTAAATTACACTAGCAATAATCTTACAAGTTTTTTTCCTTTCAATTCGTAATATTGTCAATTAAGAAATTAAGTATTCAAACGAGAGACCGGAGGACTTTTACAATTCCAACTGGTCGTTAATCATTGATCTTTATTACGCGCTTTTACCGCAATGCGCCCAGTTAGCGCATAATCAGATTCCCTCTCGATTACCGAGAAAACAATAAAATGATTGAGTGCAAAAGTGTAGGAGACAATGAAAAAGTGGTCTGCTTCCGGAAGTGAATGCGAGCCATGGACTTTTAATTGGGATGAATAATTGGAATTCAGAAGAAGCTGCGGCGGACTCTGTAACCCTACGCGGATCTTCATAATTATGCGTGGGTTCTTGCTTTAGCGCGTTTCCCGGCCTCCCTTTTAAGGCACCCGCCATTCCGCGTTATGTTAAACGAGTTTCGCCGTAAAAGGTGCACGAATGCATAAAAGAATTTTTAATACAATTAATTTCTACAAAACTGAACGATTTACTGGGTAATAATATTTTTCGGGTGGTGCTTATTTAATTGGACATTTTCTAAAAAAAAAAATTACTCCGTTTTCTCTTTTTCGTATTACGAGATTATACTGTTGTAGTTAAACGAATGAAAATTTTATGCTTTAGATTCGATCATAATAGATATTTAAAGATAATTTGATAATTTCAGTGAATTATATAGTGCAATTAAACGACTTATTTCCAATTTATCCATCCGCAGACCACTATTAACTTGTCAATCAAGCGATTATAATTATGAAGAACAAGACGAAGAAGAAGAAAAGAAAACTATACGTCCTGACTCGAAAGAATTTTAATACCTCGGCGATCGGTTAAAATGCGTTTTTATATATCAACAATTTCTAGTGTAGTTATTTCGCAAAGGACAGCTGTGGTCATGACATAATTGTCCGATAAAATCCAACTGACACACTTAGACGCATCCCGTCTATTCTCGTCCAATATAACGCACCTCCGCTCCTTCCAAAGTCCGCAATTAAGCGAGCAACAAAAAGGCGAAATTCCACGTCAAACATTCTCATCGATCCTCATAACGAGCGTGCGATCCCGGAGCCTCTCCGTCGCTCAAAATTGAAAGCCTCGCGCGACGAACGGAGAATAAAGGAGAGAGACGAGGAAGGGAGTGGACGCGCGCGTGTGTGCGCGTCGACGGAGGTAAAAAGGCACACGCCGCGAAATTCGATCACGAAATTTCCCGGCGAACTAAGACGAGGACGTTTATACCGGTCGTATAAGAGCATCATCGTCTTTGTGGGCACTCAAAGGAGTCTCGGCATCTCTCGGCCCTTCGTGAATGGCCTTCTCCTTCCGCTTCCGTGGTCTTTGCGGAATTACACAATCAGCCGTCGGCTGCCGGGCTATATAGGTCGTCGAGAGCAAATATGCCAATGCCGCGACGCTCGAGTACGCGAGGATGGCGCCATTGTCTGCCCGGCGCGGAGGATCCGAGTAGAATGGATCTGGAGTGACCGCGCGGAAAAGAGCTTTTCGCCATAAAAAATGCTCGCCCCGTTACTGCGCGACTCCGGCGCGCTGCCACCGTTTAGCGAAAGTGAGTGCTGCCCATCGAATTTGTACGCCGATGTTCTTTATCCTTCATCGAGAGTTGATGTTTCTATTTACACGTTTATACACGGAGAGAAAAATTTTGATTCTTTCTTTTAAATTATAAATAGAATTTTGCAAATTACGTGTAATAGTATTAGTAAACTAAAGCAAACTATTTAAATAAAATAAAATTATATACACGTAGAGAAATGTTGCAGTAAAAATTACTATATTCCGTAGGAACAATTGGACATATTCGACCTATGACGATTTTTACTATAAAACATCCTGCGTAAAAAAATTTAAGTTAGGATAAAGTTTATCCAAAATTCATGTTTGGCGGTCGTTAATATGAACATGCGCAATGAGACTTTACCGAAATTGTTCTTATACCGAACCGAACTTGCTTCTTATATATTTTGTAGAAGTTTGTAGATGAGGAATATAAACGGATAAATTAGGGCTGAAGTTATAGAAAATAATTGTTACATTTATTTGTTTTTAAGGTTCGTCATGTGAACGTTTTTTAAATGTAAGAAAAACTTCATCTGAAGTTTGTATAAAGTATTACAAAATTATTTATTATTTAGTATCAATGCCCATGTTCATATCAACGACCGCCAAACATGAATTTTGGATAAACTTTATCCTAACTTAAATATTTTAATGCGGGATACTAAAAATTATCATAAGTTAAGTATATCCCAGTGTCCCTACGGAATATAGTAATTTTTACTATAAAATTTCTCTCTGTGTAAAAATTACTTTACTGTTTTGTAACGCAGGAACAGATTTTAAAAATAAAAAATTTTACGAGAATGTATAGTAAAATTTACAATTAATTTTACAGAACTCACAGTAAATTTTACTTATATCCCCGCGCCACAAAACAAGTCAATTTTAATAGAACTTTTTTCTCTGTGTATTCCACTCACAAATAACGTATACTCACTTTCTCGATTGATATAAATAAATAATAATTAAACGAAACTGCAGCAGCGCGCGTTCAACAGTTTCATGTGCGGAGCTTCGAAGGAAAATACTTACTCGAATGAAAAGTACGCGAAGATAAGTGGCGCGTAAACATTTTCAACACAGATATTTATTAAGCCCGTTAAATACCCTAACCGACTTCATTTCCATTGAACAGAAATTTCAATCGGGACATTAATTTGTCCTCTCCTTTCCGTGCGGATAAATTATCCCCGACAAACAATTCTCGAGGAAAAAAAAAGTATACGAGAGAATCGAAGTCGAATCCCTGCGACGACGCCGTGGAAATAATACAAAATAAGGCAGACGAGGAGGAGAGCCCGGCGATAGTCGGAGGCCGATGAAAAAGGTGGCGAGACAAGCGGAGGCGTTCGGAAAAGTGGCCTGGGTCATTAGCGCGGCTATTTACGAGCGACCCGCGTGACTCGCGGTCCCAATAATACAGATACGCCGCGCGCAGACGCACGAAATTACGCTATCTCGTGGAGGCGGGGGCCGAGCGGACTCGCCGCGAACGATCCTGCGGAATACGGCGTCGGGGCTCTAACTGAAATTCCAGCAGGCCCATAAACACTCGAGTCGAGTATGAGCTGCCCCGGGGAAGCGGAATGGAGATAGCCGGGAGGAGCGCGTGGAACGCGCGCCGACGAGCCCCGGGGAAAATGTTTAAAGCGAAAATAAGGTGCCGGGTGCTTGAATTTACACGGGATTGTTTATATTAAGTGGATAGCCTTCTTATCTGAGATTTCGCCGAGTTTTTTTTTCCTCCCTCCCTTTGCTCGCTTCGTCGGAACGGGCGGCGTTAATTTTCATACAGATTTTCCTTTTATTTTTCGGCGCTTGTAAATTCGACGGGGGTTTCGTTTCGGAGCGCATTTTCTATAGGAATTTGGTCGCGGGGATTTTACCGCGCGTAAAGGAATTAAACTATCGCTCGTAATTTACGTGGGACTTTATGATTGCCCGGCGCATCGATTGAAACTTCCTGTAATAATTTGCAGGATGGCCCGAGCTGAATTTATCTTATTTATGGGACGGCTAAATTATTTATCCGTTTATTGCGCGTCGCCATAATCCGCGCACTCCGAATTGTACGGAATGGGACTTGCAACACCTTGTAGTTGTTGAGATATAATTTGCATATTTCATACGTCGAGAGTCGCCGGGTATAAATTTCTTAGGTGAAAATTTATTCTGTAAATTCGCATATCCTTGCTTATCGTAATTCGCAATGCATATATTAAAGTAGGCGATTGCCATTTGTTTTTATTTATGAAAATTGCACGCCGCGCTGCCTTCAAATTAGAAAAATATATTATTCTTACGAATTTCGCAGAGCGTTTTGCAAAATCAAATGGAAAGTCAGAAACGCGCCGGGGCAAGGGGGAGAAAATAAATAGGATAAAAGTAGTGTAAAGAAAGGCAGCCCCGACGAAGATCGAAATTTACAGTAATGGAGAGAAAGAAGCAGAATAGATAGAATAGAGACTGAAGAAGTAGTAAGGGGTAAAGAAAAAGGAAGACGGAAGGCTCGTTATTTATTGAAAGTACATCTGCGAGGTACTGCGAGCTTTTTTCCAGCGGAAGACGAAGACGGAGAAAACGACAGGGGGGAGGGGGACAAATTGCGAATGGCCGTGACAATGCCTCGGAGAATATTGAAAAATCGAAGGGAGTTCGCGCGGCGTCGACGACCTTCCATCGTGGAGTCTGAGGTAAAGAGAAAAAAAAATGTTGACGGTCTCTTGTGTACTGGAGGACTTTATCGGCGGATGGGAAAATGTCTTGTGGAGTTATCAGAACGGGAGTGTCTCGGGGCCCAATAATTTTGTCATCGGCGGCGCGTAAATACGTAAAGCCGAGGGGGAATTTCTCCTTTCTCAGATATAGTGGAATTATTTGTGGAAATGAGCGCCGAGTGCCGCTTGCGAGTCTTTTCAAATTAAATTATTTGACGTTATCAAGGATGACTAGCTCGCGATTCAAGTGCTTTTCGAATGAGTCTACCGCGGCGCTCGAAATAGATGCCTCAGAGACGGTGCATATATATAGAACATCCCGAATGCACTAGTTTCCCGCTACATGCAACTTGAACGTCTTTCTCGAAAATAGATTCGTAAGTCGGCACTCTTAAAAATGTACACGGCCTATTCCATAAAATCGGCAACTGATACGTGTAATTACAAGAGCGCGGAGTGTCCGAGGAGATACGGCTATGCGTTTTTCGACCGTCACATAAAAAACGCGGCCTGTTACTCCAGCCGGAAAAGAAACCGCAATTGAAAACGAAAATTGGTCAGAAGAATAAATTACTCGAGTTTACTGCGTCTAGTAAAATATTTTGCGAGCGTGACGCGCGGACTGTTATATGGTTTTCACTTTGCGTTACATTCAATAAGTCAAAAGTTCGATTAGCCCGAGCCAATTCCCAAATATTTATAGGTCAAGGTGTAATAAAATAAAAAGATCCGACACGTCAATTTGCATAACGTAATTATTGGCACGAACTGTTCTCGCGCCGCGATCCATCTCCCGAAATTTTTTCCTGGTGATTTACCGTCTCGCGCTGGGTAACCACCGTTCGCTTTAAAAAAAAAAATAAATAAGAAGCAAAAACCACGAGAGGAAGGGCCGCGTGGAAATCATTTAAAGAAACGCGTAAATAATTTCGCCTAAGCGATTTGCATTTCAAATTCCGTGATTACTTTTCAATACGTGCCGAATGCGATGGAGACGGCCGCCAAGGCGAAAAAGGAAAGATGCGAGAGGAGGAGGAGGCGAGGGCGAACGGGAGAAGAGAGAGAGAGAGGTAAATCACTCGTTGGGAAGCGACATGAAATCCAGCCGCGGTAATGAAACTGAAATTTAGAGCTCGTCCCGGCCACAACTCGCAGTGGCGGAGCGGGCCTAGTAAGACGAACGGACGCCGCGAACGAATCCTACCTGGGCTGCGAGACTTGGACAGCGGGAGATGGAAAGTTAGACCGGCGGAGGAGGGAGGAAAGTGACCGGCGAAACTTATGGCCAAAATAAGAAGAGCGGAGGCTGTTCGGTTTTAATTATTTTTAGCCACAGCTGCTCCGCTCGAAAATAACGCTTTGTGTGTAAGCCCTTGCAAATTGAAATTTATATATTTATTCGAGGATATTCTCGAACGTTGCTTCAATATTTACAACTTAATTTGTCGATATTATTCATTTGTAATATTTAAAATGACGTGATCCGCGAAACGTCTGAGGGCAAAATACATTTTGAATTAAAATATAATCGTATATAGACTTGTAATAATTGAAAATAAAACTGTACCGATGTAATAAATAAAGCAGAATCAAGTTTCAATGATGTACATTCATCAAAATATACAGCAGTATGTTTTCCATTCGACTAAAAATACTTGTTATATACATTAATTTATACTTTCAACCTAAATTTTTATTCCTTATACAAAAAGTATTATTTATGTATTGCCGGACCTTTTAAAGGAACCTCCTATTAACTACTCTCTAAAATTGAATTAGTGAAAAAACACTAATTCATAGTGACTATGCACCAATTTGAAAAGTGAAAATTTTTCCACTATGAATTAGTGGAAATGTACTATTTGAAATAGTGAATAAAATGTACTAATTGAAATAGTAAATATATGCACCATTAAAAATAGTGAAAACTACTAATAAATTAGTGATATTAATTTTTTTAATTAGAGCATTCACTATTTTAATTGGTAAAAATCACAAAATAAATATTTCTTTTATTTTATGTTTATTTTCCACCAATTTAAAAGTGTTTTTTACTAATTAAACATAGTAGAACACTTTTTTACTATGTAACAAAGAATCCAGATTGTTACAACTATTTCAATTAGTAAAATTGTAGTAATTGATAGTGGGTTTTATTAATTGATTAGTGGAAGATCTGATCACTAAAAAGATTAGTGAAATTTCCAATAATTCAACTTTAGAGAGTAGATAATAAAACCGCATTCTTAAGAAATCAATATTTGATTTATGAAAAAAAGCTTTAAAAAAATTATATTCATTTTTTAAGATCCCCGAATAAATGAAACTGGCCGCCTTCGTTCCAAGTTCCTCGCGCCAGGGAATTCACTTGCGTAGGAATTCAGTCGTCGGAAACTCGCCTCAATGGCCGAGTGACCTGCAGGGGCCCGTCCGTGGACCCGGAGGCCTTATTAAACCTAAATCATTCCCGCAGAGACGCCATAACTCTCGGGGACCGCCGCGTAAAATATATGACCTGGGCCCGCAGTCCCGGTTTCCTCCTTTTCTTATTTCTCCGCATTGTTACTCGCATGCTTCCTACGCGAGCTGCTTTTCTCCGACTTCCTCCGGGCTTTTCCTTAAACGGCGCTGATTTACAACGGAGGTGCAAAACGCTGCCGAACGCCGCCGATTTCGGGGAGAACCGGTAATTACCGACTTTATTGCCCGGGCGTAAAGGAATGACGCAAGACATTGGATTTTTGGCGGCCACCGAGGTCTGTGGCCAATGCCGTGGCTTTTTAGATTTATTAGCGAGCCCGGCAAACGTTGTATTAGTCCGGCAGGGTTTTATTATTTTGTTCGACGTTTTTTCGATTTTATAATTTCATTGCCGCTGTAATTATGTCCGGCGGTTTGCCCGATTTTGACATGATTGCGCGTGGTGGTGTGAGACTATCGATCTTTTAATTATAGTGATTTACGATTAAAGATGTGCAAAATTTTAGCTCGATTGTTAACGTCTATCTTTGCTCTGCGCTGAAATATTCACACTAATTAAGGTGGTTCGCTTTTTTATTGACACGTGCAACTTTTTATTATTTGATGAAATAGCAGGAGAGGCAGGAAATTGAAAAATTATTTAATTCGAAAAAAATATATAAGAATTGTTTTTGAAAGAAAGAGTTTGATGCGGTTATTCAAACAATTTACTCGCAGATTACTGAGTTTTAATGAATTCAAAATATTAGTAGGTTCTGACATCTTTGTTTTTAATTCGTAATAACTGTGGTGAAGGAAAAAATATGTAAAAGAGGATATTGTTGTTTTAATTCTTCTTTTCGATGTTTTTTTAAGACCTAAACTGCGTACGCGTGTTTTCATTCGCATTTTAAAACTTATTTTTGATTTATGCAGTTATTAATCAATCTGTTCTTAAATAGACGCGCGATGTCTCGAGTCTAATTTATGTACTGATTATGATAATGTATCCTAATGTGCAATTTTTTAAATTTATTATTTGCATAATGTAATAGAACTCGAAAAAAAAAATAAGGATTTAATGCGTACAAAATGATTTCTCATATACAATCTCTCTAGCACTTTATAGGATTGATCCCCTACGGTTCAATTAAAGATAAATTTCGACAATTTATTTTCTCAGTTGAGTCACACTGATTAAATCTGTACCAGGAGTTACACGCGTATATGACGTCAACCTCTGTATAGTCCTTCTCCCTCTTTCTCCTTTATCATTTTAATGTTAAAAGATTAATTTGTAAATGGACCAGTCGAAGATTCTTCTCCAGGAATAAATTAGAAAGTTTAAAAAATCAACATCGCGTTTATATGAAGCTTATAAAGCGCACCCAAAAATAAAATCAAAGTAAAACAACAACATTAAAAAGTACTTTACGGTGTACACGTTTTCCGTCGGAGAATACACACTTTCCTGAAGAAATTTAGCATCAAAGCACGATCACTACATCCCTATTCGATCCCTCTTTTATCCCCGCGGTGGCCGTAGCTGAAACTTAGCCACGCGGCAAGTTCGCGACTTCATCCGGCCGCTATGCTTCTTAAAACGATTGGCCACCCCTCCGCGTATTCTGAAAAGTTTTCGCGCGCCGGTAAGTATTATGCGAGGGGGAGGGGCGAGAAAAAGTCGCGTCGGGAGTTGTCCGTCGTCAGCTTTCGAGATCCGCGTAATGCGGCCCCCTTCGCTGGGGCCATTATAACGAGATGCGCCGTGGTGAATCTTCTTACGGCGCGTCAAGTACGAAAGCGCCACTCAACTTCGTAATTCGATGAGGCAATCACTTTATCGAAGAGCCGATTATTTTCGCCTTGATACAGATTAAGTTTACATTTTAATTTGGCAATTTTCGCGCGGACTTTCCTCGAGAGGCTGTTCATCCCTTTTTCTTAAAAAAATAAAAAATTGATATATAAGTTAACGCTAAAACGAACAGTTGCACGTCATTCGTAAATTTATTAACGACCCGCCTAATAAAATTTAAGTGAGAATAAGGTTTACCCAAAGTTCATGTTTGGCAGTCGTTGATATAAACATGGGCAACGACACTAAATAATAAATACTTTTCTATACTTTATACAAACTTCAGATGAAGTTTTATCAAATTTAAAAGACGTTCACATGACGAACGTTAAAAACAAATAAATGTAAAGAATTATTTTGTACAACTTCAGCGCTAATTTATCCGTTTATATCCCTCATCTACAAACTTCTACAAAACGTAAGAAGCAAGTTCGGTAAAGTATGTTCACATCAACGACTGCCAAATATGAACTTTAGGTAAACTTTATTCTAACTTAAATTTTTTTCGCGGGGATGCAAGGATTTTTTAAAATAATATTGAGGAATGATCGGAAAATCTCTTTTTAAAAAAATTATGGCCATTAGCTTGCACTTAGTTTTTAAAAAATCCCAATCTATTAATGCGTTAAAAAAATTAGAAGGAGAAATATCAAACTGATTAAATATTGGTCAGTTGAAATGATTTAATTCCGATTCAATAAAGCATCGTCTACAATCAAGAAATTATTAAGTCGTCCAGGTAATAAAAGAACTAACCCAAATGAATTAATTACAGCAGCGACAGGGACGATTTTCCGCGCGATAAGTGAACATTATCTTAATAAACTGCAATTTAATCACTCGGGAATTTGAAAAAAGTAAAATTCAACGTAAAAAAAAATGGAGCATTCGAGAGCAAAGACGCTCGCGTTGCGTTATATGCAGTCGTGCAATCAAAAGCTCGTTAAGATGATTTATAAATTGCCAGAGGGAGGGAGTCATTTGCATATACGCGCTGACGAATGCCTTTTTTTTTCACCGATTTGCATTAGCCTCCCCCTGCTCCTTCGTGCGCCCTGCCCTTTTATATAGCGCCGAGTCCGCATTATCGGGGGTCGCCTTCGCTGCTCTTCGTCCCTCAGCGCACCCCGTCGCATCGGCGAACTAATCCGCGCGATCGACCAATTGCTGCGCGCGTCTCTCTTTGCGGTATGCGCTACACGGAGTCGCTCGTGTTATTCCTTTTTTTTCCGACTCGGGGCTTGTCCGCGCCGATATAAATCAGGATTTTGTGAAAATCAATTACAGAAATGCACGCGGTGTTGGTACTCGATATATACAGAGTCGGGCGCGTCATCCTCCGCCCAATGCGGGGACGCGCCCGAGACTCCTGTTTATAATTCCGATTGCAGTCGGTGCGCCGTGGCGCGTGCGTAATGTATTATGCCAACAGATGGACGGGGAATAAAATGAATCGTAAAAAAAGAGGGGCTAATCTTGCCGATTTTGCGGCCGTATATCGACGTTTATTAATCTGTGTAATTGAATGTAGGCTCTTTAATTAATTGCTCGGCTCGCTGTAATGTGTCCAGCTTCCCCAATCGAAAATATTGATCTTCAACGCCGGATTGAATTTTATTCAAATTCGCCAGTCTATATTTATACGACATGACTCGATTTTGCGCAAGGAAAACACTTGCGTCAGAAAAGAAGAATGTACTTGCGGTTAAATTAAATTCGGTCCGAGCAGTAAATCAACTTTTCATTAAGATTTTACGTAATTACCAGCCACTGCAACGTGGCGGTATAACGTAATGAGAACTACTTCTTTCTGGTACAATTTTTCTTTTAAGTACGTCAGAATGTACATCGCCTACGTCTACTCAAAAGAAATTGACAATTTTTTAGTAAATATTTACTTTATAATAGTATACTTGTTAAATATTTCTTTGAAAACTAAATTAATTCATTTGTGTCAAGTATAATTAATTAAAAAATTATTACTCGATTCAAAGAAGTATTTAACAAGTACTATATTAACGTATAAATATTTACTTGAAATTGCTACATTCAATAAGAATTTCTATACACTATATTAGCTTTTTAACTTCAAAAAATGCATAAGTTTCGTGTTTCTTAAAGTTAATACATGAAAAAATTACAAACAGCAATATTAAATTAAAAAATTCAATAAGAATTTCTACACGGAGAGAAAAGTTTAGTAAAAACTACTATACTATTTAGTA
Organism: Sycophila sp. Sp_5; assembly: GCA_018906775.1. Lineage (NCBI taxonomy): Eukaryota > Metazoa > Arthropoda > Insecta > Hymenoptera > Eurytomidae > Sycophila > Sycophila sp. Sp_5. The sequence continues at coordinate 431,282 of JACCID010000097.1, read as the reverse complement.
TAGTAATTTTTTAGTATGCTATAATATTTAGCAGGGACAGATTCGACAAATAAAAAATTGTACTAAAAAGTATCGTAAAATTTGCTAGACTTACAGTAAATTTTGCTACGAGTCTAGCACATTTTACCATACTTTCTAGTAAAATTTTTTATCTATCGAGTCTGTTCCTGTACTACTAAATAGTATAGTAATTTTTACTAAACTTTTCTCTCGGTGTATACACTATATCAACTTTTGAACTTTAAAAAATACATAAGTTTCGTGTTTCTTAAAGTTAAAACATGACAAAATTGCAGACAGCAATATTAAATTGGAATATTATCAAAACAAAATTATGAAGAAACATGAAAATCTCATCGCCTAATCCATCAATATGAAGCTTCATTGACTTGCATTACCCCATAAAGTTTTAATATAACCAGACGCTGCAATTATAAAGTCATACCTGCCTCGACAAATCAGCCGATTATGTAATAAATCACGTAAACTCGTAATTTATTCAAAGCCCCACGGTATATACGGAGCCCAGTATCCCTTATCCCAAATAATGCAGTCAAGAGCGCCTTTGACGTATCGCAGGCCAACCGCATGCGCAAAACGCTGGCGAGCATACGGCCGGGCACGCGAGCGCGCAAAAAAGCGACGCCTCGAAGACAATATGACGAGAGGGGAGAAGCGCCGTAAATCATTGGAACATTTAAAATCAACTCGGCTACTCCCAGCCGCTTTATTTACCGCGTTACATTTGGCATCGGTTTTCGGCGACGCAGTCCCCTCGGCTCCCAGGAAGCGACGGAGCGCGACGCGACCGCGGGGGTGGCGTGCTCGCTGGACCAAGACATGCACCGTCGTCCCGGCGCGCGATAAAAAATAGCCTCGCTTATAAATTCAAGCGTACCCAACCCCGCGAACTTCGCCGGACCGTTGCGCTTATAAATAACGGCCGATCCCGCCCTAAAGGTCTGCCACGCGCCGCACGGGGGTGTACGAGTCCGCGAGAATAAAGGCCAGATTTCGAATTAGCCCATTTATTGAATTCGAAGGGGAATTTGCTCGTGCGAAAAATTAACTTGGTGGCGCGCGGGTTTTTCAGTGTATTGTGCCATATGATTGGCTAAAACTTTTCCCCTCCCGTGTAAAAAAATTGCGTCATCCGTTAGTGTCTAATAAGGCTGAATTATATTATTATTTTTAATTCTTTCACCTCAACAATTATTTTTACTTGAGATTATTTACTTTCGATGTTATTACTATATATAATGCATCAGTTTAACTGGGAGAGAAAAAATGTCACTCCCCGCGTAAAAAATTTTAAGTTAGGATAAAGATTACCCAAAGTTCATGTTTGGCAGGTCTTTGATATGAACATGGGCAATGAGATTTTACCGAACTTGCTTCTTATATATTTTATACAAGTTTGTATAAATGCGCGATATAAACGGATAGATTACCGCTGAAATTCTTTACATTTATTTGTTTTTAACGGTCGTCATGTGAACGTCTTTTAAATTTAAGAAATACTTCATCTGAAATTTGTATAAAGTATTGCAAAAGTATTTATTATTTAGTCTCATTGCCCATTTTCATATCAACGACCGCCAAATATGAATTTTGGGTAAACTTTATCCTGACTTAAATGTTTTCACGCGGGCTGTAACTTGATTTACGATTGGTTTGATTTTATTTTTGATATTTTACTTCACAAGTTTAATGGTGTTACGAATGCTCAAGTATTGTGGAATGTAATCGCGGTAAATTAAATTATGGTGATGGCAATTTTACGTTAAGAGGAACAAAAGAATACCACCATATATTTTACACATTACCGTCACCAATTTTACAACGAATCGCCATTTAATTACAAATGATAGTTTTTGTATGAGGATTTGTGTTTCCAATATAAAATCTATCCGTTAGTTTAGATTTCATGTGTACCGATCTACGCACGATTATAAAAATTTCGCATTAGCGAATGAGTCTTAACGCGGTATGAAAGAAAGCGTATCTTTATTGTCTGCCCCGTGAAATTTGGAGCGTGGAATTTAATTGGTGCGAGTCGTTCGGAACCGTCAAGGCGAAGGAAGGCCGCCTTCCCGGGCAAATACGAGGCGAGCGGAGCATTCAACCCTTTGTCAGAGATAAAAATGTACTTCAACCCGTTCATCGAAGCATAAATATTCAAAACTGAATGCGGCACCATAATCAAAAGGGACAACAATACGCACACATAGATCAGTCAAAAATGAAGGAACAATGGGAATCGAGGGAGTTCGCGTGCTGGTAATGGGTTTATTTTGCAAGAGGGGGAGGGGCGCAAAGGTAGACGCAACGCAACGACAGCGGATTAATACGTTATATTGTGCGAGCAAAGGGAAGACGGAAGACGCAACGTGGGCCAATGACGCTGCGACTTTTCGAGGCCCCGTCGCGATGTGTCGGTAAGTGCTTGTTGTTCTCTCCCCCTTTCGACGGCGGAGGATATCGCCCGAACCGCAGAAACCATAACTCACCGCGTGCTTACCGAGGCGAAACACAAGGAATAAACGTTATCGCCCCTGCGATATCCATCCTCGGCTTTTCATCATGTCAAGTGCGCGGTCACTTCTACATCGCTTGTATTTCGCACTGGGAGCTTTCGGAATTACACATACGACGAGGCATTCAATCGACGTAATTTTGAAAAATCACCAAGCAACGTCGGGAGTTTCGTTAAACTGTTATTAAATGACTCGTGCATTTACTTCTCAAAGTGGTCGTCCAATAAAGATAATTTCAATGATTAAACAATTTATAAGTTTTACCCTTTAAAATTACGCGGAGCAGGTTACGAAGTTTTATGGAAAATTTTTTTATTAGAAACTCGAACGCTTATCAAAGTCTGGTAATTTTTACAGGAAAAGTTCTGGAAAACTTAGGAGGATTTTCCCGTGAAAATTATAAAGCTGTTCCTGAAAATGATGTAGGTTTTTTTTTAATAAATTCTGAAGCTTTGTAAAAATTGTAGAAATTCGCAAAGCGTTTAAAGCTTATAGATAAAACTTGGATACAAATGGTCTTGGGATTACAGTAATTATTAAAAATAAAAATTCTCTCAGTGCCTTAATCTTCTTCTCTTAAAAAATTGATGACCCGATGTTGTGAAGCCTCGAGAACGTGAACTTGATTGGTTCGTACGTGTATTCCGGAATGGCGCTGAAATTAAAAATTTCTGACCTCAAAAATCGACCCGGAATAAACAGTAAAGAAAGGAACTTGAGCGCGCTCAATTTTGCTCGTATCTTAAAAAAGTAATGGTTTTTGTTTTGAAGCATTTAAGTTATTCATAAATGTAATTGGTCGAAAAATTTAGGAACGCATTTTCTTTTTACGCCAAAATTCAATTCTTAAAGATTTGAGTTTTCCATTAAACAATTTAATGAAATAAGTATTGTATTAAACCTTTTTAACTGTAGTTTTTATTAACTAAATTTGTTGAAAGATTGAACATCGCTACGATATTATTTTAACTAAAAAATCAGAATCCATTATTTAGAAGAACTGGTTAGAAAAAAAAACAGTGCAAAGAGAACATTGAGCGCTGGATTTTACTACACGGAGAGAAATGCTGTACTAAAAATTACTATGTTCCGTAGGTACAATGAGACATACTCGACATAATATGACGATTTTTACTATAAAACATATACTAAAAATTCCTATGTACATAGCAAAAATTGCTATTTACATAGTAGAAATTGCTACGTACATATGAATTTTTAGTATTTTTTATAGTAAAAATTTTCATATGTTGAGTATATCCCATACTATCCTACGGAACATAGTAATTTTTACTATAACATTTTTCTCCGTGTAGTGTTTAGAATATTCGAGAATCCCTTTATTTCTTACGCGCTGTACATTCCACCCACGAAACTTTGTTCGGTAATCAATAAACAAGTAGCGCGCTATTTAAAATATTAACAAGATTCAATCAAGAGGGTTTGAAAAAGTTTGCCTCCATCATTTCAGAATGACACGGCGTAGCTTGGGTCAACAGTGATCGGTCTTGCCAACAAATGAGCCGAAGATACATCAACGAAGGCCCGCGGCGACCCCCGAAATTTCCTCGTTATACGGCGATTTTTCTCCTGCGGTAAATAACTTACATAAGGCTCCGTTCTCGATTCATCAACGGGCACCTTCGCGGGGATCCTGCACCTCCGGTCGGTCGATCCCGCGCTCTCCGCCGGTTATTTTTCAATCGTCCCCTCCGAACCGAGGAGAAGACCCGCGGAGTCTCCCGGAATCTTCGGCGATTATTAATTCAGAGGTCCCGGGGTACAGACCAGCGCACGCGACCGACCCTCCGGAGGGAAAGGGGGTCCCGGCGAGGACTCCCCGGAGTTTAGCGCGAGCCCGGATTAAAGCCCGTGCGTCAGCATTTTCCGCGAAGCTGTTGCGTCTCTTTTCAGGGTGCCTCTTTGTTCCTGATGCGATTATTGTGCGCGACGTCGCGGAGGAATGTCCTTTACCGTTGCCGAGTGCCGTGGAACTGCACGACAAGGGAAATGCGTAAATGGAATCAAGGGAATGTGTTTATTGCGTTGCTGGGCTTGCTTTTTTAATCAAAGCTAGTTAAAGTCAAATTGGGTTAATCCCGTAGTTTTTTCCTTGCCCTTTCTTGTCGTAATACGATGTAATTATGAATGCACGGCTGCGGGTTTTAAATAATTCACGTACATTATAATATTTATACATTAAGGTCTACCAGACTAGAAAAAAGTAAAAACGGCTTTGCAAAGTCAGTGAAATTATTATTTCTTACAGTGGGAATAACAGATTATTTGAAAAGTAATTTTTAAACTTTATTTGAACAGTTAAAGTTATTTTAAAGAAACGTAAAACGTCCTTTTTCTTTAAATACAGAAACCACTTTGAAAAAAGTATAGAATTTCCGTTTTGAAAAAGCAGAATCTCCTTATTATGTCTCTTTCTATACGAGAGTATTTTTTTTAAATTAAAATTAAATTTTCAAATAATTTAAATTATTAGCAGAAACATCTTTTTTGAAAGGTAGAATTTCCTTTTTTTTTTTAATAGAAAGTAGATACTAAACAGTTTCCCAAGTAATTTTAACTTTTTCAACCGTAAATTAGATCTTGCTGTATACATAAAAGTAGATTAGGCAGTTTTGCAAAACAGACTCCACTGAAAATTTGGAAAGATAAATCAACTTCTATAATTTCACAGTTAAATCTACTGGGTAAAAAGCAGAAGTTACTTATTTTTTTCAGGTGTATATATAGAATTGAAAAAAAAAGCTATAAAACATTCTCCATCAATTAATTTAATGATAAAAGATTATTCACCCCAAGTTACGGTTCATCCGAATGAATAAAAAAAAGGGTACAGTGTGACTTTTGAAGAGTGAAAGCCCTTAATTTTTCATTTACAAAGTAAAGATAGAAGAACCCTCGCTGGTCGAGCGATATTTTGACTAATTGAGGATTAGGACACGCGCCTCACAGATTCTACAGTCAATTTAAAATTTCTCGTCTGTCTCCGTGACAAAGGGTTGGAGCGCTCGCGCATAATGCGTCCTTGTGCGCGCATCCGAAGATGAATCGCCGGGGGGGCCCCGAGGAATCAAATAATATAATTCCCCAATGATCATTACGCGGGAATAATGAACGTCGATTATTTGGCTCCTCTCGGCCGAGAAGATCGGCCCGGCCGGTGCGGCGTCCTCATAAGCGCGCATGACTGTCGCGTTTTCCTCGCGGCGGCACGAAATAGAGCCGATCGCCCCGCGGAATTCCCGTCGAGGTCCAAGGCCCTGTCATTATATTGCGCTCATTATCCCGGAGCCAAGGGCACGACGGGAGCCATGGAGTTTCGAATTCCGCGACGCCCGGCGCTAGGCCCAGCTGATATCTCCTAGCTTTCTTTAAGCAGTTCGTAGGTGGCCGCCGCGTCATTAAGGTAATTCACTCAAAAGTCACTTTTTCATAAAAACCTTTGAAATTATCAGAAAATGTTCATAAGATTGTTCTTTATAAGTGTGAAAAATTTCGGTATAGCGAGCGGGATTGGAAAACTCACAATTGGACTCGAAAGTTGAGACATTTAACGTAGGAAGCATAGGACGAAGCTTCTTCTAAAGAAGACTTTCTTCAAATACAAATGTAATTTTTCATTTGATCTTTTAAAAAACTAAAGTAAACTTTTTGACACTATAACGAGCAAGATACATTAACAAAAAGGTGGGCAAGCGGCATTCGTTTTTAAATGCCAAACGTTCAAAGTAGAGCGCTCACGCTATTAATATATTGTGCTACCGGCAAACGTAAAATTTATATCAAAGTTTGTTCTTTTACGTTATTTATATTACTTATTCTTATTTAAATGCTTAACATTATTTACTTAACATTTTTTAGAAAAAATGGTATCTTAATAATATACTCGAATTCATCAAGTAGAGCACCACTGCACCGAGTGAACTACCTTAAACAATTCGTTATCGGCGCATAGGTGGTCGCCGCGTCACTAAAATACTCCGTCCGAGATGATGAAGTGATTAGGCTGTAAAGACGGCACGTCGAATCGCGAAAGAACCATTGAATTTGGTGTACTTTATTGCAGCACGCTGAGATTGACCTGATGTTTTTTTTAAGGAATTTTTTAAAGAATTCAACAACTTGATCTCTGCGGAAAAATAATATTACCTTATTTATGAAAAGGTTTCGAGAACGATCTTCAGCCTTTTGATAAATAAGAGTACAAATCAAATTTTTCTTTGGAGAAAGGCTCACTTAGGAATTTCATCGTATTTGTTCGCGAAGAAAAACGAGAAATAATCGTATGACTTCGAATTCGGTACAATTTACTTGTTCATAAATAGACTCGCAGAACAAGGTATAAATTAATTGCAATGTAGTGACGACACCTTACAGAGTATTTAATACTAATCAAATTTACTTCCCGGGATTATCTTAAACTTATCAAACGCTTCAAAATTACGCGAAGGGCTTAATTGGGTTTATCCACGTCCTGTCTCTCCTCTCGAAATGAGAACTGTCGGAAATAATTGAATCAACAAAGCAAAGCATTCATTTGCATATTTAGCGCACTTTATTCCAGCTCCTACTTTGTATTCCATTCGTTCAAATGAGATTATTTTATACAACGCAGTATTTTCGGTAATTTTTAGCCTTTTAATTACTCTATTACTGTCATTACTTAGCGCCGTTATACCTGGAAAAATCAAGTGCTTATTGCTTATAACTCATTTTATTTCTCGCTCATATTTTTTGCTTATCGAGTAACAAGAGAAATTAAAACCAACTTCAAGCAAATGTACAATAAGTTAATAATACTAGTATTGTCTAATAAAGTACTTAAATAAATTAGTTAAACTAGGGGAACTAGGGGTAGTAGGATTATTAGGGTAGAGGAAAAAAGCTGAAAAATTGTAAATAAGTGTGCGAATTTTGTATTAGCTATATTTATAAGTACTAGTATGTAAAAAGTGAGAAGGCACGGAATTGTCGTGCAAGGGAAACAATATGTTAAAGGATGCATGTACCTAAACATGGTAAATAAGTCTAATCTAATCTAATCTACTAGAATTGTTAAAGAATCAAGTCAGATTAAAAAAAAAACAGGGAAAGTAAAATTCCCGCTTAAAAAATTTAAGTTAGGATAAAGTTTACCCAAATTTCATGTTTGGCGGTCGTTGATATGAACATGGGCAATGAGACTTTACCGAATGTACTTCTTATATATTTTATAGAAGTTTGTATAAATGCGTATATAAACGGATAAATTACCGCTGAAGTTATAGAAAATAATTCTTAACATCTATTTGTTTTTAACGTTCGTCATGTGAACGTCTTTTAAATTTAAAAAGTATTATTTATCATTTAGTCTCATTGCACATGTTAATATCAACGACCGCCAAACATGAACTTTGGGTAAACTTTATCCTAACTTAAATTTTATTACGCGGGTTAACATTGAAATAGCATTGTCTGCGAATTTTTTTAAAAATCATTTCCAAGCAGACAATAAGTAAAACGTCGTAAAAATTCAAAACCCGTCGGGCGACTGAGGGTTGATTTGTTTCGCCTCGGGGACCCGCCTCTACTGCTGGTTCGATCGCTGGAGGAGATTTATTCGTCAAATTGAATCCGAAGCCGGGCGACCGTTTTAGCCCCCGTAGAAATGGACAAGGCAGAGAAAACTAGCGAGTGGCGATTCTCGCGGCGAACGATTTTCTTTCTTTCCCCTCCCACCGCTTCCCCGGGCTCCCCCGCCTCCCGGAGGCGACAGCAGGTAGATGGCCGCGCAGACGACGGTGGAAAACATCCAATTGACCCTCCCAGACGAGATTCCCATCTCTTCCGCCCCGGAGGGGGAGTCGCGCTCGCGCGCCCACCATCCCTCGGACGTTTTTCTCTCGACGAGCGAGCGCCGCGTGCTCACGGCCCGTAACGACGACGATTGTGTTACCGGGCAAAAGGGCTGCCGAAATCCCGTTGGGCCGATGAATCTTTGATTCTTCTGCGGCCGCGCCCGCGCAATGAGACCCTTTTCGGCCATGGCAAAGGACACATTTTACGGAGACGCCCCCCTCCTTGCCGCGACACGCACTTTTATATCGCATTTCCAGGGAGATCAGCCGTATTCTTGCGGGGAAGCTTTTTCAAAGCAATGGTTACATTAACATGAATTACATTAAAATGATACATTAATGATGAATTTTAGATAGAATTTTGATTTAGTTTTTTTGGATGTATACTTTCGAACTTCATTATGACTATTATAGCTACACGGAGAGACAAGTCTAGTAAAAATTACGTTACTATTTAGTAGTGCAGAGACAGACTCGACAAATAAAAAATTTGACTAGAAAGTATGATAAAGTATGCTAGACTTGTAGCAAAATTCACTGTAAGTCTAGCAAATTTTACGATACTTTTTAGTAAAATTGTTTATTAATCGAGTCTTCTCTCCATTAGTAAATAGTATAGTTAATTTTACTAAACTTATTTCTCCGTGTAAACAATAAAAGAAGGACCTTTTAACTTTAAATAATTGCTTGAATACTTTTGTTACTACTGGACTAAGCGCCTACAAATTTATATAAATTTTATATACAGGGTTTTATATTCCTAGCTGAAAAAAAGAAGTTGAATAATCGCGGCATTCAATCACGTTTATACTCTCACAATACCCAAAATTGGAAAAAAAAATTCCCGAGAAAAGTGTTATACGCACCGTCTTACGTGATCGGGCGTGAAATCTCTCATCTTATCTATTCAAGGAATCGTCATCCCGTAGGAAATTCCTCGCGTCGAGCACGATAAATCGAACGGTGCGAGCTCCAGAAGTAAAAGGGGGCGCAGAAGAGAAAGAGAGAACAAAAAAAAAAGAAAAATAACTAAAGAAAAATCTTCATCTCGATCTTGGTCACGAATTTTGCCGAGTAGCTGTGTACACGTCGCCGACGAGTATTGGCACTTGGCCGCGGGGGTTGCACACACGCCGAGAAAGGCCAGCGCGGAATAAACGTTTCGGGGATATTATTTTACATGCCCCCGGGGGAGGGGGGAGGGGTAAAAGCCTCGGGTCGCCGTGGATTTGTTTTGGGGATATTTCCTTCTCCGATAGGGAAGGGGCGCGGCGACTGCCGAATAAATTAAGGGTTGCCACGGAGTTCCGGAGGCGGCCTCTCCGTCTCTCTTTCATTTTCCCTCGGCGAAGTGTCCCTGGACCGGGCGGCGTTGGATAACCGGGAAGAGTCCCAGAGTCGTCGAGTACGTGTGCGCGCACTAAAAGAACAAGTGGAACGGAAGATTAGTTGCTTTTCGCTCGGACTGGACAAACTTCGCTATTGATTTAAGCCCTACGATGTTCTCGCTGAAGAGATTTCCTTTTCTAGATTTTATGCGTTTGCATTCACTGTTCGCGTAATTTCCTTTGTGTTGTTTTTATTGTTTTAAATATAGAAAAAAACTCTAGTGGTAAACTTTTTTTTAATCAGTTACACGGATTGAAATGTTATAGTAAAACTTACTATGTTCCGTAGGAACAGTGGGATATACTCGACCTATGACGATATTCACTATAAAACATACTAAAAATTCCTCTGGTACATAGCAATTTCTACTACACTGAGAGAAAAATCTGTTAATTTTAAGCAAAAATTTATTCCAATAGTACACGGAGAGAAAAATCTAGTAAAAATTACTATACTATTTGGTAGTGCAGGGACAGACTTGACAAATACAACATTTTTACTAGAAAGTATGATAAAATGTGCTAGACTTGTAGCAAAATTTACTATAAATCTAGCAAATTTTACGATACTTTTTAGTAAAAGTTTTTATTACTCGAGTCTGTCCCTTCATTAGTAAATAGTATAGTAATTTTTACTAAACTTTTCTCTCCGTGTACTTATAAAATATTTTATTAAGTGGAAAAATTATTTTTTTAAATTTATTTAGAAACAAATAAAATATGTTATATGTTATATGTTTATATGCAAAGAAATATTTAATAAGTACTATTGAAGTAAATCATTTCCATAAAATTAACAAATTTCTTTTCAGTGTATATAAATAGCAATTTTTTATATTTACATAGGAATTTTTAGTATGTTTTATAGTAAAAATCATCATAGGCCGAGTATGTCCCACAGTTCCTACAGAATATAGTAATTTTTACTATATTTCTCTCCGTGAAGATACTTCTTGCTTTGCAATACCGTGAATCTAAATTTTAACGAAGAAAACAGAATTAGAAGAATATTACTGTGGCAATTTTTAAAAGCAGCTTTTAAAACAAATTAGCATTAAGCTTCATAATTACATCCCTATTACAATTAAATTGAAACAAAAATTGCCAATATCTCGAAATTATGAAAATTGCTGGAAATTGCTGCCCTTTTTCAAAATCACCACAATCTATAAAGAAACTTAAGAGAGTGGAAATAGTATGCCCAGTTTTTTTTTCATATTTTCGTAGATAAATAAAAGAACATTTGATGTTTTACCGTCTTATCAAATTACCGCACAAATCCTAGTAGCAATTAAATTCCCAGCAGTCAACATAATCCTCAACTTTCCGAACAAACGATATCCATGCGATGAGAAACGAAAAATCATAAGAAGGAAATCAGCATTTAATAGCTCACCAACCGTGCGACTTGACTAATGTCTTTTTAAATAGGCCACTTGCCGCGAAGGAAAAAATTCAAGAAGCCTGCAGTCAGCGGTGGCTTTAAAACTGTGCGCGCTCGAGCATTTCCCATTGTCACTTTAGCGGGGTCCATTCAGGCGCCGTCGACGCGGGAACATCGCATCCTTAAGAAGCTGCGGAGGTCTCCGGCGAACCTCGGAGTCTCCCGCCCCCGGGAGATCGCCGCCGTGGAACAAAGGCGGAGGAGCCAGGCGAACCTGTCGAAAAACACATACACGCGTGGAGATAAATCACCGCCGCGGAGGCCGGACTGCCGCGGAGCAAGGAATCTCATCTGTTAGGATTAGGCGGACGTGTTTGGACAAAACCTTTGAGTCCACCCTGGAAAACCCTTTCGCTCTCTCGCGCGCGCTCCTCCTCCTTTTCCGCGTTGTTCGCCCTGCGCGCTGTCGATTGTTCGCCTGGCGAGTCCTGAATATTGGACTCCGATTGATCGATCATTTCATTATTGTCCTTTTTACTCTTTTGCTTCTCGGCCCCTCCGAACGCTTTTATTTTTCTGCGGTTTTTCTTCATTCGAAAAGTGTCCGGCGGTTGACGCTTGATGGATGATCAATGAACTGGTAATTGACAGTTTCCGGCGATTTGACGTTTTTATTTGATTTTATACAGGTGCTAATTGAAATATTGCATTACTTTTAAGCGTCTGTTGCTTTTTTATTTACTGAAAAACATTATTCGTGCCCAAAACGTAAATGTTTTTTCCACAGTAGATCTTTAGATAAAAGATTTACTAAAATTCTTTTAAAATAGTTTCTTGCGAATTACACCGATATTTATTGATTTACAGTAACGAGAATGTAGTTACAATAGCTTAAGTTTATTATAATTTTATAATTTAAGTTTATATTGTACTTTATATTTTGTACTTGAGTACTTTTCAGTCCGTTGAATTTTTTTAAATAAATAAATAAATACATTTCTAAAGCAATGAATGGTAAAAGTAGTTTTATTACAATAAAGACGTTTAAAAAACACTCTCTAAATTTGAAAATGTGAAATTTACTTGAAAAATATGAATAGTAACATATTTTATGTGAAAAATCGTTCACTTATTCAGCACGTGAACGGCTTTTCACTTATTAAATGTGACCATTAACATTTCCTAGCGAATTTCATATTTTCAGATTTATATGGCATTACTAAATGATTTTGAGCTTATAAATTTAACCAAAACAGGTATTGAAAAAGAAAATTAAAGAAATTTATTTTTAAGGATAAAAGATTTATTAACTATTATTGGGATAAAACTTGTCAACATTGTTCCAGCAAACACTATATCGTTTTTTTACCAATTTTTTTTAACAAACGTTAATAAAGAAACTACACTAAGCAGTCATTTTAACCCATTAGTGACGACGCGGACATTTTTGGACAAAATTACCTATAAAAACATGTTTTGATCTCGTTTTTTTTTTTTTTAAATCCGCCCGGAAATATCGAGTGTTCAAAAATGTCCGCCTCGGCACTAATGGTTTCATTTACCTATATAAAATCATTTCATTATTATTTTTTAATCGTTATACATTATAAAACGATATGCCAAAAGAAATCAAAGTTAATTGGTGCGTTCTTGTCCCTCTTTTTTTAGTCAGAATCGCATTACACATAAGACAGCTTCTCTCAGCATCCACCCATATCAGTTTCCCCTTGAAAAAGAAAAGCACAAGAAAGAGTCTAGGCGACACGCGTAAATCCGTATTCCATTCCCGAGCCAATTTCGCAGTAGACGCGCTCGCTCTGTATCCATTGCAGATGGTAAAGGATCATTAGCATGGAATCGTGGAAGCGAGAGTCGGCCGGCCTCTCCGACGGCAACGCGATATTCGCGGCGTCTCCGAACGCCCGAGCAAATGGCATCGCCTCGGTTACGCGGCTTCTCGGGTTGCGCGCGCGCCTCCGGGTCCCTATAGCCCCGCGGAGAGTCTCGCCGCGGCAGCCGCTAATTAGGCACCGCAATTACGCCGGCCATCCTAATTATAATACGACGGATTAATATCCAGCGGGCGGGGGAGGGGGAGAGCGCCGACGGTGTAACATTGCCGCCCTCCGCCCGGGCGATATCGGCTTGCCGGGCGCGCGTATTATACGTCCGCGGTTTCCCTTTACTCGCGAGCGACTGTCTCACCCCTCGGATTTTTTTTTGTCGACGTTGAGCCTTTTTCGGATTTGATATTGTTCGGCCGCGCGGAAAGGAGATATTTTTTTTTCGCATGCGCGACGCCGGTCGTCGCTGCGCCTCGGAATTAGAGGAGCGCGCGATAATGAAGATGGCTGCGCGGGGATTTTCGCTCGGAAAAACAGCGAGGTATTGTTTACCGCTGGGGGCCGCGCATTTCCGGTGAAATTGGAAAGAGTTTTATCTTGTTAGAAATGGAATTCGCCATTAGGCTTCCGAGCTGGGCTAAACTGTGTTAAAGCTCGCGGATACACCGTGAATTACTGCGGGAGCTTTTAATGCTTATCGCTCGATCAGGATTATTATAATTTTTCGCGAATTTGTTCCCATTGTCTCTGCTTGTTTGTTTCTAATTTAAAGTGCGTAATGTTATTTTAAGAGTCATTTTAGAATCGGATTCTTGTGCGCGTTGGTTCTTTCGTTATAATTTTATAATTTTATTTAGAGAGTAATTATATATATATTATATATTAATATAATTATTCTCTAAATCTGAAAATGTGAATAGTGAAATTTAATAAGTGAAAAGTCGTTTACATCCTAAATATGTGAACGATTTTTCACATAAAATATGTCACTATTCACATTTTCTATGTGAAATTCACATTTTTAGATTTAGAGAGTAGTAATTTTTAATACGAAAATTCTAAAAATGACTATTTTAATGATAAAAATTGCTATTTTGAGTATCACAAATTGCTAGTTTCATACTAAAATTTCTCGCTCATCAAGACTGTCGCTCATTTCCTAATGACAATAGCAATTTTTATTAAGTTTTTTCTCTCCGTGTAATTGTTTGATTGCTTTTGTTCTATAAACGATGTTTAATCAATTATTTAATGATAAGCAAAGAGAAATTTAAATTAACAAGACAGCTCAATTAATTTGGTAATACATTTGCTGCTACTGACAATGAACTTTGTATTAGCTGAAACGTGGTAATGCTCCATGGCAACTGTTGAACTGAGACTCAGATGTGTCGAATCGTTTCAAAGGCTCTAAGTGAATGATAACACGAATACTCTGTACGCCTATTCTGAGCTGCACTGCTTGAATCTGACATATGTTAAGCTTCAATTCAATCAGCGTTGGGTATCCAACTTTAAAATTGTTTTTCGTAACAATTTCAAAATTTCTCTAAAATTCATATAAATTCATTTTCTATATCTTAGATATAAGTTTATAAACTTGAGTAATTAATGAAAAAGTACTAAAATAATAGTTTCACCATCTAATTTAATGCCTCTATATTGTTATACTATCCTATCGGATAGTATATAGTAGTCTTGAATTGAATTGAATCAATTTTATTACAGGTTTTTTTTAATCTCAACATTAATAATAAATCTGTTAAAAAAAAAATTAATTTAAAAGATACAGAAAAAAAATGTTTTAAATTGATATAAATTGTTTTTCGGGTACCTATTGAAATCAACACCATAGTAATTCAAACTAAAGCTCTGCAATGAAAAATATCCTCGGCATTCCGTGAGTCACGTGCGTCATTCTGCCGCGGAGCATAGAGAATAATCCGTCGTCCGTAACGCGCCCACGAAAACAATCTGAAAATAGCAGCGCACCGCCGGGAGCAGTCGATCGGCGTCCACAGCAGCACCGTGCCAATAAAATCCCATAATTAATGGACTGCGCCGGGACAGGGTGAGGAAAGAGGCTCTCGCCCCGATGACAAAGGTGGAATCGCCGAGGTAAATAGATTTGGCTCCGATCGTGAAAGGGCACATCGCGCCCCGGCGTCGCCGATCGGAATTGCACGGGGAGCGCGAATCAAAGAAGCAAAAAAGGGGGAGGGGGTGGCAAAGGAGGGGAGAAAGAGAGGGCGCGCGAGCAAAATTCGCCACGCCGCGCGGCTATAAATTATCGGGGCTAAACGACACCGGGATTGTAATTATTTAAATGTACACCGCGAGAGGGGCCAGGGTGCCGTCGCGCAAATTGCCGCGGTCCCTTGCTTCGGGAGTCTGCCGCCGGGAGGGAGGGTACGTTTGCAGGAGGAAATTTTTTTTTTCAATTTCAAAGTTCAAAGGACAGGCCGTAATCTTCGGCCTTGGCTGTAGGGTGTTAAATCTCCCGGTAATAACGTCCTTGCTGCTCGCTTCTCGATATTCACCGGCTTTTTCTCTTTCGCTGCTTCTCATTTTTTTAAGTGCACGGTAACATACTTCTACGCGATGATTTTATTTAATTTGGGGAATAATTTACGAGTGAATGTTATTTTTATGTTACGAAGAGTATGATTCATTTAAAATGTAAATTCTTTATATTTGTTGTATATTTCTTATTTGAAAATTTAAATAAATTTTTGCTTCGTTTTGTAATAAATGAATATGTTCAAAAAAAAAAACCATAAAAATCATCCTACGTTCTCAAGAGGACTTTATACCCTGAAATTAAATTTTTATGGTCGATTCATTGAACATTCAGAATCAAACCATAAAAAATTTCGCAATGAAATTCGGAAAAATGCCCCAGCTATTCGGCGGCAAGCAGCGTTTTATTTGACACTAACCGACCGGTACTTCCAAAACGTCATAATTGAAAGACGTCGAGCAATAAAATCTGCTTTCTTATTCAGAAGCAGTGCCCAGTAACTCCTAGAGACGGACAGTTTTAGAGTCGAATAAATGCCGGCAGGTGACTCGTCGCCGAGGAGCCGTATAAACGAGATTTTTTTTCTTCTATACCGTACACCGGAGTTTCGTGGAAGTGCGGCCGTTTCCATCATCTTTTACACACGCCATCGTCCAGCTGGACAATAAAATGGCCATAATGGCAAAACTCGCAGCGCGAGCAAATTTATTTTTTCGCTGTTTCTTTTTTGGCTAATTTGGAAGCGAAAATATAATTTCACTGTTTCACAAGCTGTAAACGCCGTTGTTAATTTATAATTGTCCGTTTATGACTCTTTAGATTCGCGCTCTTCCTTGAATTGAGCTAAATAAAACTTCTAAATTCGTGTAAATTTGGATTGTAAGTCTTTTAGAGAACAAGCCATAAAATACGAAAACGAATCTAATTAGTCGAAGGTACCTTTTATATCAAAATAAAATTTAGTTTACCTGCTCATCATAATTTTACTATTGGTTTATGAAAAAAGGAAACCACAATTTTACTTTTAATTAAAAAAAAATACACGATTATAACATTTTTTATTGTAATTTCAAAAATTCTTCTGATCTCATACCCATAGGAAAGTTACTGGTAAGTCTGACCAGCGACGTATCTTGGTTATTAAAAATTTGAATCATTTACAACGGCGCGAAACTTAACTGAGAAACAAAATAAATGAGTGCATTACTCAAACTGAACGGACCCATTAGTCTTTGGCTAACATTTCAAAAGCTGAACCCTTTGTTTATTCCGGATATTCCGCGAAAATTATTATTATGTAAATTGTGCCATCATCGGTTCAACTCTAAAGAAGGAAGAGAAACTCCCATCAGTCCTCAGTCTCGGAGCTCTCAGTCACGTGCGTCTCGCGAATAAAAAAACCTCGCCGATCGCGCTTTGAGATTTAGAAGCGCGCCGACGTGGACTATTGTCTCGCCACCGTTTTTCAACTTTATGCGTCACACTAGCCGCGCTTTATCCCTGGCTTAACTTGTTACGAGAGGCAGAGATCTCCTCTGACGTCATGCAGCGTTTTCGATTCTGTGGCTTTTCGTGGGTGTGCATAAAAAGTGTAGTCGTAAAGTAACGCTTTGACGAGGGAATTGTCAGCGTTATAGGTGTATCTAATTTTAATTATTCCGATACCCTTCAATTCTCCAACTAGAATGCGAAATATTTTTTAAATTTATGAGGTGCTAGCGCGAGACTACATGGTGTTAAAAGAAATCTGCTGAAATCGCACCTTTTCAAAGTTGTGAGTGTATTTTAATCTGTTTCTAATGAGATGAGAATTTATGAAGATGAGGTGTATAAATAAAAATCTACGGAAGACTTTTTGTCTATGAAGATTTACTTCCTGTTTATATTCATGCTGAGATCAGAGAAATACGAAAACTGTACCTTTTTCACAATGACGTGATAATCATTAAAGTTAGAATGATATTTTTGAAGATGAAGTAATGGCACATTAAATATTATAGCAAGTGATGCTTTTAGCACTCAGTCAAATGATGACAAAAGTATGAAATTTATAATCGAATGTAAAAATGTTTCCATGTAAATTTACTATCCGTTCCACACCAGTACTATACCAGTACTACAAGTGGAAAGAAAAGGTATAATGCGTCAATTTGAATTCTATCGTTCGGAGAATAGAATTTAATAATATTTGCATAAAGAATTAAAATTTGTTTCATAGCAAATTCATTCAATGTTATATTCTGTTTTTTTTTTTTGAAATTATATTAACGTCGTGACGTAATAACGGTAGGTTGGTTCAATGGTACATAAACACTTGTAGGAAAACCGGTTAATATTTATCATGAACTTTGGTGCTCCTGGCCGTATATATTGACTGCTGAACTGATTGAGAGATTCATTCTATCACAGTAGCTCAGTAAATAAGTATCAAGATGAAGTCGCGATTGTTTATATTGTTAACTGTACTTTATCTCAGTTGTTTGCAGTTGTCAGTTCGTGCAGCACCTTCCTTGTTACTTCCGGTACATAAATTACACAGATACTCAACATCTACACCTGCAGTTACCAGATCCTCAGAAATACATAGACCGAAATTTACACTATCTTTAGCAACGACAGAACCTGCAGTTACCGGATCTTCAGAAACATATAAACCAGAAGTTACTATATCTTTAGCAACGACAGAACCTGCAGTTACCGGATCCTCAGAAACATATAAACCAGAAGTTACTACATCTTCAGCAATGACTGCACCTCGAACAACAGAAGAAATGATATCGTATTTTCGATCTATAATCCAGACTCAAATAAGTTGTCCAGAAAATCAAGTTGAAGACCAAGGTTTATGTGTAATACTTCTAAGGAAAAAATAAAAAATATTATATAACAAAATGATGTATTTGTTTTATTTCGCTTATATTATTTGTACCAAATGACGAGCATTCCCTTATTACCTTTATAAGTTTAATAATTAAAAATTAAAAGAGCAAGCCTGCACAGAAAGAAGCACGTCGGATGAATTTAACTTGGAGTAATAAGATAACAGAATTGTGAAAAAAAGATCTCGTTGTGTTTGTCGACACTTGAAAGTATTTTGTGCTGAAAGCCAGCCCAGTTAATTCTTGAATATCCTCGAGCTAAAGCTGCAAACGACATATTGATGCGGAAAATAGAAACATTCAAATTAATATACTCGTGTAGACGTTGCTTTTATGAGATTATAAGCCGTCTGCCGCAAGCTGTTTTTTCTCGTTCCTGGGGGAGTCTCTTTATTTGTCGACGTCCATCCTTCCATTCTTTTTTCTCCTCCTTCCACTCCTTTCACCCTTTATATATCTCTTTTCACAAAAATGTTCTTTTCTTTGCCTTTTCTCCAAGAGTTACCGCAAGACCCTCTCTTTTTAAAAGGGCTTATTAGAGGAGTAAACAGCACCGGTATTGTTTTCTTATTACCCCCGAAGAATATTTTCATTGTTCGATTAAAAATAAGATTATTATAAAAATAAAACTTCTATTATCAAGCAGCGCACATTCAGTTTAAAATTCTATTCATTCTTTAAAGAAGCTTGCCGAGGGAAAATTTAAGTTTTAATATCCCATTAAAAAATCGTACCTTATATACCTTAACAAAATAATGTTTGATTCATGAATTTACCTTGATTTATTTAGAAGAAATACTTGCAAGCTGCATCTTTTATCAGAGTCTAAAGGCTTTTCTTAACATCTTGTAAATGTTTCACAACGTTGCTGTGAATCTTTTATTTAATAGCTATAAAAGAATAAATAAAATCTCAGCCAAGCATCAGTTTTATCTTAATTGTTAATTGTAATTGTTAATCGTAATTGTTAACCCGCGTAAAAAAATTGAAATTAGGATAAAGATTATCCAAAGTTCATGTTTGACGGTTGTTCATATGAACATGGGCAATGAGACTTTACCGAACTTGCTTCTTATATTTTATAGAAGTTTGTATAGATGCGTGATATAAAAGAATAAATTACTATTGAAGTTATAGAAAATAATTCTTTACAATTATTGTTTTTAACGTTCGGCATGTGAACGTCTTTTAAATTAAGAAAACTTGATCCGAAGTTTGTATAAAGTATTGCAAAATTATTTATTATTTAGTCTCAATGCCCATGTTCATACCAACGAACGCCAAACATGAACTTTGGGTAAACTTTATCCTAACTTGAATTTTTTTACGCGGGAATCGTAATTGTTAATCAATTATTTTAACGCGGCAAAATGCAAGAAGAAATTTGCAAGGTACGTCGATCCGACGATCGCAATCAAAGGTAGAAATTCCAGATCAGGTTCATAATTCATGGTGGCTCCCGCGTTTTGACGTGGGCGATCACGTCGACGTCGGGAGTTCACTCCCTGGCGATTTTCTTCGCCGCAGCCCCCTTGGGAAGCGTCGCGCGCCACCAAACAAGGCGACGCGAGTCAACATCCGCGGGTAGGTACGCGTAATGCGCGCCCGCTACATCCGGGGCATCCCCCGGGAGTGGCCGACCCTTCCCTTCGTTAAGTTCTCGCCGCGAGCTCCGCGCGCTCCCGCACGTGTTTGCGGATAATTGCGCGGGCGCGCGGCATTTTTCTCGGCCTCCTCCGGCGTATTATACCCGCCGGCGAGGGACGAGAGAAAGACGTCGCTGCGACGCTAACGCAATTACATTTCAAGGGTCGTATGTCGTTTTGCCCGTCGCTGCCGGGTATGGACTCGATCGAGTTTCGGCTGCTCCGAGCTGCCTCCGTCTTGTTCCTCTTTTTTTTATTATTTTTAGTCGTCGTTAGCGGTCAGTTTTTCACATTTCGTCGGAGTGGTTAACGAAGGAACTAGGAAGGAAGCCTAGGGACACGTGTAAAAAAATTTAAGCTAGGATTAAGTTTAGCCAAAGTTCATGTTTAGCGGTCGTTGGTATGAACATGGGACATTGAGACTAAATAATAAATAATTTTGTAACACTTTATACAAACTTCGGATGAAGTTTTTCTTAAATTTAAAAGACGTTCACACGACGAACTTTAAAAACAAATAAATGTAAAGAAACATTTTATATAACTTCAGCGGTAATTTATTCGTTTATATCACGCATTTATACAAACTTCTATAAAATATGAGAAGCAAGTTCGGTAAAATCTCATTGTCCATGTTCATATCAACGACCGCCAAATATGAACTTTGGATAAACTTTATCCTAACTTAAATTTTTTTACGAGCATGTTTTTCTCCGATTGCGTATGGAGCGCGTATAAAATTGACGCTAATTGAGCATTCGTCATTTGTACTTCGGTGTTTACACGAGGGAGATATTAAAGTTATTTGTAGCCTCATTAAGTCTTTTTTTTTTATTTTGTCCATTCGGAGCGGAGGGCCGTTTGACTGGATATGTTAATTTCACGTGGACCTTGAGATTAATTTCCTTGAAAAAAAATCGGTTGCCTTGATGAACTACTATGATTTATATTCTGTTTAACGGTAAATAAATGTGTTCCGATTTGCCTAATAGTTTTATTACAGTAATACCCATCATTTTACATATTACATTTTGTTTTGTTTTTTAATTTATTTATCAACGTTAAGAATAATGTTTTAATCATTGCGGCACACTATTCAGTAATTACATTAATTTAATAGAATTTTAAGACTCGCATAAATCCATAAAATAATAAAGCGTCACAATAACTGCATCGTTAAATAAAACGCAGAACAACAGAAATAATTACACAAACGTTTATCAGACGATTATTCATATCCGTTTTACCGACGTATCAATAATTTCCGATAGGACAATGCAAAGCCAGTTACACGCGATTGCATAAACGTCGGCATTTCATTCACGCTAAGCGTTTCAATTAAAAAAATTAAACGCACCGAGCGTGAATAACGGCGCGCTCGTCGAGGAGTGCGGAGAGAAAAAAAAAACAAACGCATAAAAAGGGACATTCCATCGTCGGCGTGCGTGTACGACACGTCCCACAGATTTCCGCGCGCCGCGCATGGGAAAGAGAGGCGCCGACAATAAAAAGCGCGACAATCGAGCGCAACAATGGAAATCGACGATCGCCGGCGCGAAAGTTCGCCCCCGACGTAACTTTCGCTTGCGGTATACATTTATACGCGCGCATCGCCGAGCGTCAAAAATTAAACGGTGCGGAGGCGTCGCGATAGACGCGCCGAGGGATTCCGCCGCGGGAGGCTGTCCACGCGCGCGCCCGCCACCTATTCATCATTGTTCGTCGCTTTGCGCGCGTGAATAATGCGCCGATGGATTGGTAATAGATCGTTGCGCCGCTTGGATTAGTCCGCGGACGGATAATGGACGCGCGTAATTGTGTAAGCGATAAATAGTCGCATTGCGAAATCGAGCGGCGAAAAATTTATTCAATGAGGAGCTTTCAGCTGTCCGGTAATTTATGAAGTCTGTCGCAAGTGGCTTCATAGAAAACCAATTTTTCCGACGAGAGTTTGTAGCGAGTTTTTTTTTTTTTTTTTATTTCATCGTTTCGAGATTGAAAATTTATCCGTATGATTCACGCGATTGTATTAGCTGGAACAATGGCGCTTTAATTGCTGAATGAGTTAGTAAGCTGTAAAAATATTTACAACAATTTTTATTGTTGCTAGCTACGACCTGTCGTAGATTTGAAATATCTTTATATACGCTTTGTTGCAACTTACTGAAAAGAATATGGAGATTTGGAGACAGTTATCGAATTTGAGTGTAATTTCTTATACGCAAAATCAGCTGGAGTGAAATAGAGTGAAAATTAATTCACTTCAAAATTAGAGTGAAAATGAACTCTATTGAAGTTAAATAGTTAAATTTGAGTGAAAATTAACTATTTAACTTGAACTTCAATAGAGTTAATTTTCCCTCAAATTTAACTATTTAATTTGAACTTCAATAGAGTTAATTTTCCCTCAAATTTAACTATTTAACTTGAACTCCAATAGAGTTAATTTTTATTTAAATTTAACTATTGAACTTAAATAAGGTTCAGTTTTCACTCTAATTTAACTATTTAACTTAAATAGAGTTAATTTTCACTCTAATTTTAAAGTCAGTTTAACTCCTTTGATGGAATAAAATAAAGTGTGTTTACTCTTGGTAGAGCAAAAGGTAAGGACATAAGCTGCTATACATTCTACTCCACCTTAGTGACAAATTAAATCACTTTATTCATGTAGAGTCAAATTTGAGTCATACTAGTGATTTTATTGTAAACTATAAGAGTGAAATTTGACTTCAACCATATTAGCGTGCACATTTCAGAGAAATTGCTTTAATAAGATGATTATTCTTAAACAATATGTCGATTCACTAATTCATATACAAATATTGAAGTGAGCAATTAAAAGTTAATTATTCTGTCTAACTTAGTTTGCCACGAAATAAAGAAAGTCACCTGTTGAATGCTTGCTAATTATTTAATATCGCGTCGTCATATCAATTTAAAAGTCCCTTTAACCCAAACGGAACGCGGCGTAAATCATTCTCCAACGGTAATTCCCTTTGCGCCGCAATACGAAGGTGCCAAGACCTCGTAAAATCCGCAAAGCTCCGCCGAAAAACTGGCGGCGGCATCCTCGGAAAGCAAACAGCGTCAGCGACGCGCCAGGCAAAAAAGTCTATGGGCCACGTAGATCAAGTGAATTTTTCGCCGCGCTCCTTTGCCAAAGGGAAGGTAGCAGTTCATTGTACACAGTGCTCCCCGCGTGAGTAATAGGGGAAGACGCCTCGGAATGAATCAGAATCAAGAGAAGCCGCGCGTGTACGAACGACGCGCCATTTGTAAGACGCACTTTTGCGTCGAGCTCCGCCGACGGGCGAAATATCGCGTCGAGGACCACCGTGCACTTCTGCGCCAGCGCGAGCTTGATTGTCACTAATCATTGTGGATGATCACTCGTTTTTTTATTTTTAATAGTAAAGAAGAATTATCGTTTATTTCAAATTTGGATATTTGCACGGAGAGAAATGTCATAGT
This sequence comes from Sycophila sp. Sp_5, assembly GCA_018906775.1. Lineage (NCBI taxonomy): Eukaryota > Metazoa > Arthropoda > Insecta > Hymenoptera > Eurytomidae > Sycophila > Sycophila sp. Sp_5. The sequence continues at coordinate 407,754 of JACCID010000097.1, read as the reverse complement.
AAAAATTACTATGTTCCGTAGGAACAGTGAGATGTACTCAACTTATGAAAATTTTTACTATAAAAAATACTAAATATTCCTTTGTACGTAGCAATTTTTACTACATAAATAGCAATTTTTGTATTTTTAGTATGATTTATAGTAAAAATCGTCATAGGTCGAGTATGTCCCATTGTTCCTGCGGAATATAGTAATTTTTATATAACATTTCTCTCCGTGTACAAAAGTTTAATAGAATTCACAGTTTAAAATACATATATAAAAAAACTCTTAATGTGGTAATGCAGTAAATGTAACCCTTATAATGTAGAATAAAACATTTTTTGATATAACTTTTCAATTAATGAAATTAAAATATTAAAATAACTTGATTTTATATCCTTTAAGCAATGACCAGATCTTTTCCTTAATACACTTCCTGCCATTGTCTTTTTAAGGACAGTTTAAATAAAACATAATAATTAGTTTCTGTGAATTGTGTCGTGAAGAAAATCCATATTTACAAAAAATCGAGAGCGCTGCTGGGTATAAAAAATCGTGAAATCAGGCGATTGTATATAGAAGAAGCTTTCTATAAAAGGAAGCGAAAATGAAGAATGCAGACAATTATCGATCGCCTGGAAAAAAGATTTTTCTACAAATTTTAGTTAGATTTGATGCGGTTTTACTAATTAGAGTGTTTCAAAATAATTTAATCCACAGTAAAAAAAAAAAAAACGGAAATACTTGTAGAGGCAAACGTACCTTTTATATGATAATTCGAACGTTAAAGCTTATAAATATTTTAGAATATTATGCTTTCCTTTGAATTGAACGCCAAAACGAAATTACAAAATTCTCTTTACTTTTACCGACAATTTTCTAAGAAAGTTTATGCGCATCCTACTGATATAAAGAATATTTTAAGCGCTTCTTCGAAACAACGCAATAATCATATTCCTTTAACTACAGATTAATTTACATTTTACAACCGCAGCCATAATTTCTCGTGCAGGCTGTAAAGTTATACGCCGCCGCGCGCGAACACGTGAAATTTAGATAAAAGTCGAAGGCGCGTTTTAAATAACAAAACCCCCGGCGCGTTTTCCCAAGCAAACTTTTTCGCCGAGTCTCCAATGTGTACATCTACCGCCGGCGACTTTATAAAATAATAAAATAACGTAATCTTAATTACCGCGGACTATCCGCGAGAAAGGGACGAGTAGGGGGAGGGGGACGACGGCGGCGGCAAAACGCTGCTGCAGAAAACAAATTGCGCGAGGGAAAAGATCGCGAGGGAAGGAGAAGTAAGAGAATCGCGGAGGAGGACGAAGACGAGGGCGACGCGCGCCTGCGGTTTTGCGTGGGACGGAAGAAGCCGGAAATGGCTGCGCGGTAACTCATGCGGCGCCGCGCTCGAGCGCCCCGGCATATTGTCGTCCGAATTTATCGCGACTTGTCGCGAGCGCGAATTTCTTCCCCCTCTCCTGCCAGTCTCCTCCTTTTTTTTCCTGCAGCTTTGCCGGGTGATGTATGTCACTGCCTCTTACCGCGAGTCTTCGATGGTTGCTTCGCCTTCCGGAATTTATGCACTGATTTTCTACTGTTCCTCTTGCTTGGCTGTAGTTGCTTTCTCGGATGGTTGAATTGTTTCGCGGAATTTCATTGAAAAGTAAGATAAAAGCAAATTGTGACTGTTACGTCACGTAATTATTCGTTCGGGTGTGAAACAGCTTTATTATAGGAGTTTAAGATAAATATATTCGCTGTTAAGTATTTTATCATGGGAATAATTGTAATAGAAATGTACATTTTACTACTTTATTGAATTATTTTGGGATTGTAATTTGAAAAAGTATTCTTTTATACTAAATATGTTCAGCGAGAAAAAAAGGGTAAGGTTTAAAATAAATTTTGTATGGTGGGGGAGGACTTGGCAAGTGAAGAAAATTATTATAAATTTTGCAAAAATTATAGTAATTTACAGTAGTTTTCTTGGCTTTCTAAATCTGTCCTCACATTGCAACATTTATTGTAAACTTTACTCTATAAATTTTTTCAGTGTGATAATCTCGTGCCATATATAAATATATATATAAATATATTTCATAATCTTCTATTAAACTTTATTATTCTTAATATAAATACAAATTGGAGTAGAGGTGCAAATCATGCCATGTGTTTCTAGATTCTGTCCGTTCAAAGTTATTCAGAAGGGGACATCACGTAATCCGTTTAGATGCTAGACCAGGTGTGGCTCCATCCAGCTGTTGGATGATGGGTAAGTCGTTTAACGTTCGATTTTCTACGTAACCTAGTTAGTACATTGTGCGTGAAATGGCAACAAGGCAGCATCGGCAATAAATTGAAAAAGCATTTTTTACGAGCCTTTTTTTGCGTTTTAACAGTACTTTTCCATCGTTCAGATTTTATTTATCTCAATTTAACAAAAATAAATCTCTTAAACGAACGCTCCAAATGCGAATAAATGAAAATCGCTTCGTGTAAGTGCATAGTTATTTGAAGTGAAAAGTCTTTCACGCATTCGACACGTGAAAGATTTTCCACTTCGAGTAATAATTCGCGTAAAAATAATTCAGACTAAAATAAGCCAATAAAAAGATTCGTATTTATTATGTCCGGATTTAAGATTTCTTAAAATTTTAAAAGGTTCTCTATTAACAAGCGCCTAAAAATCAATTTAACATCTTCTCGAGATCATTGTTTTAATACAATATTAATATTAGTTTAATACATATAAATTAAAAAAACAATAAAATATAATCTTATTATTATAACGATTTTTATAAGATCTTATGTATGGAAAATTGAAAAATTGAATATAATATTCATATTGTATTGAAATAACGATCTCGAAAAGATCTTAAATTAATATTTAGATATTTATTAAAAGAGAATCTTAGAAAATCTTAAATTCGGACATAACAGATATGAATCTTTTTTATCGTCTTTATTTTAGTCTGAATTATTTTTACGCGGGTAAGTATAGTGCATATAATATGCACTTATTCAAAGTGATTTTGACTTGTTTATATTTACGTAGAAAATAGTCCTTCGCGCGATATTCAGGCATAGTCGACGTAACGTTCATTATTAAAATTCATCCCATAAACGCGAGCAAATAAACCGCACATCAGAAAACAATGCGACGCAATAAGCACACCTGGCAGCCAATTCGGCGCGAACGGACAGGCTGACGCGCGCATAGCACCGCCGAAAAAAGGCACGCGAATTATCGGCGGTCCGAGGCCGATTGTCATTACCGCTTCGCAATCCGCTTACGCCGTGATCCGACTGGCAACGCTCGAATTTCATATGTCCGCCGCGTTTTAATCAGCGGTCGGCGCTCGCCTGCTCGTCAAAAAGGGACCGCGCGCGCGCGTCGGGAATGTAACCGTAATTGGCGCAAAAAGGCGTGAATCAACAGCGCGGCCCCTCCGACCTTCCGCTCGTTAATGAGGCTTCGAATCGGCGTTGCGCGGAGTTTGCGGAAGATCGTCGCGCTCACTCTCGCTTTTTCTCGCAGACCCATCCCCTTGCGCCTACAAAGGTGCGGATTGCAAAGGGGGTTGGGTGTATGGTCGCAACGTCGATCGTATGATGGCGGGAAATTTAATGATGGTCGTAATTGCAATGAACTGTTGACGTTTATAATGTCGTGATTTATGCCCTAGAGTGTGTACGAGTGTGTCGTTACTTTTTTTTTCTTTTGCCTCGCTTTTCTTTTTAGCGCCTGGTAGGTCGCGCAGGTGCAAAGGGAGACAGCCAAGAGCGTCGCGCAATCATTAATCTAGTTTTAATGATGAGCAGGTACTTTAAAAGTTGCTATCGACGCGTTTTTTTTTTTATTGATCGTCGCACGATGTAACGGCTGAGGGATAATTATCAATAGGCTTAGGTGACACTTTATTTAAGTTAAAGTATTTCTGAAAGAATGATGTTTACAGTGGAGAGAAACATTATAAAAAAAAAAAAGATTTTTTGTCAATTTTCGATCGATAAAGCGATATTTAAATAGAGAAATGACAAAATGTCTGAAAGTAACTGTATATACACGGAGAGAAATGTTATAGTAAAAATTACTATGTTTCCATAGGAATAGTAGGATATACTCAACTTATGAAATTTTTTATTATAAAACATACACGGGGAGTAAAGTTCTAGTAAAAATTACTATACCGTTATGTAATGCAGGGACAGTCTGTACTCAACGCATAAAAAATTTTTATTATAATAAAATTTATTATAAGTTCGGCAAAATTTACTATACTACTTTCTAGTAAAATTTTTTATTTTTAGAGTCTGCCCCTATGTTACAAAAAAGTATAGTAATATTTACTAGAACTTTTCTCTCCGTGTACTAAAAATTCGCATGTACACAGCAAAAATTGCTATTTATATAGTAGAAATTGCTATGTACATAGGAATTTTTCGTATTTTTTGTAGTAAAAATTTTCATAAGTTGAGTATATCCCACTGTTCCTACGAAACAGTAATTTTTACTATAACATTTCTCTCCGTGTAGTTTAAATATTAAAGATTATGTGTGTTTAAATTTTTTTTTATAACGTAAGTAACGTCGGTACTTTCTACCGAATGAGTGCTATTAAATTTAGAAGTTGTAACTCAGAGGTAAATTGAAAATCTGAAGTAGGAAGTTTGCAAGCAAAACATGATAATCATACGCGAGTCACTCTGTATTCATGCTCCCGAGCACACACGGGGAATCCGTCTCTGTAACACGAAATACTTACTCGAACTCTTTAAGTTTCGGAACGGAAGTATTACCTACACGCAGGATACAAGTTCTACTTTGTTGGAGAACATAGCGACTACTTCAAAGTATACAGCTACCAAGTTAAAGTGGTATTAGCGCAGTAAACTTGTCGACGCACGCCACCCACGAAGAAGTCTGGTCATCGAATTTGATACGTAAGATGTATTAAAAAGATACAGACTTACCTTATTAAAACTTATTGCTGAGGTTCGTCGTACAAGTACTAAAATTTTTTTATTTACGGGTATGAATATAATATCCTTTGACATTAAATCGTGCGGTAACTTTTTATTTCTTTAAAATATTTTATACGAAAGAATGCGATTGCGATTCATAACTTATTTTAGGACGTACTTAAATGTTTTTCTTTCAGTTAACAGTTTTATCCTCGAATATTACGAATTACCATCATTTTGATAATGTTATACCTGTGGGAGTGCCTGAAAGATTACCATTACTTTCGTAAAGGAAGCGATACATCAGTTTTACCGTTTCGATCCTTTTACCTCCTTACAAATTACGAGCCATTACGATCTGAAAAGTGTAAATCGCTAAAAATAGCGTTCGATCTTTTGAAAACGCACATTAGCAATGCACAAATGTAAAACGAACAAACAAAGCCCTCGGAGGAGCAGTTTGGCCCCTCCGTAACGACACGCAGCCAGCCGTGCATCGCTAGTCAGTGTATACGGGGGTGGCGGGGCGAGGGGGAGGGAACTCGCGGAAGTTGTCGATCGACGCCGCTGGAATAATAAATAATGAGGCGTGAGACTCGAGCCTCCACCCCGGAGTCATCCCTCTTCCCTGGCTCCTATCTTGCGCGCAGCGAAGGCTTTTCCGAACTCTCGTCGCGGCAGTTTTCCAATTTCTCTATTTTTGCGTTCCGCTCACGGAGAGAGAGAAGGAGAGTACCCCTCGCCTCCCCGATTACGCATTTTTCCTACCTCCCAGGCACTTTGCATTTTCGGTGTATTAAAGCGAGCGGAGCTCGTTTATCTTGGCCTTCGACGCGTCGCGATTGTTCCTTTTGCGCTCGCGAGCACGCCGATGAAAAATCTAACGATTTAAGTGCAGTTTGACCTCGTTTCACGCTCGGTTTTTTCCACTACGGCGAAAAATTAAATATCTATGCAGATGTCTGAATCGAGCAGCTCAGTTTTTATATGCACTCGAGCGATCTATTTTGAGGAGCACTAGTGCACTTTGACTTTCCAATGCAAATGTAATTTCGATGTTACCAACAATATACCGTATTTTGTCGTAAAATCGATTACACAAAGTTTACTGACAATAATTTTAGAAGCTACAAATTGTATAATTCATTTGTCTAAGAGACTATTTGTATATTAAAATTTTCAAATTTTCTTTTTTAAAGCTCAAGACAAACAACTTTCGTTTTAAAGACTCTATTTAAATAGCAGAAAATTTATTATCGAAGTACTAGAATATAAATTGAGCACACTCTATTATTTAGACCCGCGTAAAAAAATTGAAGTTAGGATAAAGTTTATCCAAAGTGTTTGGATGTTTAGAGGTCGTTGATATGAATGTGGGCAATGAGACTTTACCGAACTTGCTTCTTATATATTTATAGAACTTTATATAAATGCGCGATATAAACGGATAAATTACCGCTGAAGTTATAGAAATTATTTCTTTAACGTCAGTCATGTGAACGTCTTTTAAATTTAAGAAATACTTCAGCTGAAGTTTGTATAAAGTATTGCAAAATTATTTATTATTTAGTCTCATTGCCCATGTTCATATAAACGACCGCCAAACACGAACTTTAGCTAAACTTTATGCTAACTTAAATTTTTTTACGCGGGGAAGTACATAGTTCCATTGAAGAGATACAAGTAAATCTGCACGGCAAATCAGACTTTGAAAACGAAATTTACGATTATTAGAAGGAATTCACATAACGCGAATCGCACAAAGAGCAACGGCGAGGGTCACAAAGGAAAAATCTTTCCGCATTATCTTCGCCCGCGGGCTGGCACGCGACCGGCTCGCCTTGCGATATACACGTATACATAGGCACAGGCACACATATCGAGGAATGCCCGCCGCGCATCGGGATTCAAAGTCCATCAAAAGATCGGGCGCGTCGCGCCATAATTTTCCGGCTGGGCTGGTGTCCCATAAATAACCAGCGGCTCGGCGATTCCGCCGCCCGCGCGCCACGGAGATTCCGCCAGAAAATCACGGGAGTGTGTGTACGCGTCGCGATTAGACACGCCGCCACGCGTTTTGGCCCCCAATTTATACGACCTCCCCCCTGTCCCCTCCCCCATCGAGCACCGAGGAATCCCTTCGATTCATCACGCGCGCACGGAGAGAGAAACGCGAGAGAGAAAGAGACGGGGCGAGGGGAGCGAGCGATTAGGGCAGTTTAGCCACGGATCTCTACGTCTGATTTGACAATCGAACGCCCTGCCCGCTGAATGGAAGAAACGGCAGCGAAATGGGGCGCTGTTGCCACGGGTCGACTCGAGAGAAAGGGCATAGGCACTCGCTGAATTTGCTTAAAGCGGGAGGGGCCAGGGGGTCAAATTTATTTAACCGTATATAGTGCACCTCAATTTGCGGACTCATCGTATTTTCATAATTTCTTTTTTCGGAGTGCGCGCTCACGAAAGTTACTTTCAACCGTTCTGCAGTTTATATACCTGGCAATACAATAAATACTTTTTTTATTAAATGATATAATTTGCATTTTTTAAAACAGTATATTCTTCATTTTTAACGCGGAGAAATGGAACGTCTAGTATTTTCGTTATTTAATCAAGTTTCCCGTTACCGTACGATTTGATTTCGCGTGATTTTAAACCACGTTTTTTTTTCGACGCAACGTACGCAAGATACGATTTTACGCAAGTGAATTTTGAGTTAACGTGCACGAAGAGAAATGTTATAATAAAAATTACTATGTTCCGTAGGAACCGTGGGATACACTCAACTTATGAGAAAGTTTTGTTAATTTTAAGCAAACATTTATTTCAGTAGTACTCATTAAATATTTTATCGAATCAAAAAATTATTTTTACAAAATTACTCAATTTATTTATAGAATCAAATAAATTCATTTAGTTTTAATGAATTCTTTACTTGATTCACAGAAATATTTAATAGGTACTATTAATAATTAATATAATAAGTAAAATAATAAGTAAAATTAACAGTTTTTTTCAATGTAGGAATTTTTAGTATGTTTTATAGTAAAAATCGTTATAGGTCGAGTATATCCCATTGTTCCTACGTGTATGCAAAGATACGACTACGAATTACGAATTACGCATAGTATATTACGTAACAAGTGAGGTAAAATAGAAATGATCGCAAATCGCACGTAAATTGGCACCCCAGCCGAAAGCGAGTTCGACTTTTAGTTGAAGGCTAGTTCTTGCTTCTATTTTACTTTCTCTATTGTAACCTTTGCGATCGGGCGTCGGGAGGAAAAATGATGGTTTCCTCCCGCTGGGCTAAAAAAACAATTTCTCGACGTTCATTTCCGTCGAATGTTCTCTAAATAAAATGCACGACCGTAAAAAAGACGGGAAGGGTACATTCAGTGAAAAAGCGTGAAATCCGGCGCGTGCGAAAAAGGTAAAGCTCGTGATTAGGAGGAAAGCTCTTTGCAGCTTAAGCACAGTCAGTCGCACTTGACTCTACCCCAGATGCAATGGCAATCCAACAGTCGTAGAGACAAGTTGCAGGGCAAGGGTCCGATCTTGAAGCCGCCGAGGGTCATCCGAATTATTGAACAAGACGGGTTCGTGCGTGGTCATGAAAAGGATAGCGATAGCCGTGGCGAATCGTCGGCGGAGTCACGCCCGAGCACTGTATACCATTGTGTCATTGGCGTGAGGCGCTCCATGCGGCTTTTCGCTCCCCTTCGGCCTGCTTAGTGCCGTTACCATTCCGCCCGGCTGAGGGAAACGGAGAAAGGGAGAATTAGAAAAATCGAAGGGGATATTGGCTCAAAGTAGCGTACTTTGGCTCGATCTGCTCTCCTGTTTTTTCGTGCGTCGTATATATACTGCAATAAATTTTCGCCGATCGCCTTGCTGCGCACTGCTTTCACCGAGGGTGAAGACTATACGCTCTTACATGCTGCTCTCGGGTTGTAAAGCCGAAATAAATGAAATTTTTTTTTGTGTAACGTGATTATTCTAAGCTGCATCAGAGTCTTACGCTGCTTATGCGGTAGTAAATTTTGGTATGACATTAGATGTGCATTTCAATATCTTTTTTATTTTGTATAAAATAATTTTTTTTAAGAGTATACAAATAGATATCGATATCAATATCAAGTAAAATTATTTATCAATAACTTTATTGTTTGATCGATAGTCAATTCTATTGCAATATGTTTGTCTTGTACAAAAATAATTTTTTAATACAAAGAGATGTCAATAATTTAATTGTTTGATCGTTAGTCAATACTTATGAATTGACGGAATTGAGAATCAGAAGCATAAATCAATAAATTTATTATTTTATTAAAAATAAATTTATTTGCTGTAAATATTTTGTGATTAATTAATAAATGTCGAAAAATAGTAGTACGTCAAAATTATCTTTCGGAATAAAAAATTTTTGAAAAGATAAAAGACCCGGAAGCCCCTTTGACTATCTCATTCGATAAAGGAATTTATCTTCAGAAAAGTACGAACGTAATCCCTCTCAAAGTCGTACACTGAGAAAAAAGATTCCTTACTGTTAATGATAATTCTTAACTGTTAAGAAATGGGACTTTAATTTTTCGTAATTGCATATTACTTAACAATTAAGAAATAAGCAATTGAAGTAGCTTAAAGCGAAGTCATGTTCAGTTCTTAATAATTAAGTATTCGTTTCGTTACAGTAAATGCATGTTCAATTAAACGAAGTTAAATTACATGCTGTATTAAAAACTTTAATTTAAAATAAATCACATTGAGATTATGAATCGAAGGTAATATGAAAAATAACACTCACGCGAGCGCTCACCAAAGTTATAAGTACCGATTCCTTAACTATTAAGAAATATGTACTCATTATGAACGATACGTAAAATCAACAAATGAAATCTATTTTTCTTAATAGTTAAGAAATGTGCATTGCATACAAAATTCAAGGAAATTGATTACTTTACAATAAGGAATATTTTTTCTCAGTGTACTACAGCTACTTCAGTCTCATTTATATAAAATCGCTTGGTTGACGCCGAATCCAGTCTGGCAAGAAGCAAAGTACTTTAAAACTTCTAAACGATTAAAAAGCGTGATTAAGAACATTCTCAGCGAAGCCGAATCGAGCCGTGTATATTTCTCGACTGGCGAAAAGCTCACCGTCACCGAAGTATTCGAGCGCCCATCATCTCGAATCCCGCCTTCCATCCATCGCGGCGCAGCCAACATTATCCAGGGAGAATCTTTTTACTCGCCCCTCCGCGTCCTTCGCGGGAGCAACTTGGAAAAAGTGTCCTTCGGAGCCTACGCGACGAGAGAAGGAGGGAGGAAAAACGCACCCTTCGTCCCCCGGCAATTTCGTTTACGCGGACCGCTGCCTCGGCCTCGCGCTCCCGACAAAGGGACGCGATCGGCTTCGCCAATAAAACTTAAGGGGAAATCGGAGCCCGGGGTTTCGGGCGGCGAATAAAAGACGACGACCGACCGCGACGCCAGTCGCGCGGAATCCATTTCGACCCGGGCGCCCAGCGGAGCCTAAAGGGAGGAAGTTAAGTTTCGGGGACGCGACTTGCGCAAAGAGAGAAAGGGAGAGTTTAGGATGCCGTGAACGAGATCACGTGCGAGCTGCTCATCGGCCGGTGAGACATTTATTTTATTTTTTTTTTTCGCGGAGATTCGCTGCTCTTTATTTATATGCATCGCACGGATAAAAATAAGGAATAATCGATGTGCGATATTATGTATTTTTTTTCTGAGCGATCGCTGAAGCTGTGCGCGGGTCTGCCGAAATATTTTTATGGAAATTCGAGAAAGAAATTTTGTATCTAAATTGAAATTTTATAAACTTGAATAGAGAAGGATTAGGATAAATGTTATTGGTATAAATTCGAAGGAATATGTGTATATTTTTAAAAAGAACGCGTAGGAAGAAAATGGAAAAAGAATTAGCCTACTTGGCGAAATACAAATGTATGCTGCTTTGTGTACTATGGGGAATAACAAAGAATTGAAAAATACAAAAAGAAACTAGTAAGAGTTTTAAATCATATTAACATTTATGACAAAAGATCTGCTATCAATTATTTATACTAAGCAAGAAAAATCGTCTTCCGGTGATCGATTTACCGTTCATAATTATTTCAATATTCGTTTCATCCATTTAATTATTCATACTTAATCACATGCAATATACATCAAATAAGAAAATCACGTTGAGGTTTTGCAATGATCAAACTGATTCATTTCTGGATGAATGAGTGAAGATAAATTGAGCTTTTTTTTTTAACGAGAAGACTCTAAAATTAACATCGATAAATGTCGAGCCTCACCTCGTAATCAATAAAATAGCGGTTTACCGTCAAACAAACAACTGAAAATACTGTGGCAACGCGAATTTCCGAAAAAGAGCCAACCAGCCACCTGATCGAGAATGTTCCTCTGCCATGCCAAATTTTCCGGCCTCCCGTTTAATTAAAGAGATTAAATCTCGATGGTCTTCTCTTTTTTCTGGCACCCCTTCGTAAAGCGGCGCACACGTGCGTTGGCTGCGTTGATGCGTATCCGGAGAGGAAAAATAGAGAGACAAATGCAGTGTGACGAGAAAAGAGGAAGAGAGATATATCAACTCAGTAAAAATACTTGTCTACTTGTGAGCTTGTGCTTTCATTGGCAGTAAAAGTACTCGAAAACTGACAAATCGTCACTGCGTTTTATTTCAAGAAAGACAATCTCTCTAAATCTGAAAATCTGAAATCTCATATATTAAATCTGAAAATGTAAAATTTCACATATTAAATCTAAAAATGTGAAATTTCACATATTAAATCTGAAAATGTTGAGATTTCACATATTAAATGTGAATAGTGAAATAGTGATTTTGAAAAGGTGAAACTAATTAAATGTGAATATTCACATATATATTGTGCGAAATAAAATTCGACAAATTCAATCTGTATATATTTACACATGAAATATGTGAAACAAATTTGATTAATTGAATGTGTGAAATTGAATTTCACTAATTCAACATGTAAAAAAAAAATTCACTAATTCAATATATTAATATTCACATATTTAGAAGCTAAATTATTTTCACATACCAAATATGTGAAAATTTCACATTTTCAGATTTAGAGAGAAAGTTTTGTTGATTTTAAGCAAACATTTATTTCAATAGTACTTATTAAATATTTTATCGAATCAAAAAATTATTTTTTATTTAGAAACAAATAAATTTATTTAGTTTTAATGTAATCTTTACTTGATTCAAAGAAATATTTAATAAGTACTATTGAAGTAAATCATTTCCTTAAAATTAACAATTTTATTTCAGTGTAATAATACTCTCCGATAATATAACTAACCTGTCGTTCTAAAAATATTATTTTTTTTTTTAATCAAGTGTACAATAAGTTTTGTTCCTATCACTAAATTCTTTAGCTAAATTGTATTGTTAATACAAGTTTTATCAATGTTCTGACCCTTTGCCCGTATCACAATAGACCACCAAAACTCAAGAATAGGCCCTTAGAGTACAACAAAGCGCCGATAAAAAAAGTCACTCTGCTTCAATCTCCTTCTTCATTCTCTCCGAAAATCGCGGGAAGATGAGAGTCGAGCAATAGAATGGTCAGCGGCGTAAAAGTGCCGCGGGACAAGGAAGCCGGAAGCCGCGTAAAATCGATATCCCTGTTCCGGAGGGTACGAGCCATGTGCGGGCACGCACGTACCCCTCGATGGGGGAGGGAGGGGGGAATGAATAATTCGCGCGGGTACGAGACACTCGTTCGCGTGTCCACACGAACGGCTGCCGACGAAGCTTCGAACGCCGGAAAACCCCCAATACTCACCGGCCGCCGATGAAAGTCCCTATACGTATTCACCACCCCTTGCACCTCACCACCCTCCTTTTTTCGTCTCTATTTCTACTTTGATTTCTGTTTGCCGATTGTTCCCCGCGCGTCTGCTCTTTCTCCCTTTCCGGATACTGTTTCCAAAGGATTTCGCGTCAGGATGAACAGTTTTGCTTAAAAGTCAGAGTCTGTTCGTATAATTTTATTTAAAAAAAAAAAAATTAAAAAAAAAAACATTTATTAGCATGTTGGATATACTACTATTATACGTTTTTCAATCGCCCTTCAGTGGAAGTTTTTAATTATTGAAATGCGCTGTTGCGTTTCTCCCAAGTAAAAAAATGTGCTATTGTTTATTTGGAAGACTGCGGCAATTCAACAAGCGATTGTCTTTTTTTTTTAAACTGCAGCGGAAAGGTAAAATATTGTACAGCATTGAAAATATCGCAAAACGTATATATAAGCCGAAGCAATTTCTAATTTTTTTCTTCCAATTCAGTAAAAATTCCAAATGTCAGAACGCTCTATATGTTCCATCGGAAATACTATACTACGATTTTCAAACTGAATATTTTGGAATTACTTTTTTTTTCAATACTATACGAATGCGTAACGTCGACATGATTCCGCGTAAAAACGACGAAACTTTTATCAGCGCTCCGTTACCTTTATACTCTCTAAATCTGAAAATGTGAATAGTCACATTTAAAAAGTGATGCTAAATATGTGAACTGTGAATAACTGTGTGAAAATATGTGAAGTTTAATGTCTTTCTATTACAATACTCTCTAAATTCCGTTCAGTGTATATTCACTATTTCCCTCTCTAAATCTGAAAATGTGAATACGTTACATTTAATAAGCGAAAAGTCGTTCACATGCTAAATATGTGAACGATTTTTCACATAAAATATGTCACTATTCACATTTTCCACGTGAATTTCACATGTTCAGATTTACAGAGTATATACAGATCCATCTTTTCCGCCGATACTCGGGTAAGCGCTTCTGAATCATCCGGCAGCCGGTTCATTGTGCGAGGAGTACAGCTTTCGAGGCGTCTAAAATTTCAATCCCGTCGTGTATCCTCCCGCGCCCCCATTCTTCCTGTTCCGGCGTAAAAGGCACGCGCGCCCTCGAATCCGCAATCGGAGCGCCCGGCGACTCGTCCGAAAAGTAGCGCGGAGCGCGCGTTCGAGCGGCTGGCACTCGAGCTTCGAAGCTCCTATAAAACGGCCCTCGAAAGAACGCGCGCTTCTCGTTTGCAAAAGAGGGAGGAGTGTGTGTACGTGCCCCCCGCGCGCGCGCTCTCGCCTTTTTTCCCGCGAGTAAGTGCCGACGTAGCCCGTTAAAAGCCCGAAATCCGGGCCGGCACACCCGTGGCTTCCTCGTGCTCTCGGCGCGACTTAATGGACCTCTTAATTATACATCGATTTCGCGTGCGCCTCTTCTGGGGACGGGGATTTCTCGGGGGCACGTTGGTTGCCGCTGCGTGTGCTACTTTTTTCATATGGGACGAGGGCGCTCTACGCGATGCTCGAGAGCCGCCCGGTTAAGTGCGAGAATGTGTTTGATTCGCCGGGGCTGATTCGATTGATCCACAATTGATGAGATGTGAAAAGGGCGAGTGCTTTCGAGTGTGCTTGTAGTGAATTTTTGATTTTTTTTTTGTTTTAATTTTCTCTTAAATATTTATTTATTTATTTAATAATTTCGACGGACCTATGGTCCTTGGTATACAAGTTTATAAATACAAAATACTTAAAATTAAAGAAACAAGAATTCACTCAATTATATTCACAAGAATATTCCCTAAAAGCTGTCTTAAACAAACTAATAAATTTATAAGCTATCAAAGGTTGAGGTAGTGAATTCCAAAGCCTTTTTATTCTGTTAAGCGTTGCACAATAATCAAATTCAGAGCTACTGCACTGTTTAACAATGTGCCTAGCAGTTCTATTATGTACATTATCTCTATATATGCATTTTTTTTATGTTACGCGTGCCAAGGTTTATTGATTTATTTATTTATTTAAAGAAATTAAACGGACTATAAAGTCCTTACAATCCAAAAAAATTTATTATATACAAGATAAAGGATGTAACATAACAGAACAATCGTTACTTATGTAAATACATTGTCCAAAATTGTTTAGAGATATTTCTTAAAGCATTTTTGAATGATCCGATAGAGTCACAAGATGTCAGAACCAGAGGCAAGGAGTTCCATAGCCTCCTAGATCTATTAAATGTGGAAAAAAATACAAAGTTTGAATTACAACCAACTTTTTGAATCTGCCTCTGACTTCTCAGTATATACAAGTTGTTTATGGAAAATGATTGTATTTTCTTTTTAAATCTGTGCGTTTAAGATGACAAGGAAAGGTCGTTTCATTGATGACAGTAGATAGAAGATTCTCAACGGTTTATATTTTCAAAATATTTGCAGAAGTCCAGCAATCTGTTAAATTTATCTCTGAATAATAGAAAGCTTTTGGTGGATTTATTGGAGCTCACAGTTTGGTGTTTGATTCTCACGACATTGTTGAGAATCCTATCGATTTTGGATTCATTATTTTCTTGGAATACATCAAATTTCACATGACACCCTATATACAAACGACAAACACGTGCTGCGAGATAATAAGTGACTGTGATTTCTGAAAATACTAACTGAATTTCGTAATATTATAAACTTATTTACCATTCGCTATAAGCGAATGAAAACAAAATGTCGAAGCAAAGAAAAATTTTATTAAAAGTAAAGCGATACCCTTTTATTTGCAATAATTTTTGCGCATTCACTTCGGCACAAGAAAGTCCACAGCGCACTGTTGATATTTTCGTTTTTACAATCTGAAATCCGTATTTACCGGTCTGTCAAAGCGATATTTATGTTGTCTCGATATTACGGCCCCGACCGGGTAATTGAAATTTTCCTATCGTCCCCAGCAAATCCATTACGAGAGCTGAGTCAGCCCTCGCATCTCCGTTTACTGCTTTTCTGCTACTGTATCATATCTTATACATTACTGATTCAACATTTAAACGCAATTCCAACTGGGTATAGATTTTTTAACTATCAATTGAATGTTATCCGTAGCTCGTCATACGTTACTTGCGCAATTTCTATAAGTTTCTTTTTTATTTATCCAGTACAGTCGATATATAATTTATCAAACTTTAATACATAAATATTGACTTACCTTTCCAGCTGCTTTAAAAATAAATAAATAAATAAATGAAAATAAAAAAATACACAAAATAAATAAAAGTGTAAAAAAAGCGAAATAAATGCGAAACAGGAACTTTGAAAAATATGGTACAGCATTTAATCTCGGTTACTTGCTCGGCCAAATAAAGTATCCCTCATCTTGGCGTAAAAGAAAAAACGTGTACCTCTTTCTTCAATCTCGTAGTTAACGACGTCTCGGCACGTCACGTGCCTGCACTATCTCGCAATTGGTCACTGCGAATAGAAGATAAGTCTACTGGCTCCGCCTTATTCCTGTTGGCAAATATACGAGTACGTCCTTTTTTACGTCTGTGCGATTTACGTCCTCTCGAACTTTTTCGAGGCCGCAGATAGACCTTTTCCCGTTATGGGCGCACTTCTTCGCGCATTTGCGTAATTCCGGGGAAACAAAGTCCACCTTTATTTTCGCGTGATTAGAAGGAAAGGCTCGTGGAATAAATTAATTTTTCTTTTTTTTTTATTGTCATTAGACCGTCCCGTTTATCGGCGCGAATAAATCTCTCGTTTTCCCTCTGCAGCCTCATTTAGGTGGAGGATAAAAAGAAAACGAATAGAAGTTATATTCGAAAAAGTTTTTCCCTGATAGTTTTAGATATCGCTTTATTAAGTTTGAGTCCCTCGGATCCATTAGTAAACATGAGACTTTGCCAGAACGATGCCGATATTATATCTCGAATGCCCTTTTTCACCCAGTTTTTGGAACGCAAGAATTGCCAAGTAATATTTATTATATCGCGAGGCATAAATACTATTTACTGAATATTTTGCTTATCAAAATTGCATCAATAAAATTTTCAACGTAGTGTTATCAACGGAATAATATCAATTGTACATTTTTATTTTTACTCGATCTATGACGATTTTTACTATAAAACATACTAAGAATTCTTATGTACATAGCAAAAAATTCTATTTATATAGTAGAAACTGCTATATACGCTCTCTAAAGCTGAAAATGTGAATAGTGACATTTAATAAGTGAAAAGTCGTTCACACTCGGAAAAAATCTAACTTTTATAGTAAGAATGGGGGTACTAGTACTAGTAGAGTCATAGTATAAAGCTATGGAATCTTTAGAACGGTAGGAGGAAAGCGTACTACAGTTCTATAGCATATCTGCTCCTGGAGGACCTACACATACTTTATTTATATGTGAATAAATTATATTTATATGTACTCCTTTCTATTATACACTAATATAATTTATATCTTAGAAGACTGTACTAAACACTTTGAAAGTATGTATAAAAACTTTAGAAGTATGAAATTATAGTATAATAGTATAAGGAACTTTTCCTAAATTACAATCATATGGATTCTAGTAAAATACTTAGATTTTTCTTTCTGAGCATGATAAATATGTGAACGATTTTTCACGTACAATATGTCACTATTCACATTTTTCATGTGAATTTCACATTTTCAGATTTACAGAGCATATGAATTTTTAGTTTGTTTTATAGTAAAAATCGTCATAGGTCGAGTATATCCCACTCTTCCTACGGGACATAGTAATTTTTACTATAACATTTCTCTCCGTATAGATCGAGTATAAACTTGAAGAAATTATTATTGCCTTAAAAAAAAAAAAGAAAAGCACCCTTTAACATGTATACACGACGGAAACGTGAGAATCTCGACGAAAAAAAAATCACGCCATTTCCCCAATAGTCAATCGAACTCAATCAAAACTTGCCAAAGCGAAGTGTGCTCACACAAAAGGCTTCGGCGCAATAACATTTTTTTTCTTCCGACCGTAATGGAGGCGGGATACCGTGTGCGAACAAATTCGACCGTAACTCATTCTCGTCTCTAATATAAAATCGTAATTTAACACGTTTCAGAATCGCCGAATGTGGCCACGTGCCGTTCGGGGGCGCAAAGAAACGCCGAAAAGCCCGAGACTCGACTGCGTCTATCTCGCTCACCGACGACGATAATAAAAAAAAGTGCGTGCAGCCGTTGATGTGGCGTGTCTAATGAAACATTCACGCGGGCGTCTAATACCGGTATTAGTTCACCGCGCCTATCATTTTTCTCGCCTACTCCTCGGCACTTACATTGTGTACGTCGACTGGGAATCGCATGACTACGTATCCAGATGCCCCCGTTTTACGCTTTAACTCGTCAGCTCCACGGGGGCTGCTCGGATTTGCATAATACATGAACGGATCCGACCTTCTTCTTTCTTTTTTTTTTTAACTTCCAGCACTTAATTGTTGAAAATACTATCAAATTAATCAAGCGAATTGATATATGGCTACAAAATAATAAATAAATTTCATACGTTATATTTGTTTGGCTCAATTTTTATTTACAGTTAATGTTGAAAATGAGTTACACGGAGAAAAGTGTTATACTAAAAATTACCATATTTTTTAGCAATTGAATGACACACTTGTAATATGAGAAAAATTATTATGTTTTATTCTAAAATTTAATATGATTTTAGTAAAAATTAATAAATATTTGTTTAATTTTTACTATGCATATTGTAAATTTTAAAATAAAATATGCCAATTTTTCTCATATTACAAGTATGTCCTTTGCTAAAAAATATAGTAATTTTTAGTATAACCTTTTTCTCCGTGTAGTTGATGCGAAAATCGAAAATGATCGTTGAACTTTTTCTATTTCCTTCCTTATTTCATTATAATTTCTTTTAAGTAGTTGGTGAAAACTCGCTTTAAAATACAATTTTCTATATAACCATGGAAAATTAAGTTTTTAGTTTGAAAGAAAGTTCTATATTTAGTATTCGAATGAAGTAAGTGAACTTTAATAGTATAATAATAAAAAAAAATTAAATCTCAATAAGAACGAGAAAACGCCTTTGCCAAAGAAAAGCACTTTTTTTTTTATTTTTAAGTACGGAGTACCTTATTCCACTTATTATACGTTAGTAACTTAGAGCTGATCGATTCAGCTGCGATTCCGTAACGCATCGGCTCGATTCGGTGGGTACCGGGAACCCATATACATAGCGGTATACATAAACCCCCGCGGAGGCACGAGCGCACCCCAAATCACATTTCCAGCGGAGCATATAAAACCCCATTAAATCGGGACTTTCGCACTAGTCATTGTAAAGTTGCGCGTAAAATATACGACGAGGACCGACAAAGAGTTCGCGAGGGGCGTACGTCGAAAAAAAAAAATATCCACCGCCGCGCGCACGTTTTTTTATTACCGCGAAAAAAAAGCGCCGGTAACTCCATCTCTATACTTTTTGATCGCTGTTTCGCCAGGCAGATAACGATTTTTCTCCGCGCGCGCGCGACGATCTATAATTTTTCATAAATATGTATGCACAGCGGGGCCTTTGAAGCCTGCGGCTTTTCCGAAGTGCGCGCGCGCTCCCGTGTAAAATGACAGTCGGCAATTTTTTAAAAGCCGAGCCGGGCTCGTGGTTTAGGTGGTATCAATTTTTTTTTCTCTTTGTTGCGAGTGTTGCTTTATGATTTTATGGGTCATAAATATACAATATTGTCGAATGTAGATCATGTCGTTGGAGTTTAAACGCTCGTGACGGTGAGCAGTGAGCTTTTTATGCACTTCGAATTGCGCCGGCGCAGTAATTCATAAGGTTTTCATTCCGCGCCAACGAAAAGTTTCTTTAGTAAACGTAAACCATTTGCAAGAATAAATACGCGCGAAAATAAGACGCGACACTTAAATTGCAGGATATATATATATTTTTTAAATAAAAATAATTTACAGTTTGTTACTGTATGATTAAAAAGGTTTATTCGTGAATGATTATATTACGAGATTAGTTGTTTCAAAATGCATATGTACATTATGATTTAAAATAATTTTATGAAAAGTTAGTGGATGCAATAGAAATATACAATTAGTAAAACGCATTTAATTGTAGATTAATTGATAATGCTTCTTTAGTATTTTTACAACGGAAAACGTCCTATAATGAGACCATTGTTTTGCATCTTTTGTATACGTGTATCTATTGTTCCTTTGTTTAAACACAAAAAAAAGGTTTTGCCAAAATGAAACAAAAGCATATCACGGAGTAGTATGACATTCGTTTATGCCCTATATACATTCAGTTTGCACTTATCATTTTTGCAAATATGCTTGCTTATTATAGTGCACTAATTAATTAATAATCATCATTTTTTATCCTTTTTTTTTAGTTGTTAAACCAACTTTTTTTTTAATTATTAATTGTTTAACCAAATCAAATTAACCATTTTCATCCTCCTTATTTTTCTTTCATTTCGCTCTTTCTTATATTTCTTTTAAAAAATCAAATTTAATGTAAAAATATCAATCAACGAAAAAAAAGGCTAAAGAAACTTTTGTATTCACGATCTTTGGTTCAGTCCATCTGTTGAGCCTAAAAAAATTCGTGAAAAAATTAGGCGATGACCTTGTCTTACTGAACTATCGTCCAGTGTCTGGCACCTTTGAAATTCGAAAAATAACCGCTTTGATGTTTCGATCTAAAGGCGCTCCTTTGAAAGCCTTGAATTACGCAGTTAACCTTCGCTCATTGTTACATCCTCCTGGTTTGGCAATTGTAAGGAAAAGCCGTGAAAAGGGGGGAGAAAGAGAGAAAGAGGGAAAAAGTGCCGCGGTGGTAGGTATACGCGTGCCCCGCTCTCCCGGCGAGTTGCGTCCATCGATTTTCGCGTTCGACAGCGCAGGCGAGGCTAACGAGAAACACTTGCTCGGCGCGCGTCGAAGCACAGCTGACCCGGCGTTTCCCGCCGACTTGTCGGCGTAGGCGGAAAAAAAAGTTTTAAGGGTCTTTTCGGGGAGACGGCGGCGGCGGCACTCGCGCTAATGACTATTTTTCATGCCGCCCGTCGCGCGGCTGTATGATTTTTTATCTTGGCCGAGGACTATAAGGATACACGCAGTTTTTCCGGGCGCCAGTTAACTGCCGACCAAAGTTCATAAATCACATCGCCGCGCGAGCAGACCCGCTCCTGTTAATGTCACCTCCGTGGCCTTTTTTCCGCCGGGGTAAGAAGTGCCCGGGGGAGGAAAAAATTGAATCACACACTTTATGACCTAATTATGAGATTTCCCGGTGTTCCTTCTTTATCTCTCAATATGAATCGCTATTAAATTCACCGAAAATCGATTGATATCGCGTTTTAAGTTACCCTAAATCCCGCAGCTTCGATGCACTGCAGTTAAAACTCTTTTTTCTCCTCGTTAAAAAAGAACGACGTACAAATCCATTACTCCGTTTTCCATAAAAAAACTGCCTCTATCCTCTTTCAAATTCAAGGATAAATCATCGACGGTTCAAAGTCGTATCTCACTTAAAACCAACCCACTTTGCCAAATTGCGGCGAAATTTCTGGGTCAAATTGTAAATCCAATATATTAAAATTGATGGTTACCCCGCGTCAATTGTATGTCCACTCGATAGTCCTCTAGCGAAATCGACGGTACTGCCGGAAAACACGCGTGGCCTCCCCCTCAGCTCAGGACCCTCCGTTTGCATATTACCGCCGCTTTAATCCCCGTCGAGGCCGAGAGCGCGGAGGAATACCTAATTCGATATTACCTGCGCAGTACATACATATAGCTTGAGACAGATATCGTTTAATGCCCGGGGACTTAAGGAGTACGCTCCCACGAATGCCGCCTATTAGGCTTCGAAGGAATACCTACGTTTTCAAACGGTCGTTTTGAGGAATTCACCGCAAGGAGCCGGCGACCCGTGTCTGGTATCCTCGGCGACCTCAACTGGGGATTACGCACCAGCTGACGCACGGGACTGATGAGAAATGCTTGCTTAATCAAACGTTGAGAATGTAGCGGGATGTTGATGCGATCAAGTGTTTTTATATTGAATCAATGACAAATGGGTGATGAATCAAAATTTGTCGGATTATCTTTTACTTTGAATAAGAGTGGGTTTAAGGAGATATCAATTTTTTTTTCATTTAAAATATTCAACTGTTATTTTAGCAATGAATCGGTTATCCTCGTATTTTTCGATTTGAATATGGTACAGCCTAAGAAGCTTAAGTACTTGACATCATATTTTTATAATTACTAAATGTTACACGAACAAATGACGATCGCCTGCTACCGAAGCGTGCTTTGGCTAATTTTCACGATACGGTTGGTAAAAATTGTCCACTTTCTCATTAAAATTTATATTTTCCTATATAATAAGTAATCATTTTCTTGTAATTTTTAATAAAGTTTCTATGAATATTACTAAACACGTAATTCACTAAACAGTATAGTAGTATTTAAATTTCGTATCGTATTTATTACATTTAAAGCAGTAAAAGTTACTTAAAATTTAATAAAATTCGCCAGAAAATCAAGGCGCCCCAAGATTACGTGAAAAGTGTAGGTAATTTTTACCCAACTACTTTCTCCGTGTAGTGACATATTTTATGTGAAAAATCATGTGAACGACTTTTCACTTATTAAATGTCACTATTCACATTTTCAGATTTAGAGAGTACGTATAGCAATTTCTACTATATAAATAGCAATTTTTGCTATGTACATAGAAATTTTTAGTATGTTTTATAGTAAAAATCATCATTAGTCTAGTATGTCCCACTGTTCCTACGGAACATAGTAATTTTTACTATAACATTTGTCTCCATGTAGATTGTTATATTCATCAAGTAAACAGATTTCTTATTATTAGTACAAATTGCAGTAATGAATATTTATTGTGCAGATTTTTTATTTAATATTCGGGAACATCATTTACTCATCCAACAGCTAATATAATATACTTCCTATATACACATTGATAATTTTAAGTGCAGGATATTGACCGAAGTATGTAATAATCAGTTAATGGTTATTTACTCGGACTAGATATATATTTACAATCTAAAATTGTACTCCGTCCGTGTAATGCGAAATTCGTCGTATAAAATTATGGTTGCAGGGATGGTACATAAATGATTACATTCTGAGCAATAAAAGCGCACAATTTTTCCGCTGTGTGCTCGGGGGGAAAAATTTCAATTTCGGTAAGGAGAACGGGTGAGAAAAATCGAGCGTCAAATCGAAGCTGACGCGCTTCGGGGGTGAGAGGAGGCGAAGCCAGTGGTCCCGCTTAAAATATACTCGCCCGAAACAAAATAAAAGGGAAGCGTCGCCGCGATCACTCAAAGCTTCCACGGCTTCAGCGCGCGCTCCATGAATATTAAATGTGTTTATTCCCGCAAGTATTTCCGTCGCGCTTCCTCGTCTCCTTCTCTCTCTAGTCCTTCGCAAATCGGTTTAGCGCCTCCGTCGCGATGACTGATCGCTTAAAATCATTTGCTTTTTTTTCGACCAAGGTCCGTTTAGCTACAGGCTTTAGGCAGTTCAATGAACATGACCATCGCGCGACGACCGGGTTTATTTATTTACATTTATGCGAAGAATTTTTTTTTTACCGGATCAAAAGCCGATGGTTTTTTTTTCGAATTCTAGCGTATACGCAATTTTTCAAGTGATCTAACAATAAGATGATTTATTTCCTGGGGATTACAGAGTTTTTAGCTATTAATCTATGGCAATATAATTTTTTTCGCGTGTTCTCAAGATTTATAGCGATCTTTTTTTTTTTCAACTGCTGTTTCAAATTTCTTATTGGATTTGAGCGATTACTGAATTAATAACATTACACTTTTTAAGAGAGAATTTGTTGCCATTCGTAATAAATTCTATGAATAAGCTAAGAATGGTATTTTTAGTACTATACTCTGTAAATTTCATGCAGTGAAATTTTTACTAGTTTAAACAACGACTATAGTGTTGATTGAATAAATAACAAAATTTTATTAATTTACGTGTCGAATTTTCTTTTTCACTAAATGAAAACTGAAGTCTTTCACTTATTTAAACAGAGACTTTCGTTTTCACTAATTAAATAGTGAAATTTCACTGAAATTTCGTTTACACATTCAGTGAATATTCACTTTAAAGCAGTGACCCGATCCTCACTATCGGAAATAGTGAATATTCACTGAACGGAATTTAGAAAGTATTGTAATAGAAAGAACAGCTTCTAATGACATTAAACTTCCTAAGTACTCTGCTAGTGGAACATGAAATTTACTTATTTCATGCCGACGTTAGAGGTATAAACTTTTTTTCTGAAAGGCAACAATAAAATTGTAATGGTCCACTGCCGTGCCATCCCGGGCAATAAAAGAGATTTTTACGATTAAGGTGAATCTATATGCGCCCCGACAGTTGAGCAACACGTGATCCCTCTTTTGACGTTTGCCGTAAAACGCGAAAAAAAAAAAAATTCGACCGTCACACATAACAGCCTTGGACGAAGCCGCTCATTTTATCACGCATATAGTTCCGCGCACTTTGACTACATCCGGCCGGACGATAAAGAGTATATACTGCTGACAGATTGCATGACTGTCATTCAAGGAAATTTAATTAAATTTAATTTTAGTTTTATGCTGGTTTACGTACATTAAGACCAGACGCTTCTATGACATATTTCCATTATAGAATAAATTAATTAATAAAATTACAATTATACGGCGCTGCATAATATCTACCTATAAGTATTTCATCATTTCAATTATGAACGTTTTGAAAGGATTTGGTAAATTTTATTGGAACGAACGCAGATGATTAATTACAATGATATTAAATAATTAAATTGCTTGATTAGCCCTTGCACTATAATTCAAATTAACCGCGGTTCATTTATTTAACGTATGCACAAAGTCTACAGATTAAACGAACGCAGTTCTTATTTTAGGAAAATGATCTCTGATAGACACTTTATATATATACATCCCCAATCAATGATTCATCTCGCAGTTTTAATAAAAACTTATATCGATAGTGAATTAATCGGTCTGAGTGACAGTACACTGAAAAAAAAATTGTTAATTTTAATGAAATGATTTACTTCAAATTAGTATACTTATTAAATATTTTATCGAGTCAAAAAATTATTTTTTTGAAGCTACTAAATTTATTTAGAAACAACTAACTTCATTTAGTTTTAACGAAATTATTACTTGATTCAAAGAAATCTTTAATAAGTACTATTCAAGTAAATCATTTCCTTAAAATTAACAAATTTTTTTTCAGTGTATAACTGATAAGTCCCTTTTATAACTTAATTTACACGCTGAAGCGTCCTCGACACTTCAATCTAAGCTCACTCTTAAGGCGAAAAGATAACGCATTCCGTCAATAACTCAAAGCGCTCTTTTTCCACGCGGCACACTCTTTGCCATGATATAGCGCTCCTTTCTTCTGGCTGGGCGCTTCGCCGAGCGAACGGGAAAAACCTTTCAATGGCTTTATGGGCGGGGGAGGGTGGGCATCGATGCGCCGCGGACACGAATTTCTCATCGAGATAAACGCGGATAAATTTTATTGTTTTTCCGAAAGACCGACGAGGGAGCAAAAGTTTCAGAGAGAGGGATCCTCGGCTGTACTGTAGTTGCGCAAGCGCCCCACGGAAGCCGTAGTCAGCGCTTTATGACAACGGTTTGATGTATCGCGGCGCGCTGAAAAAGTGCGGAATTCGGGGAAAAAAGCGCGAGCATCCGTCTTCGCGAATTTTACCGCCGGGAAAAACTGCAGTGGTGGGGGAATGGGCTTGCGCGCTATCTTTTCCGCGGGGCGCTCGTTTTTCCAAAGCGCAACTGCGGACGCGCGAGCTTTCCTACATGCACGCTTGGAAAAATTAATGTCGCCGAGGAGGGATTCGCCGACTTTGAATAAGAAGCCGTGGGGTTTCTCCGAGGATATCGTGGTTCTTTTTTTTCTTGTACTGCGTAGCTGCCTTCTTTTGGCGATAAATTAGCTCAGATTGTTTAGGATACTTAATATTGAATTATTCTTATAAATCGATAAATCGATCTACGATCATTTTTTATCGCGCAGAAAAAAGTTCTAGTAAAAATTACTGCAGTAAGACTATAGTAAATTTTACAAAGCGTTTTAGTAAAATTTTGCTATTTGTCAAGTCTGTCCCTGCATCACAAAACTGTGCAGCAATTTTTACGTGCAGTAGTGAATTTCTTCAATTTTTTAAGCTTCTTTTCTTTCTACATAAGGCTAATTTTTTCAACCTGTATCGAGTATAGAGTAATTTAAAGCCTCGCTATGAGAAGAAAAATTATTTATGTATTTTTTCTTATCACCATTTTTTTTGTGCAAAATTTAAATAAAATAAAATAAGCAAATTTGTACATTTCAATGTATATCGAGTTTGAAAGGGTTAAAGCAAGAGATCCAAAATTTATTAAATATATAAATATCTAATTTTACAAATTTTACAAAACCTTTTAATAAAATTTTTTATTTGTCAAGTTTGTCCCTGCATCACAAAGCAATATAGAGTAATTTAAATCTCCGGTATGAGAAGAAAAATTATTTATGAATTTTTACCTATCACGATTTTTTTTGGTCAAAATTTAAATAAAATAAAATGAACAAATTTGTACATTACAATATATATTGAGTTTGAAAGGGTTAAAGTAAGAGATCCAAAATTTATTAAATATATGAATATCCATTATTTACACCATATGGTACGATTCGCTTTGCACTCCAATATAGAAATATGACGCGAGAATTATAATAAAAAAATCGATGGCAATAGTTATCGAAGAAGTAGCGTATTAAAATTGGACTGTACACCCCCATTGATGCATAAAAGAAGACCTTGGGCGGAATACTATCAGCGCTAAGAAATAAAAAGAAAAAAATTCATAAGCCACGAATTCGGGGTGCAGGATGCGATGCATAATCCAGAAAGAGCGTCGCTCACAGCCGAAACTCTTCGCCAGACATCAAAAGCCCCGTGCGTAACGACATCCGATTTGCCTTACGTGTCGCGCTCGCGGTCCCGCTCTAAAATTCCCTTTTACGGGTCACACGAAAATTCCGAGCGAAATATACCCGCTGGCGTGGGCTTTGAAGACGCGGTCGCGCGGCGGAAGCTCGTCGGCATTATTACGAGTGTCGTGCGCGGGAGCCGAGGCGGATTAGGTGGCCTCTGTCTCTCTCTTTCTCCTGCATCCGAGAGTTGTTTGCCCCGGGACCGACCGCACGCGGCCGAGGGTCTTTTATTGCCCGGCTGATTGATCAGGGGCGAGCCAGTGATACCCACCGCCGCAATTCCCTCGGATTGCATCTTCCGAGTTGGGATACTTTCCTTCCTCTCTCTTCGACCACCGGCCGCGCTATATGCTACTTGCCCATTGTGCGTCTACTCGACGCCGAGCCCGGTCTCTTTGTTTAGCAACGCGCGAGCTTTATTAGGGGCTGTTTCATAATTTTATGAGCGGTGAGTCAGAAGCTCAATATGGATTTAAAGTCTCATTTTATGAGTTAGGATTCGGTGTATTGCGTTACGTGTTAATTGCACTTCAAGGTGTGAATGCGTGGTATACGTAACGAGAACATTTTATTGGAATTATTTTATTTTTGTTAGGACGACCAACATTTGTACACTAGAATCTTCTCTTAAAAAAGTGATGACCGGATGTTGTGAAGCCTCGAAAACGTGAACTTGATTGGTTCGTACGTATATTAGGGATGGCGCTGAAATTCAAAATTTTTAATCTCAAAAATGAAGCCGGAATAAACAGTAAAGAAAGGAACTTGAGCGCATTTTATTTTATATCTTAAAAAAGTAATAATTTTTGTTTTGAAGCATTAGTTATTCATGAATGTATTGTTAAATGTAGGCATTTCTTTGACTCAAGTCATTCTAATGATTTGAGTTTTCTATTAAACAATTTAATGAAATAAGTATTGTATTAAACCTTTTTAACTGTAGTTTTTATTAACTAAATTTGTTGAAAAATTAATATTATTTTAACTAAAAAATCAGAATGTATTAGAAGAACTGGTTAGAAAAAGAAATAGCGTAAAGATAACATTGAGTTCTGCATTTTACTAGTAAAAAGTAAATTAAAAGTATTTTGAGAAATAATCCATTCATGAAGACGTTCATATTTATATACCTTAGCTTCTATTAAGAAGTGAAAAAAAGAGCGAAAAAATATGTTAAAAATATTCTTTTTATACACTTTAAGCGTTAAGTTTTCTTGAATGGTTTATCAAATGTATGTAGCCAATTTAAGTCTGAAATGATTTTTATTCATTTTTAAAAGCGAGGTTTATTGCTCTTTAGAATTTATAGTACTCTAATTAAAGTACACAGAAGTGCATGTAAGTAAAGTTTTGAAAAGTTCATATCTCGAACTTTTACGTTAAATTAAATGGATTCGAGTGCCTGCTCCGCTTTACTTTTCCCTCTACCATTTCTACCATCCATTTTCAAGGCTTTTTTAATTACCCTACTTTAGACACTTGAGATTTATAATTATTTACCCAAGACTTGAATAGTTGAATTTTGTGTTTAAATACTCCGAACGTTAAGCTAAGCACAAAAAGCTCCGCTCTTTACCAATTTATATCAGACTGCTAACTGCGGATATTACAAAGTCTGCTTTAATTGTTAACAAAATTAAACAGGAAAATGAAAACATTTTCCTTTACCTAGCTCAGCATCATGCTCACGTAACTCTATTATTTGCCTTCTTTTCCGTTTTTTTTGCCATCTTGCACACGCGAATAAACATTCGTTTACCCGCTGAAATTCGTTGATTCTGCGCCGTACTCTTGCTTAAGCCGTCCCTTTGTGAGACTCGATGTTTGTACTTTATCCGCTAAATTCACGAGAGGAGCATGAGCTGGCGAGTACCGAAGTTTTTCCTCGGCAAATAATGTATAATTTCGTATTGAAATCACGCACCCCTCTATTAGATTTGCTTTGATCATACCTTTTCTATTATTGGATTGCGGCGTTTACCCGCAAAAAAGAAAGTATTTAATGAATCGATCGCGAGCTCTGTTCCGCAGCTAGAGAAAATAGAAGGCACCTCAATCAATCGAACCAAAAAAAAAGGAAGATTCCACCAAATTTTATTTACACAATTAAATTTGAGCGCTGAATTATGAACGTCCGCTCGGCAAAAAAGAAAATCACGCTTGAAAAACTTGAGGTCGGCGAATTAAAATATCAGTGGGACTGCAGAGGCCAGTCGATGGAGCAAAAATCAATCCAAAAGGAAGAGTACGCTCGTGCTAACTAAACTAAAAAAGGGAGGCACTCGCTGTGCGCCGCGCGGACGACGCGCATGTAAAATGCATACATTTCATCGCGGCGGCGATGGGAAAAAGACAAAAAAAAAAAAAAAACGAGAAGCTCGTAGAGAAAGAGTCGAACGATCTGCGCGGGCCCGCAGTGTACACGCCGACCGACAACACAGAAAGGAATCACCGATGGATGAACGTGAAAAAAAAAAGAGTGAAAAGAGAGCGGAAGCGAGGAAGGTGCACGGGGGATGGGGGTGAACGCGGCAAAAGAGTAACGGCGCGGTATAAAGGCGAGGAAAAAAAGAGGAAAGAATGTGATGAACGGCGGGAAAGGTGGAAAATTCCCGCGCGACGCAATATAGACGCCAAGGTGGAGGAGATCGCGGGGCCCGGTCGGAAACTTGCTAAGGGATGCTTGTTGGAAGGAGCTGCATTGTCGGTACAGTGGGCCGTGCAGAAGCACTCCCCTTCCTTTTTTTGTAGAAATATATTGCGGGGCATTACGGGCCCAATCAGCCGTGAATAGCGCTCGATATTTTTCCTGATAGTAGAAGACAAAGGGAATTTATGTGCGATCTATATCAAGGCTATTGCAATTTTGAAGGAAGGAATTTTTTGGATTTTTCTCAAGCCGTCATTATATATAGATTGAGCTTAGATCCTTTGAGTAATAAACGAACGATGGGAAATATTTTATCTTAATGAAATTCTTCTGCGATCTAAAAATTTGATATAAAAATATGATCGCATTGCTAATATCAAGCACTCTTTCCTGTTCTTTTGTTTAACTAAGGCTTTTTTAATATACCTTCATCGGTATGAACCCTTTTAAACAAATTATCCTATTTACTTCTGTAAACAAAGTTGAACTGATAAAAAGTCAGATCCATTAGCACGATTCTTTACTGCTCTAATCCACAGTTCAGTAATAATCAGAAAATTTAATTTCACTAAAAGTACAAAGAATAATATCTATACCCGATCTATGACAAGAATCATTATTGCGCCCGATTAAATTCGAAATATCTGATTCACGCTAATGCCCGAGTGAACCAGTTGACCAGAAACTGTCATTTCCAATCCGGATAATCGGCCGAAGTGTACACTCGACCGAAATCAATCCAAGGCAAAAAGTCCGTCGATCCATGCGCGTTTAGCAATAGGAAGCGCGCAAAGCTTAATTTGGTAAAACTCTCGCGCGTCGTTTCACAAAAGGCGTATCAACCGAGCGCGCCAGGCGTATCCCTCGAAAAATTTTTCCTCCGGCTAGCTCTCCATCAAAACTTCCCCCTTGCGAATGAATCAAAGCACTGCCATCCTAGCATGCGCCTCCGTCTGGCGCGTCTCTTTCTCTCTCGTTTCCAACTTCTCCGTACGACGCGTACACGCGCACCACGCCAAGAGACGCAATAATAATGAAAGGAGCTCTCCTCTTTCTGCAACGTCGTCGTATTTTTTCCCCCGAACTGTCGCTCCGCACTATCTGCGTTAGGGCGACTCCACAATGTCGACTGATTAGGAAGTAGAGCAGAATGCTTCCTGCAGATTAATTACGATTGTCTGAACGTCAGTAGTCCTGGCAATTGCGTAAGTAGAAGTTCTCGATTTCGGTCTGGCAACAAATTGATTGCTACTTTTATTTTTGTTTATTATCCGCCACGCATGAACTTCGGGTAAACTTTATCCTAACTTAAATTTTTTTACGTGGGGATTTAGTATTTATTTAGTTAGTTGATTTAGGGATTTAGTATTTATCCATTGATTTTTATTGAAGTTTATAGAAGTTCTCGATTTCGGTCTGGCAACAAATTGATTGATACTTTTAATTTTGTTTATTATCAATTTGAAATCTGCAAGTTTAGTTCGATCGATTTTTGATTGTTCTCTTCATTTGATAAGTAATTTAAATAGCCATTGTATATGTTGAAAAGTAAATTTTATACTTTAAACAGACTAAAATGACTAAACTGTTTAAAAAAAATTGGTGCTGCTTATGCGCACCCCAAATCGCTGTAAAAGCTTTAATAAAGTTCTACTAGTACGTCGAAATATAACAACGACTTTTGTTTATATTTTTTTTCTCCTTACTGAAGCCTTCCAACAATTTATCTGTACATAGTTTTATCAAGCTTCTATCTGTAATTTTTCATCAAATTCTCAGTTTTAGTTTCTTTAATTTCATGATACAGAGTTCACACTCCAGAAGACACAATGCTAAAAGTAAGAAAATAAAAACATTTTTTTTCCTTTCTGATCTAATGATGCTTTTAAAAAACTTAGCTTTATTAAGCTTCTATTTACAAATAAAACAATAATTTACGAATCCGCAATTTTTCGAAAATATCTCAATTTTAGATTAATGAACGGTAGAATCTCTTTAAACGGGAAGACTGAAGAAATTCTTGCGAGTTAAATGAGCATCCCCCGTGGACACACTCGGTATGTCTCTCACGACGATTTTAACTGCCGCAAAACACAGAAATAGAAGGAGAGGGTGGATCGTGGAGAAAACGTAGAAAGTTGCGGGGTGAAACAATGACCCGCGGCCTGAGGAGATAGAAGCGCAGCGTAAAAGGTCGCTGGGCACGTCAGAGAAGCTACACACGCGACTACGTGTCACGAGGGGATGGAATCACGCGGCCTCGTCGAGACCCGAGGTGAACGTGTTCATTTGCCCTGAGTTTCACGTAGTGATTATAGCGGCGAGCCCCCGAGATGAGATATAGGAGTCTTTTCATTTTCTCCGTCTGACAGTGGATTCGTGCTCATACGTTGAAAATGTTCGGAAGGTAAAACAATAGAATTATATTTTAATTGAGCTTATAACTTTGCCTTTCTTACATTTCACGAGGGAGACAAAATATTACACAGAGTATGTATACAATTAGTATTGCACGTGTTGAACATTTTTGGAATTTTAATATACTGCTGTACAAAGAGTGGTTACAAAGTTAATAAAGCTTTCATTCAACGGTAAAATTTGTAATGTCTATTGGTTTTAAATGACTCGCGTAAAAATATTTAAGTTAGGATAAAGTTTACCCAAAGTTCATGTTTGGCGGTTGTTGATATGAACATGGACAATGAGACTAAATAAAAGACATTCACATGACGAACGTTAAAAACAAATATATGTAAAGAATTATTTCTATAACTTCAGCGGTAATTTATCCGTTTATATCACGCATCTATACAAACTTCTATAAAATATAAGAAGCAAGTTCGGTAAAGTCTCATTGTCCATGTCCATATCAACGACCGACACTCAAACTTTATCCTAACGTAAATTTCTTTACGTGGGGATTTAGTATTTATATCCATTGATTTTTATTGTCTACTGCTGTTAATATGAAATAAATTAAATCTAGAGCGTTTTTGTATTTGTGTATTGCTGCGTAACCCAATAATATTATTGTTTACTTGTATAAAATTTAATTAAAAACTCGTTAAATAACAAAAATTAAATTAAATATTCTTTAATACACCACAATCTTTGCATAATTCCATATTAAAAAACAAGTGAAAAAACAAACTAAATAAGATTCTGCAATTTGAAGCATGCAGATAGAGTAAATCCGCGTTTCTTTACACCGGAGAAAATTAACATAAATAATTTAGCCCCGTGTTGGAATCGCCAAGGTGGTTGCTCCTGCGTTTACTTTCTTATTTTTTTTTTAACGAACCCTACGCGTGGGCGAAGTAGGCGCGCTGCTGCAAATGAAGCGCGAAAAATGTGGCGTGCTGCCGATTATTCATACGTGACACGCTTGCGAGCGCGCGCTCGAGCACCTGAGTAGAGTAAAAAAAAAATTAACGTTAAATGTAACCCTCGGCGAATGAAGGAGAGAAGTGGACCTGCAAATTTATGGTGCGCTTTCTCCGCCCTCGCAACGAGCTTTATTTCGCGTTCCGAAGCCGTGCATTTTGGAGAAGCAACAATTCGTTCCTTTTTGCCGAGATGCAAATGTAAACAATTTATGTGCATAATTAATTTTTAGTTACGATTTACTCTACTTTAATTAAATCTTACCGGTCCGGGATAGTAGAAGTTGAAATTCCAGTTTCCTCGATAAAAAATTCGGAAAAGATCAGCGCAGTTTATATTGCCGCGGAAAAACAGCTGTGCACACTTCAGTTTACAAATGCAACCTTTTTTATTAAATACAAAATAGTTCGTTTTCCTCGGACGTTACAGTGTTTTCCTTGGTTATTAAAAATAATTACATACTCTTAAAGAAAAAAAAATATTACAAGTGGTAACAACGGCGGTAATTTCTTTAAACTACGAGCCATTCTCGAGGTAAATAAATATTAATGACATTCACCGGCTTTTAGAGTTTCTGTCATAAAAATAAAAAAAAAGCATTAAGCTTCTTTATAACTTTGGAGAACTCATTTTTCACGCCGAGGGGAAGCGAGCCAGTGCGTGCCTTTTGCGCACGTGCCATTAAAAGGAAAATCATTTACCATTGAAAACTCTTCGGGCGCTCGCAGTTTTCGCCCTCTAAAATAGAAGTACACGGGCGAGGAAAAGGAACTTTTTTTCTCTCTCTCCGTGAGGTTCCCCTATTCCCAGTTGCCACTGGGCGCAAGACGCACATTTCACGTACTCCGACCATTAGAAACGGACGATTTTTTTGTTCGATCCTACATTTTCCTGCAAAAGCGAGATACGCTTGTAGTAACTAACGGGGAAGGGCGTAAATGACTTTGGGAAAAAGTAAGGCTGAGACTGAGCGATGTGTGTAAAAGTCCCGGGAAAGTTCATTGAAAACTTTTGCCGCTTGCTCGATCAAAATGATTATGGTTGTCATAAACTCGATTTTACATCGATTTATACTTGGAAAACATGTGTTTAAGAAAGTTTACCAAATAATCATTTATTTGTCATCGTCCGACATTTTCTTTTATTATCCATATTAAACGAAATTTTCTTATACCAGCCAACTAGGAACTATTCTTTTTTATCTAACTGAGAAACTTTACCAAAGAGCAAATCGAATTTATCAATTTTATTTTTATTAATTTATCCACCAGTTTTTCCGGATTATCGTCAAAATTCTATTGTTTTACATGAACATTTTCAGAACTTTTTTTTCTGAATGACAAAATTAAGAAAATTCTACGGATGATCTACAATCACCTTTTAGTCAATATTTTCAATTTTAGAACGTTATTTTTTCATTAATGTTAATTTTCTCAATCTCTTTTGAAATTTGAATAATTTAAAGCCCCACTGCGAGATGAAAAATTATTCGCTTAATCTGATCCACGTGTTCCTTTAATATTTTGTTTTTGTTTCCGTCCACGTTTTTTAGCTATCCAGAATTTGTTTTGTCGAAATTTAAAAAAAAAATCAAACTTATATTTATTATTTTTATATTATACTTTGTATTAATGATTCAGAAGTCCGTTTAAATTTGATTAAAATAAAATAAAATAAAAAAGCTTTGTACATTTCAATGTACATTGGGTCTGAAAGGATTATAATGTAAACAGCAGGAAATAAAAGAGAATTAACCGAGATTAAATATAAGGAAGCAGGTTTCTTCTTCGTAAAAATTTTATTGTGCCATTTCTTCAAGGGGGCGGGCGCTAACATTCGGAAATAGCCATTTTCGGCGCACGCCAGGCCAAATACTCGCCGACACGTTGTTTAAATCAGTTGAGCGCGATTCGATCTCTGTGTAAACGAGCCCCGGTGTCAGAGCCCCGGCGCGGATGACACGTTCGCTCGAGCACTTGGCCGGAGCTTCTGGCAACGAGACCTGCTGCGAAAGCCGTCGGCGCTGCAGTGCTTGCTAACCTTCGATTTCCGCGATATCTCTTAGGGTCATCACCTTCGCTATCCAATATCCAGCAGATCGCGTTTCCCCTATGTGTACTTTTCTGTAAATCGCGCGCGCTGAAAAGCCCTTTCTGACTATGGCTTACATTCCAGTTTTCAAAATGCAAATTCAGGAGTGCATGCGGCACCTTTGCGCTTGTTCCGCCTCAGATAAGCATAGTAGTATCAAATGTAAATAACGATTCAATTTTCCGAAATTTAATTTTGAGATCGATTTAAAACAATTACTATTTTTTTATTATTTCAAATTATTTTTAAGCAAAAACGAACGTTCGTAGAGATGACCCCCATAAAAAAATTAATAGCAGTATAAACAATAAAAATCAATGGATAAATATTAAATCCCCACGTAAAAAAATTTAATTTAGGATAAAGTTTATCCAAAGTTCATGTATGGCGGTCGTTGATATGAACATGGACACTGAGACTAAATAATAAATAATTTTGCAATACTTTATACAATCTTCGGATGAAGTTTTTCTCAAATTTAAAAGACGTTCACATGACGAACGTTAATAACAAATAAATGTAAAGAAATATTTTCTATAACTTCAGCGGTAATTTATCCGTTTATATCACGCATTTATACAAACTTCTTTAAAATATAAGCAGCAAGTTCGGTAAAGTCTCATTGCCCATATTCATATCAACGTCTGCCAAACATGAATTTTGGGTAAACTTTATCCTAACTTAAATTTTTTTTACTCGGGGAAGCATATTTGGTTAAGTATCTTTATTAAATCAGAAACAAATCTTAAGGACATTTTGAGCCTCGAAAGTATATTAATGATAGAGATGAAACTATAAATCACAAAGTCTCTGCCTTTCATACGCAGTATATCAATCCGAGCATATGGACGTTTGAGTATTAAAGATCGGAAGTCGATAGGATTGCAGTGGGAACATTTTTTACGGATTTCGATTCCGATTCATTCAGTGCCTTGCGTATCAACGGAATATTTTTCGATTTTATTTTTACGAAAAATCACTATATTTAATATTTCTTTCCACACGACGTCCTACTCCTGCCTCCCTTTGTTCTCTTTCACGCGTAAACAATGGCATTTCTCTCGAGTCGCTAGTATCCTGCTGTTCCATTAAGGGTCGAGCCGTGGACAATTTCTTCCCGTCCATAGATTACGCTCGTCTTGCGAAACAGTCACTTACTTTCTATAATCCGCCCCTAGCCTTTTCTCCGTCGAAACTTATCCTTAACCACCCTCAGCCTTCCACTTTTGTGATAACGCGTTTCCCATTTCCTATACACAATGACCAGAAAATTTGTTAATAGCAAAGCAAATGATTTAGTCGCTGATTATTTCGATCGTTTCTTTATCAAATTCATCGTAAATGACATAGATCAAAAGTGCTTGTCTTAATGTTATATGCATTTTTTATTCAAATTAATATTTTGTTGAAGATTTCAAATAAAATTTATTCATTTTATATTTTTACTTTAGTCGATAAGAATATTTTGGATTTTTAATTTACTGAAAGTGCATGCATCATACAATAACAAAATAATTGTTAGGAAAATATCATTTCAATACCCGTGTGGAAAAACATTTATAAAATTATTATAACATGTTTATAATGAGTTTAACTTATAAACATTTTATAAAATTTATAGAATGAAATGTCTTACACATTGTTTTCAACGAAGATAAAATTTATTAAATCATTTTTTTCTTAACTATTACGCTGTATGCATATCTAATCATTAACGTACAAAACTATTTTGTCGATCGATTTTAATGGCAATGCATAATGACAAAACGATGAAAAGAATGAACAAGGCATTTTATTGTAGACACTTTATAAAAATGGTATAAAATGTTTATAAGTTCAAATCATTAGAAACACTTAGTACAATACCCCTTTACAAACATTTTATAACTCCATTATAATTTTTTTTTCTCATGTATGATCCGTCAATTTATTCCCTTCAAATAACAGTCATTTATTTTTGTAACAAAAACGCCATAAAATCACCGTATAAAATATCCATTGGCGATAAAAATAAACTAAACGATATTCCTTAATCCTTACAAGGCTCCGTTAGATAAAACTGTACTTTAAAGCGAGCCTCAGCCTCTCCTTTAAGGACATGAAATTTCTCCCCTGAAAATAAACGAGCGCTAGTCCGTCTTACGTCTCGATCTCCCTCCCTCTCCGCGTTCCTCGTCCTCGCCGTACGGGAGGAAGAGAGAGAGGGCCTCCGGTTATGTTTTCCAGGGTGGAGTGCGGTAAACGTCTCTCCCGCGGCGTAATTGCTCCGAAATGGACTTGTCGTTCCGTTCGCCGCCGCGTAATAATATGCAAGAACGTATTGCTCGAGGGGGCGGCGAACGGCGCCGAAGTTGCCAAACATCCATTCCACGAGCGAGCGCGTGCTCCCTCTCCTAGAAAATGTTTGTCCACGAGCCCGGAGACGCTGGAATGCTGCCACTTGCGCCGTTCGCCTCGTAAACGCGACTCGTTCGCTCGCCCGGGCCCACCCCCTCTGAAAACGGCCTCCGCGGCTCCCTTCGAACGGCAAAAGTAAGAGAAAAAAAGTTTACCAAATTAAAAGTCAGCCCTTGGGTGGCTTGTTTTCTTCTTGTCGGATTACTGCGTTTATTCTGATCTTGCGATGCTGACTGGTTGTGTCTTGTCTGAAAAGTTATATGCTTTAATTTTAACGCTGTTCGGGGGTACTGCCTGCTCCTTGAGTCACGAATTCTTGCAATTACGAACGTGGTCGGAAGTTTTTTTTTACGTGTCTGAGTCACTTTTATTATACCTAGCATAAAGATTCTATCTTGGGGAGACGAGAGAGGAGTCAAATATTGTTGCATTGCAAGTTTTTTAACTCGGTGTAGTTTATTTTCTGCAAATATTTTTTTTTACTTTTTATTGTGCCATTTATTTAATATATATTTTTATCAAAGTTTATAAAGGACTGTAAACTAGAATTTATGTTTTACATTTTTGATGTTCAATAACAGTATGTATATTTATATTTTATGTTTTGTATTTTTTATTAAATGTAAGGTATTCATTTTTCCTAGAGTATAATTTTGTTACAATCTAGCAACAAAACGAAGTATAATTGTTGCTTACAAATCTGAGATTTAGAAAGTTGAATATGAAACATAATTCGCTAATCACGTTTGACAATTAAGCTCATTCGGCCACATTAACAGTTGTTTTAATTTTTCCGTCAAAAACCACATCTAAACTTTGAAATCTAATTACTAAAAGGGTATATAACTAGTTATTACTGCGTCTGCACTCACGCGAGACACTGTTATACATATACATATACATGCCTCACATTCGCGTTACCTGAATAAGCAGATTCGAAATTCAGCAATTATACATCGTTCGTTTAACGTCATCATAAATTAAATCTAATAAGAACTTCAATTTTAATTAAAAAATCTTATTACAAAGTTAAGCCAATTATTTAACTCGAGAAATTACAGTAAATTCTATTTTCCTGTTACCCATTCATGTACATATCAAAATTCGCGATCCTCCACAGGGCCAATGCACTTGGTATTGACGAGGTGCCGGCACATGGTACTGGCGCAAAACAGTCTTTTATCTACTTTGAACGTATTCATCTCGTACACGTTTTCGCATATGTTCTCCTGAAACTTGACGGGCGTGGAAACTTTGCCATTCGACTGGACGTACTGTACGTAGGTGTCGGAGTCGGAACCCTCGGGATCACTGCTCAGAATTGTCAGAACGATCGCATCGCTATTCTCCAGCCGAAATATCGAATAGTACTGCACGAAGTAGTCGTAGTACAGAGTTTCGTTAGATTTAATCTGCATCTGAGAATCCAGTAGGATACACTCAATCTCCTGATCGGAGACCCCAAAGCACATACTCGCGCTGCCATCTTCGTCGTACCAGTAGGCCACGCTGCCTGAGTAGTTCAGCTCAGTCATCTGGATGAGCTCGAGATTTGCGTTAAGACGCTTCATTAGCGTTGTGTTGGTTCCGGGCTTCATGACGATGTACAGAAAACCTGCAAAATTAGAAGGAATTGAAAATTTTGAAGAATGCCACAAACGCCATGTTAGCTGAAGTAAAATAGAGTGAAATGTAACTCTATTGCAGTCAATTTTTTATAGTGAATTTAACTCATTTGATGGAGTGAACTAGAGTGATTTTTTGACTCTCAAGTACGCATCGAAGGTAGACTATACCTTTGAGTGAAATTAAATCACTAGATTCATGTAGAGCCAACTAAAATAGAGTTAAACGAGTAGGTTAACTATACACTAAGACTGAAATTGACCTTCAATCGTTTTAACGTGCAGATCACATGACAAATACTATTTTTTATCTTCCGAGGCAGATATACGAAGTCTTTTATATACTCGCAACGAAATGACTTTTTTTTTATTCACGCGATGGAATAAAAATGAACAGTATTTTAGCGAGGATATGCAAAAAAAGAATGATTCAATTTCGAAATTGGAAAATAAAAATTTCTATCATCGATTTTTTATCACTGATGTATCATTGTGATAATTGTATGTTTAAAGAAATTTATTTTTTTTTTACATTTTTATTAAGTAATTTATGATTACGCATGAGTTACTAAATTTAACTGCGAGAATACTTCTCGTCTGCTTGATATTAATAAAAAAGTGAGAACAAATTACCTTCGCTGAGATCATACATTTTTAAAGTGTTGACGTCCCAACCGTCGTCATCGAAAGGAAGCACCGACTTTTTAGTCTTGAGAAGCATTAATTTATCATTGAATCTCATGCTACAAATACTGTTAGGCGCGCAGTGTAAGCTGCTTTTCATAAAAATATCGAAGCTATCCTCGTAGGTGACTATAGCCATGACGTCGCGCACCCTGGCAATGGATGCATCCAGTCTAAATTTGTCATAAGTCTGAGTGCACTTTTGAGGATTAATAATGTGTAACCAGAGGCTGGATTGGTTCGCCTCTTTTTTGGACTCGAACAAAGACACTATTATCTTGCCGTTGCCCAGAGTCTCCGCGTACACTGGCACTACGTTTCTCCCCCTGTGCTCCTTTATCAAAGCAATGGGCACTTCGCAGGGCTTGTTCACGGCCTTAAACGTTTCCAATCTTATTGTGAAATCCGTGGGAAATGATACGTACACGAGACTATTATTCATCTCCGTCACTAAAGGTACCCACATGGTATCTCTCGTGCCAATTGACCACTCACTTGTAAAATTGTGTCTGCCTAGTTTTTGCATTTCTATCTGCACTAATAGAAGTGCCAAAACTACCGAAACTTCTTTTATTTTGCACATTGTTGAATTGTCGAGTAGGTTATCTGGAAATTTTAAATAATCATCAGAACCACTCAACTTCCAACATTTATTTTATTTATTTTTATTTTATTATTAAACAAGAGTAAAAAATATACAATAATTTACAAAAGTAATTGTATTGCATATATTATTACATTACAAAAGTAATCCAGCAGAGGAAAGGTGCTTTCCTATTCGCTAGTCTGGCTCTATATAAACTAACAACTAAAAGCTAAAAATCTTAACTTAAAAAAAAGAAAAGAAAATAATAGAAGAGAAAAAAAGAAGGAAAAAAAGAAAAACATAAACTAATTTAATAAGTTAAAATTTGTCCACTGTATGGACTTTCAAAAAGAGTTTGGCTCTAAATGCTAAAATAATATCAAATAATTGTATACCTACAATGAATAATTATGTTTAGAAAGTTGAAATTATGTCTACTGTATGACTTTGAAAAAGATTTTTCCTTCTGAATGCTAAAATAAAATCAAATTATACTTAATGACTAGATTGTACCTCTCCTATTAATAGAAAGCGAAGGCTACTTAATAAAGCTGCTCTTATATAATGTTGTAACGTAGAATCGCGCTGCTTCTTCACTACTGATTTGCCAATTTATCATCTAAATTTATTCTGCTAAAATTCTTTCAATGTTCCCTGACGATTGCGCAATCTCCAGTTACTTCCTTCCAGAAGACAAATTGCAATTTTTTTTATCATTATCGCATCCGTTTTTTTTTTTCGCACTGTCCCATCAATGTGAATTCATACGAAGCTGGCGAATAAACAGTGGTGCGCTTCTTACATTCATAAAAAAAAAATGTTAAAATCTAAACCAAAAAACGAAGTTTCGCAAAAGGCTTTTAACACGATCGACACCGTTGAAAATCTTTCAAAAGAAATCTCCTGATCAAAGAGTATAAATAAACGTCCTCTCTTCTTTTTCTTCTTCTTTTTTTTTTTTTTTTTAATAAAACCCAGCGACCTGAAAATAAAAAGCTGACGACGTGGTTTAACGACGGGCTTTTCGCATCTCTGGCGAACTTTCCGGCGCTCCGCGGACCGCGCGCGCAAACATCCACTATTAACAAAACAAACAAATGATTTCTTCGCCTTCAGCGCTCGCCTGGGCGCGAACTGCTCCGTCAACTGCAACCCCGTAATAGCACATGAGCAAACAGGTCGCGTTTTGAGCGGCGGACCCAGGAAGTTTGGCTGAGACACCATAACGCGGATGTTTCCCCGTCGTAAACTTACACGTCGAAAGCGGACGTGCATAATGCAGAGGGCTCCGGGGGTGGCCGCGCTTTCCTTAGCCCCGCTGCTTTTTCGCAAATAGAGCGCCGGGGAGAATAGGGCGCGCGTCGTGCAGTTGCAAAAGGCGAGCGACTGCTGCGCTCGTATGCATAATGTAAGCGGCGCGCGACGAGCGGGACCGCCGCGGTGCATCGCGCGCAAATATTCTGCCGGCAAACAGTCATTTGGCCCAGTGCGACTGAGCTGCTTGCAGGGACGAGGGATACCAAGCCAGGGCAGCCTGCTAAAGCTTTGCTCCTTTTTGGCCGTGCATTTTTGGACTTTCGGAGTCGTGCGCGAAATGAGCTGCATCAGAATTGTTGAATGATGCGTTCGCTTGCAATTTGTATGGAAATATAGCTTGTCACTTTCTCCTGGCTCCTGGAAATTTGTTTATTAATTAGCGCGACTTTTAAGCAGCAGAGTTCGAAGTTTTTTTTAACTAACAGAGTATTTTCTAAAACATTCTCGATTTATTACCGAAAATCGAAATCGAATTTTGCATTAGTTGTACTATCTCATTTGAATTGTAGAGAAATCTATCGCCAAGTAAATTTTAAAACATCTCTTTTTAATGTATTAAGTATCACTGTTTTATTTGTTTAATTGATTACAAAAAAAAAAATATCTTATTGTACTCAAGTATCATTAAGATTGTATAGAAACGTTGAATTAAAGAAATTGTAGCGTATAGATTGAACAATTTTTTTGTTTTCTTATAAAAGTTACTCTAAATTGAAATAATTTCAAATGAATTATTAATAACCACGCGTAAAAAAAGTTAAGTTACGATAAAGTTTATCCAAAGTTCATGTATGGCGGTCGTTGATACGAACATGGGCAATGAGACTAAATAATAAATAATTTTGCAATACTTTATACAAACTTCTGATGAAGGTTTTCTTACATTTAAAAGACGTTCACACGACGAATGTTAAAAACAAATAAATGTAAAGAATTATTTTCTATAACTTCAGCAGTAATTTATCCGTTTATATCACACATCTACTGTAACATCTATAAAATATATAAGAAGCAAGTTCGGTAAAGGCTCATTGCCCATGATCATATCAACGATCGCCAAACATGAACCTTGGCTAAAGTTTATCCCACCCTAAATTTTTTTACGCGGAACACTTATTTAATATAAATTTATTCATCTCTTTGACGCGTACATATAAATAACATTGTGTTAAAAAAAAAATGAAAAGGTTCTTTGCGTTAAATCTGGTTCTTCCGCATAACCGTGCAATTTGCAAAAGAACAAAGAAGAGGGAAAATTGAGGAAATGTTTAAATCGGGGCATTCCTCGCAGCTACGACATTAACAATTGAATTATACCCGCAATAATATTGAAATTGCCTGGCTAACCCCCCTCTGTCTCTCTTTCATCCCTTCCGCTCTCAATTTCCCAGTCGGCCGCTGGCTTGTTTGCACTTCGCAAGTTTCGTGCACGCGTGCGAGCGTCGCATTTTGCAGCAACTCTGTGGCGAATTGCACTCGGATTGCATTACGAGTCCTCAAACAAGCCCCGCCCGCGCTTCTACGAATTTCTAGAATACATTTTGGAGCCGTGGCCAGATCGGCCGCTCGTTATTTATATATTCAAACTGTCCGCGAGGGCGATCAAAAGCGAAAAGTGCCAGGACGCGCATTAATACACATCGCTCTGATTAAATTGCCGATAGGGGCGCTAATTGAAATTCGAATCACCGCTTCGGCTCCATTGTAACGTGCCTGCGCTGATATTTTTTCTGCGTTGACCTTCGACGTTTAACGAGATCAAAATGGAATTAATGCCCGACGATTGAAGTTTATTCATGCAAATTTGTTGGAAAAGCGATTGGCTTGTTATAATTTTTTTTAATGTCACAGGTACTCAATTGTATCTTACTGTCATGTAAATTATAGAATGTCGATTTTGTTTAGTGCCTTAGACGCGTTTAGACGGAGAGAAAATTTCTAGTAAAAACTACTATTCTGCTTTGTAACGCGGGTGTTGAAGATAAGGATGAGGAAATTGTATAACAAATTGTCTTTATATATTTTATAAATGATTTATCGGATTTTATAAAATTTGCACATTTTTATAATATTTTATAAGATTGTTCCCACAGGGTGGACTTGCCTCGTGTTTTACAGAAATAAATACGATTGGAAAAGCATATAGAAAATATAAACATTTTAGAACACCGAAAAAAGTAATTTCGACTTTTTACACAGTGTAGATTTAACTGTGAAATTGGAAGTTAATTTAAGTAGAATGTACTTTACAGAAATGCAACATCTACTTGTCTGCAGAGTAAGATCTACTTTA
Organism: Sycophila sp. Sp_5; assembly: GCA_018906775.1. NCBI lineage: Eukaryota > Metazoa > Arthropoda > Insecta > Hymenoptera > Eurytomidae > Sycophila > Sycophila sp. Sp_5. Next base: position 363,833 of record JACCID010000097.1, on the reverse strand, counting down.
AAAAGTATTAATTTTACTGATTTTGCAAAGCAATTTTTACTTTTCCTACTCTCTAAATCTGAAAATGTGAAAGTCACTTGGAAAATGTGAATAGTGACATATTTTATGTAAAAAATCGTTCACAAATTTGGACGCTTTTTCACTTATTAAATGTCGCAAGACACATTTTCCAAGTGAATTTCACATTTTTAAATTTACATGGTAGTATAGCAGATATTACTGTTGCGAAACAGTAAGAACTACTTTTTTTCATTCGGTGCAAAGCATTAGTAATTTATATTTCGGTGAAAATCGAGGTGCGTGAAGCTCCGCGAAGCCGATTACAGGAGTTAACGCGCCGTTAATTACGTAATTTAGCCCTCGCGAAATTCACTTGATTACAACGTGGCGCTCTCGCGGCCAATTTCAAGGTAGCTCGATTAATGTCACGACAAACGCCTCTCGGCGCAGGTGGGTTACCCCGAAAACCACACATCCACCCGCGGTCTCTCCCTTCTCTCCATACGCGCGTTTTTTTTTCCGCACCTCGGGCTCTGCTCGGCATCGGAGTCGCGGGAAAAAGCACTAGCGGCAACGAAAGCAGACACACAAAGAGAAAAGAGAGCGAGCTGAAAACGCATGAAAGTCGAGGGGCAGGTTTTGGAAAAAAAGCGGTCGAGGGAAATTTAAGAGGGAAGAGCGGAGAAGAGTGACGTTGAATTATAAAGGCCGCACGAAGTTAAAAGCTAAGCCGAGAATTTAAACATTGACACGGCGGTGTTTAATATTTGTTATGGCTCCGAAGTTTCAACCGGACTTTATTCATCATTCGTTTGGTGCCTCGTTTATTTATCGCGCTATTTATCGTGCAATTATATGACTCTCTTCTGTTTTTTATTTTGTTTACTCTCGTGACGTTTTCTTTGATTTTTATAAGCGCATTCGGGAAATGCACTTTGCTCTTTCTCTGCGTGTGCCTGAAAAAAGTAAACGTTGGTTTACAGTAATATGAATGTCTGCATTTTCAATGAGGAATATTTGCTTTAATGTTTAAAATTGGATCTGCGTAAATTAAATTAGAAACGAAATTAGCAATATGGAGCGCGCGTAAAACGAAACAGAAAATTTTTAGGGGAGAAATTAAAAGGCCGCGCACGTAGGTGAAGAAAGGGTCGGAGGGAATTGTGAAAAAAGAAGAAAAAACTAAAAAGGCATTCCGGTAGTGTTCGAGTGCTCAGGCACATCTCCGGGGGTTTCAGTCCATTTTTCCTCTTCGTTGTTTGCTCGTTTCTTCTTTCTTCTCCACTCTCTACGCCCCTTCCATTTCTCTGTCTCTCCCCTTTCTCTTTTCCTCTGGGCCGGGGGTGAAGAAAGTAACGAGAGGACAAATAAAAAGTGAATTTAAAGAGACAAAGAAACGCTCAGTTGCAGAAGAAAGGATTGTAGTCTTTCACTTTGTTGTTGGCCGTAAAAATTTGTTTTTTATCCCTTATCCTCCATCGACTCAAACAGTTAGTGCAGTTTATCTATTTGAACGTTTTTACTTCTCTTGGATAATACAATACAATACTAAAGAATTAAATTCTCCTTATACGAACATTGAATTTTATTTAAAAAGGACAATTTCAGCTCAATTTTACTTAACGAAAATACGTAACTCTGGGAAGGAGCACTTACGCTTTAAATTTCGGTATCTGCGCGTTTTCGCTTGCACAATAAAATGTATAAAAAAATATATTAAACAATAAATTACCCTCAAATTTTTACATCGTTTAATCATTTAAATTCTTATCATCGCTACTGCCACCACCTTAGGGTAAGCCGTACTCAAAATTCAGTCAAAAATCAACCCCTTAGACATTGAACTCCCCTCGGAAAAATGAAGAACCCCAAGCATCCCTGAAAAAAAAAGGAAGCAGGCAGCGCGGGGGTGCACCTCGCCACCCTCTCGGCTCATCCGAAGAGAGACAGGCGGGTCTGCTTCTGCGGCAGAAGGGTTGCGCGAGGTGCGCGGGAGGGATTTCGCGAGGCCGGTAGGGGTGGCGGGTGCGCGCGCCGCGGATAACGCACAGTCGAGTCCCGGCCTCGGTTCGCGACGGGGCATTACCTCGGCCGCGCTCCTGCGCACACCTTCAGTACCGGCGCGCGCCCGCTGCCATCGAGAGCAGTCCGCGCTCCCACACTTGGTCCCCTTCATCGAGACGCTCGTCCCATCCGACATCCTTCCGCGCGTGACTCGCGAATTTCGGTCTATACCATCTGTCGATAGCCATCAGCGAGCTAAACAAATAAAATAAAAAAGAAAAATTTCGAAAAAATAAAAAAATACGAGAGAAGAGCGCAGGTTGTATACCGCTTAGTATAAAAGAGGAGTGACAACGGCAGGCCGCAGTGCGATAAGTGTGGCCCGAGTGGCGGAGGAGTGAGCGCGCGGAGGCGCGAGCGGCGACTTGAAAGGGGGAAGCAGCCAGGCGGCCACGGCGAGTCCTCGCGAGAGTGGTGAGTTTTTGCCTGGAGGCACGCGAGCCCGAGGGTGACGTGGAGGGGGGATAGAGTGAGAAGGCCCGCGGGAAAAAGGAGGCGAGTTTGTTGAACCGAGAGCCCGATCGCACTGTTTCGGCCACGAGCTGTTATATGGGGGCGGTGCAGGGGTGGGGAGCCGCACGATGGGCAAGGTGTTATTTTAGCGGTTACAAGGTGACTGCGGCTGAGTAATGCAGCGCCACTTGACGTGTCGATGAGATACGAGCCGCCGTGATGAGGTCGAGTCGATGTTGTTCGATAGCACCGTTGACGCGCTTCGGCAAACGTGGTTAGAGCCGCGCTATGACACTGTGCGATGCTTGAGCTTCATCGTGGGCGTTGGATGCTTCCTGATGCACTGATCGGCTTTTTTGAGATTGATTCGATGCTCGCTAACGAGCTTCTGTGACTTTATTTTATTTATTTATTTATTTGTTCAAACTTCAACGGACCGAAGTCCTTAACGTACAAATATGTACAATCATTAACACAAAATATGGAAAAAACTTAAACTAGGCTAAGATAATAGAAAATGATAAATTGAAGACGCAACTTAAGTGTGTGCATAACAACTAAACTAATTAATTTGCAACTCAGAGTAAATTAATTAATTAAATTTCCTTGAGATATTTCTATATGTAGATTCGAATGCACCAATTGAATCGCAAGATGATAACGGTAGTGATAGGGTATTTCGTAATATTCCATTTTATGATAGTTTTGCTTAATCTACTTTTTTATATTATGATAAATAGTTCAGGAGAGATTTGTCTCTTCGGTCTGTGCTATAATTTCAATGAAATCTCTTTACATTGTATATTAAATCGAGCATAATGAATAAATAAAGAAACATAAGATTTTAATTTTGTTCACAAATATATTATATATAAATAATAAAAGTTAAATTAAAATTTATATTCAGTTTAAAATCTCTCATCAGTTTCTTCAAAAGTGAACAGAATGGTTAAACAAAGTTTTTTAATTCGTATCAAATTAAAACTTAACTCTTAAATCAATATTTAGTAAGAGAGTGTTAAGCAATTAATATTAAAAAAAATGTAACGCTACAAGCTACTTATAAAATTACGGCAAAATATCAAGTAACCGATAATTTTATGCTCCGTGGAACGAATCAAAGAAATGCACAATCATTATTGTTTTAAAGTATGGCTAAAAAAAGGAGCAAACGGTCGCCAAGTTTTTACCCTTTCCTTTTTTACTGAATCCAAGATCAACTGAATTCGCGGCGGCTCCGAAAGTATTATTATACCAGTAAAAAGTCGAGTGAATCGTCTTCCTCGCGGCTCGAAAAATCTTTAAAATTGACGAATTTTTTCGCCGTCCGCGCACTTGGCGCTCGCCAATTCTTTTATCCGAGAGGGTCCCAACTACACGCGGTGAATTAAATTATACGCTTTTATCGTGCTGCTAGACGGAGGACAGGGAGCCGCCGTCGGAGCTTTGACAAAAACGACCGCGCGCGTGTCGAATGCGAGCTTATTAAGTTTCGAAGTCGGATGTGCTCGCAGGCGGATCCTTTTTTTGTCGGGCCTCCCTTCCTCCCGAAGGTGGGCCCGATGAATTTCTCTTGGCTTATGCATGAAGCGAACCGCGAACTCTCCCACGAGGGAGTACATCGTAGAAAAACTGCGGCGGCGTCACATGTGAAATTTGAAAGTCTTTCTTTCGCTCTCCTCCACTCCTTTTTTTTTCTCCTGTAGTCGAGAGCATCGCGTGAGATCTTCATGTGGTTCTTTTCCTACTGCGTAATGGAATTTATAAAAATCTCTTGCGCTTTAATGAAATGTTGATTTTTTTATAAAGATTCTGTTATTTAGACGGAAGAAAATGCGAGGTAAATTAAATCTTAGGTAAATTATTCGTGGTCTTGATTGTTAATTAATTTTACACGCTGGGGTGCAGTTAATTTAAATGTAACAATTTAATTCTAAAAATATTCAAAGCCAATGAATAAAATTATACAGAAAAAAAAAACTTTCGAGATAAATATTACAATTTATCGATAATATGTTAATTTACTTTTCTAATGATATGCATTTAAAAAGCCTAGAAGCGAGTATCCAATTTAAAGTGCAACTCTCACGACGCGAAAAATCGTACAAACAAGTTCAGGTAAGTTACTAGAAACGAAAACCAGATTGGCATTCGCAGTGAATAATAAAAAAGTAAAAAGTGAATGACGTAAACCCCAGAGTTGTCAAATAGCAGCATCAAACATTGCGTACAAACGAGTATATTTAACGGTTAAATAAAGTTTAATGCTTATCTCTTGCATGTACGATAAACCAATTTTAAATATTTTAGTTCGACCGATGTGATATATATCCACGTTTTACATTAATTATCTACAGTTATTTTTGAAAACAATTAAATAGATTAAAAAGAGAAAATTAAATAAACACAATCCGCAATTATTTTTGGAAAGAATTACTACATAAATAAAACCGACAGTTACTTTTTGGAAATAATTAAGTAAATTACATCTAAAATTATTTGTAGAGAAAATTAAATAAATAAAATCGACAATTATTTTTGGAAACGACTATAAATAAATAAAATGTACATTTATTTTTGGAAACGACTATAAATAAATAAAATGTACATTTACTTTTGAAAATAATTAAACAAATAAAATAAAAATTATTTTTAGAAACAATTAAATAAAAGAAATCCATACACGGAGAGAAATGTTATAGTAAAAATTGCTATATTCCGTAGGAACAATGGGACATACTCGACCTATGACGATTTTTACTATAAAAAATACTAAAAATTCCTATGTAGATACTAAAAATTGCTATTTATATAGTAGAAATTGCTATGTACATAGGAATTTTTAGTATTCTTTATGGTCAAATTTTTTATAAATTGAGTATATCTCACTTTTCTTATCGAACATAGTAATTTTTACTATAACATTTCTCTCCGTGTAATCACTTGCCAAGAGTGCTAATAATTTATTTGCATACTTTGTCGCTTAGAACGATAACTTTTCTGTATAGACGCACTGAGGTAGACTCATCGATCGTAATACAAGGAGAGAGCCGTGAATTACATTCAAGCAAGTTAAAGTAGAATATAATTTGTACCCATTCTGTATTCAAAATAGAGCACGGCGTTGTCATCCAAACTCCCAAAGAACTAGACAAGCCGAGAGAAGAAGCGCATAAATCTCAGCTGTCCACGAAGAGCGACGAGTCTTTCCGGCGCATTAAAACCTCCGTGGAAACTCGTCGCCGCCGCCGCGGCGCTCGTCAACGGAACCGGAATCTTGCGCCGCTGAATCGCGTCCCGCGGAACGGGAGAGAAAATAGGGGGAAGGAGCGACGACAAAAAGCCGCGAGTCAAAGGTAAATGATTCAGTGCGTATATGTACGCTTTTTCCGCGGCCGGCGCAAACGAGCCTGCCTCCGACTCGATCGTTACGCCGAGCCTCCCTCTATCTCTCTCTCTCACTCTCTTTTAAATCGCGGCCGATTTCAATCAATCGAGCCGGGCCGATTTACGAGCGACTTTAATCGCCCGGCACTCGGCTGAAAGAAGCTCGTGCTGCTCTCTCGAGCGCCACGGCGAATCGATTAGAGTCGCGCGGCATGATAAGTGGCGTAACTCGCGGCCGAACGCGCATACATATTTCCCCGATCATTTTTAGCGGCGGCCTTTTTTCTCTTCCTGCAGCTGCGTTTTTATTCTTTTTATTTTCTTTTTTTGCCTCGCTTTTTTCGCGCGATATTTCCGACTCACGTATCGGAACTAATTTTACGTTGCACGAGCAGTGCTGCCTGAGTTATGCATTATGCGCACTTGTGTGCACTACCTTTTATTGTTTCTATGCAAAATTTATGAGGACCTGGCTATAACTTAACATTCTAGGAAGGAAATTGGAAAGAGTATAATATAGTTGTGTTGACTTTATTTAATTTATTTATTTATTCAGTGGAGTTTCGTTTAGCAAACGATTTTTCCAGTCGTTAATTATTAAAATCTCTTTCATGTTACTCTTAACTTGTTGTTATATAATATAGGTTTAATAATTTATCAAATGAATGGTTTACTGATTACTTTAATACATTACTGACCGAAGAAATCTACATGGAGAGAAATGTTATAGTAAAAATTATTATGTACCGTAGAAACAGTGGGGTATACTCGACCTATGCCGATTTTTACTATAAAACATACTAAAAATTACTATTTATATAGTAGAAATTGCTATGGACATAGGGATTTTTAGTATTTTTTATAGTAAAAATTTTCATAAGTTGAGTATACCTCACTGTTCCTACGGAACATAGTAATTTTTACTATAACACTTCTCTCCGTGTATATAACAGCTTATATGAAAATTCTTCGGATTAGATCTTAATAGTACTCGATAAATTGATTATCTTTAAATTGATTACCCTTTATCGTAATTATATTTCAAAAAAAAATTATTCGTAGTATTTTCCATAATAATTATAACTGTAGTAATTTTAATAGCGCATAAAAAAAACATATTTTTGTAAAAGTCTAAATTTCGTTTCTTTCATTTAAAGTATATACTTATAAGTATATAATTATTCAAACGAGGATTAAATTATTCTGAACTCGAACACTCCCTTAACAAAAATTTCCTTAAAACCCGTAAAAAAAAAGTTTTCCCGTCGTAAAGAAGAAAAGAAATATTCGCTTCGAGTTCGCTTTTTTGACGACCCCTGGTAAGCGCCACGACCGCCGTCGCGAGGAAGTAGCCCGACCGGTTAGCCGCGGAATCGTCGGAATCGATTAAACGACGGTAAACGGGCGCGAGCACGCGCAGGCCTTTTTGTTTTATCTCCTCCGCGTTCGCGCGAGAATCCTTGTTCCCTGCCTCCCGTTCATTTTCGCTTTTTTTCCCTCCACTGCCTCATCGCGCTTCGCCGATATTATTCTCCCGAGTATTTTTGTCCCTGCGGTAATTCGGCGTTTCCGTTCGGCGAAGCAGCGGCCAAGCTCATTCAGAGCTCTTTATGAAGGATATACGGCTCTAATTGAGTTTTTCGCGCGCCCCTCGCCAGGCGCTATTTTCGACCGGACGCTTGATTACCGAACTCTTTTCCCGCAGAAGTACGAAGAAACTCGCGCCGTTCGATTTTAATTGATTACCGCTCGCTTCCGCGCATTTCGACGCTGCTCGCGGGGCCAATTTTCACTTCCAAATGCAGACGCAACCGGCACGTCTGAATTGACCTCCATCGATCTTCTCGCAAACGGCGCGTAAGTTTGCCCCTTTTTTTTTGTCCCCACCGTCGGATAAACAATAAGGTGACGCGGGTCCTTCGCGAACTATTAATCACGGCTGTTTAATAAAATACTTAGCGTCAGCGCTATTCGCGACGTCCCCCTCGAGCTTTTTCTACGATCGCCGCCGCGCACGCGTTTTATAAGTCGTAATGCTCGGCGCGTCGCGATCGGGGGGCGCGAGAGTGCATCGTAATGGGTATCGAATACACGAGAATGAGTTGCATTGTATCGATTAAATGTCGATGAGTCACGCCGGCGCCGTGCGATAAAATCTCCGCGATGCGTGCTGCGCGGGGAAGGGGGAGGGGGTGGATTAAAGTATATGGGGAGTGAGAGTAGATTTCTTTCTTGATTGGGAAAACAAAATTTGTGGCCTAAGCCAGACTAAATCAAGAGAAAAAAAGTATGGGAAAACGTCTAGCCAAAGGTCTAGCAATATATGCTGGACATTTAGCGAGACATTTTGCTGGACTTTAATGAAATTTTGTCTTTAGTGAACTTTAGTCAGACTTTTCCCAGACTTTCAATGACCAGACTATTGCCAGACTATGGCCAGACTATTGTCAGACTATGGCCAGACTATTTCCAGAGTATAGTCAGAATTTTTTTTTACACGGGTTCTTCGGTTGGTCTGTGCTTGAACGCACTCGCACGGGAGTATATATCGATTGCGCCAGTGTCGAGAGCTGGGAGCAAGGCGAATGGTGAAAAATGTCCTTTGAGCGTGAAATATGCGCAGCAGGCTGCAAGGTGGAGTGCCCCAAATTTCAGTGCCGACCTCGTTTCACTTGCGCTTCATGCTTGGCGTATCATCGTGAGGAATTTGAGAAATCTTTATATTGGCCGGTCATTTTATTGCCGCGATAATCGAAAACTATTCGTTACTTGTTTTAATTAGATAAATAGTTGTAAGAGTATGTTAACCTGGCGTATTTGTCACGGTGAATCGTTGCTTTTCTGTCTTTTAAACGACAAACATTTATTAATTAGGTTTCGTTAATGCCATGTGACATTATCAGTGAATAAAAATAAAATAAAGAAGTTATATATCATCTTGCAATATTTAATAGAAAATAAATTACAGTGTACAGTGTAAATGCATTTGCACGTTCGATTGTAAATAAACAATAGTCATGCATTATGGTTACATTATTAAGTAAACCAATATCCTCGTAGACTCCGTGTCCTCTTTTCATAATTTAATATCAATTAAGACTTTAATATTCCTTTAGCTAAAAATGATAACAGAATGAATACCTTCGTTTTCCGACTACGTAACTCTTTGTTTTTACAAAATTAGAAATTCTTCAATTAACGCTAAAATTAGTCTCCATAAAAACATCAACTAAATGTGATTAATGGCACTTTTATATGCAAAAAATGTAGAGGCCTAGAATGCGAACGGCACGCGGTTAAGTAACACGACGGAAAAAATAGTCCATTTCCTGCCAGTCTTTCCTCGGAAAAGCTATATAACACAACGCATCCTCCGAGCAGCCGGTCGACCTCGGGTCCGAGTGTGCGCTCGCAAGCGACGTCGGCAGGAATTCTTACAGTCGCGCGCAATTTCAATTAATCGTTTCAGGCTAACTCATAAGAGCCGAAGGGGGATTCTGCGAGAGGAACGGATCAATGGATCTCCAGCGTCGGCTCGCCGACAGGTATTACCTTCCCCGAGTTGGAAATATTTCAGAGTCACGTTCATTGAGAAATATCATCGATCGAGATAGCCCCCGTCGCGGGGTCCATTTGAGTAACGCACGCCCCGTTAAAAAGTGGCTTTTAGCGCTGATTTTCTTTTTTTTTTATTTTTGGGGTCAGCGCGAGGCTCGCGGGGCTGCCAATGAAATTACGCTTCTTTCACGGGGCTCCGGCGCCTTTTTTCCTTCGCTCGCAGCGGCGCAGCGAGAGTTCGCGGCCTTTTGTGCGACTGCAGCGGCGCTCTCGAGCCTTTTTTCCCCCAGTCGTATATAGAGCTCTTCTTTTCATTCGGCGGGATTCTTTTGCGACGCGAATGTCTGTGTATACTCGCGCGACAATTAAAAGGTCGAGGAAATAGCACGGAGTCGCGCAAAAATCTCGTGAGCTCCGTTCACTGCACTCATCCGGAAATCGACCTTTTTTTTTTAACGATCCAATACGAAAACGGTGAACTTTCCATTTGTTCGATTGACTCGCAGTATCCTTAATTATTTGAAAGCTTTTTTTTTGCCGCGCTGTGAACTTTTCCACCCAAGTTCTGTTCGCACCATCTGCGAAGTATGTGTGTGTATATTTATATATATTACATTACAATTTACATTATTCTATACTGAGATAGGCAACGTATTTATATATTAAATGCACTGATTTTTTTTGTACGATTTACATTATTCTATACTGAGATAGGCAACGTAAAATTCGTGCGAATATGTAACGTATAAATTGTAACTTCGGTGGAATAGAGAATTTTTCAGACTTTTCAGACATCCACTTCCAATATTAAGGTAACGTTTAAATTTGCGCATACAATTTTTCGCCCTCTGCTCTGCGCGCGTCGAATCCCGACAAGGTCAATATTAGCTTTATTCTTGCGTTTTTTACCTATGCGATAAACTTCCTGTGCCACGCCATTTGCGCAACAAATATGAACTCCTTCTTGTCATCCTAAGTAGGGCAAATTCACAATAGTTAGAATTTGGAAAAAGATTGTTAAAAAAAAATTACTGAACATCCTACAATAAATATTGGTTGCTAAATCGTCTGCTTTCATTTTAAATGTACAGAAAATTGAGATCGGAAAGAAGACCGGAGAAGGGTTCCTTCGGTTGCATATATAAGTACAGAGTGGAAAGAACCCGGAATCGCAAGTTTGTCGGATGTTATATACGCTCGGAATTCGCGTAGGATCCGGACTCGCGTGGAATTTTCGAGTCGTACTCCATTGCGGCACGAAACAACCGCATCTCATACTCTCACCCTTTTCTTTTTTTTGACTCTCCTCTATTTTTGAATCGGATGCAGGCATATTTGCGCGAATAAGGGGATTAAGCGCGCACCTATCGATTACAGGCACAGCAGGGGAGAATCAACAGAATAAGATAAATAATTCGGTAATTTCAGTGCGTGTTTAAGTCTTTATAAATTTCTGCAATTAGCTAATGGGCAGTAAAAGAAATTCAATCCATTTGCAGTCGCAGGCACATATAGCATAGTAAAATCTGTACACGGTTCCAGCGAACGAATCAAATTTATGAGTTATTTTTATTTTTTATTTATTTATATCTATTTATTGAAACCGGTTAAAAATTTACATAGTAGTTTGCTATGCTTACATAGGTATCTAAATGTATCTTATAAATTGCTAATTTTAATACTGTTTCGTTGTATATGTATAGCTATAAATTCGTGTGCCTTTAAAGAACAAATATACCATATATATATATATATTTGATATAATTATTATTATTATTATATTACAAAATATATATGTGCAACTCTACGGCCAACAGGAAATAACTGAGCTTTGGAAGTTGATTTGGTTTTTAAGGCACACCTACCATTCTCCAATTTTTTCTTGTTGTTTAGGTCATTTTAAAAGAAAAAAAACAGGTGTGCGCAGAAAATTCCTGGGAAAACTTTTTTCCGGTTCAAATAACGCAAAAAAGTTGAGAAAACATAAAAACATCCATGAATTTTTTTACAATGAACGAATACTTTTCGAAAAAATTCGCAAGAGTAAAAAGTTCTTAGAATCAAGGAATACGTCTGGATTTTTTGAAAGCATTTTGAGTAAATCTTTCTTAAAATATTGCATAAACAAACAATTTTTGATATATTCAAAAATGACCTAAACAACAAGAAAAAATTGTCCTGTTCTAAGTGTGCCTTAAAAAAAAATTAAATTTCCAAGCTGAGTAATTTCCTGTTTGCACATATACTTAACTGGAGTTATTTTAATGTGCATATATTTTATCCGACCGCCCAGATTATTCAAAATCAATTAGCCTATTAATAAATAATCAACGGAATTTCATCTTCGACTCCGCGAAAACTAACGCCCGAACTACTTTATCAATTTCTCCAGCTTCTCGTCCACTCGGTCGCCAAAAAGTGAATAGCGAGTTTCGCAAGCGCATATCGCGTGATTCCCGGAGGACGAGCGCATAGTGGTCAAGCGCGAGAAGATCCTATGCCTTTGAGGCGAGTGTCCGCCGACTCCCGTAATTTTGACGCCTGGTCAGGCGCAAGATTCCTGTCCGTTTCGAGAGTCCCTCCTGCTTCCCCTTCGTCGCGCGTCAACAATATAAACCGCGTGGCGCTGCAGCGCGGAATTCACCTGGCGCCCTCGCATTGTCCCTCTGACGCGCCGCGATTGCATTAATCGATTTCAAAGCGCCGAGTCTGGCGCTGACGAAACGCGCCGCGCTGCTTTGTTTAAAAGCCTCGGCGTTGGGCTACGCGATGACCAACGAATTAATTTCCACTCGTTATATACTTTGCTATTTACGCCACAGTTTCGTCTTTGTCAGTCTGGATATTCCTTCATTTTTTTTATTTTGCAATATTGACGACGAAAATTCATTATAGTTATCGAGTATAATCACAGTTTTCATAATTTCGATCGAGATATTTGTTGTTAAATATATTAATTGTAAGAGGAATGTAATTGTGGTACTTTTTGTTAATTTGTTTTTTTTTATACTAAATATATATATAATAACACGTGAAATATTATAAAATCTATTAGATTATCATTAAAAGAGTATGAAAATAGTTTTATCTCGATTTCGAAGAATTTGTAATTTATGCACTTTTTTAAAATTATCACAGATTTACATTGACTTGCATATGTGAAAGTATTAATATTTTTACTATTTTAGGCGATTATTATCTTACAGGAAAAATGTGTCAAATTTAGTTATAAAATTTTATTTATCTGCAGCTCAGACAGTTGAAATAATTTTTGCGCTTTTCGTGTATATACCACGTACCAATTTAGCTCAAGTTGAAAATTAAAAAAAGAAGTTGTATTACATCGTATAACGTTGATTGTGATTTTTTAATCCGAGTAATCGTATTAGCGGATTTTTCGTGATTGCTTAAAAAAAAAAAATGCACAATTGAGAAAGCTAATATGCACTCGTGGAAATTTACCTCTCGCCCGCTTGTAATACCCTCTTTTTAATAGTTCCGAATAAATTAGAGATCTACTGTCAATACCAAATTCAATTTAATTTGAATAAAACATTTCAAATCTATACAGCTTTATTCTCCATTAGCGGATGGATATTAAAAAAGTATTTGAATAATAAAAGCGCGTGGTTCGTCGCAGCAATCCTAATTTTCCCAGCGCTCTCGTGACTGTCCCCCTCCTCGCGAAAGTAATCGAAATTTACAGTTATAATTCAATATAAAAAGAAAAGGCTCATTCCGCATTAGCCTCCTTACGGGTCGATTTAACCTCGGCTCTCGGCCATTAGGCCGTGCGAGAGTCCCGCAGAACGAATGTACGTCCCCGAAGCATCTAATTACCGGGGACATCATCACGAAAATTCCATCGCGCGCGATATATCCCCGGTGTACACGATCCTCCGTGCGCCCATATCGATACCCTTTTTGACTCGCTAATTCTCCATCGTGCCCCGGCGGCTCTTTCTCTACTCCAATATACACACATATATATATATAGCAGCCGTGGCAAAAAGGGATGCTCGTTTAGATCGACGTCGTGGAGTATGTGAGAGCAGCCGCGCGCGCGCGCCTTCGTGACTCGATTAATTAACAAGCGCGAGAGGAGAAACGAGATAATCCCGCGGCGTCTCGCCGTTATTAGCCGCGCGCTTCCGCCGTTATATTTCCACCGGCGGCCTCGTTCGGCTCGCCCCCACCCTCGGCGTCGCTGCCTCCCTGCAGCCTCGTCCTCGTCGTCGTGCAGCGCCCGGGCGAAATTAAGAGCATTGTCGTGTCGCGCGCGCGCGCCGCGCCGGGGAAAATAAGAAAAGTTGCCCGCTGCCGAGATAAAGTGAAGAGCTGCCGCGACGGAGAAAATGGAGAGGGACTGCCTTCGAGGAACGGGGAGATTGCCGCTGCAGAACGAGGAAGGTCCTTAATTTTTTTTCCTTTCTTCTGCTTTTTTTTTTATTCTTTATACTAAAAATTTCTGCTCGCTGTTTGTTCTGCCGCATAGACCACCAGTCGCCGCCGACGAAATTCCTTGATTTATGAGGTGGAGAGACTTTTTTTTCGTCAAAAGGATCTTGATGTTCGTGGAGGAGTGAATACTTAGTAATGCTTTTCTCAAATCTGTGATAATTTAATTTTTCGCAAAAATTTCATGCGGTTTTGATTGATTTTTTTTAACAATTTCATTGGCGGCGAGGAGTATAATGATGCGGGAGCGATTGAGATTATTGAAAATAAAGTTGAAAATTTTAAGTTGCTGTACTAGAAGTTTAAAAGTCATTATCAAATATTGTAACCCTTGGTATCAAAATTTTGTTGAAAGCTCTGAACTAGATAAGGTTTCTTTGAAATTCGTGTCTCATCTTCTTAACTTGTGTGTAACTAATTAAACTTGGTACCCGCATAAAGTTTCTCATATATAGAGATTACAGATTACAGTGCTAAGTAAACATTTTACTACATTTTCAACAGACGGTAAAGTTTAAGCGCTCGTTTTATCAATAAATTAAGAAGTACTTCGGCAATTATTTCGGATACGAAACGAAAAGATAATTGTTTTAAAAAAAAATGTCAATTTTAAATCTTTTTAAATAAAAAAAAATGAATTCAATTTTTCACTGCAGCAAACGATCGATTACGCGCGCTTATGAAACGGCCGAATATAACAAAAAAATCCACGCGTCATTCGTCAGCGTGTAAAAACAACAATATTTCTCTGATAAATTTCGCTAATAAAACAATACACGAGCGCCATGAAATATCGTAGTTTTTTTTTTGTAAAAATAAAATACTGCTCCAAATTTCGAAATCTATATTTATGCCCGTCAAATCCTGGCCTTTAAACAAAAACGTCGATTTTCCTCGTCCTATACGGAAAATGAAAAAAAAAGCCTCGATAAAGATACTAGTCATGAGCGCGAAAGAATCGCTGAAGTGGCTGAAGGGGGAGATGACTAAGAGGGCCGTAATATGCGCGAGAACGGAGTGCGAACTATTTTTCCGTCAGCCCTGGTGTTACTTCGTCTAGACGCGCCCGGGCCGTCGTTTCACCCCTCTGCCGGTGCCGTTTTATAAATCCCGGGGAAAACGCGCGGACGAGCCTTATATCTGCTTTCCCGAGACAAAGAGGTCTCGAGCGCCCTGAAAAAGTGACGAAGGTGACGGGAGGAGCGAAATTGTCGGGGGAACTGTGGACGGCAATTCACGTGCGAGCGTGCAAATTTAAATAAAGTGAAGAGAAATTTGGACTTATGAAAGTGGCTGTAAAACGGGAAAAGTATGTGTAACAGGCTCGAGGATGGGCGGCCTGTATCCTTTTATTCAAAGTATTTTCGAGCTTTTATTTATTGCCCTGTGTCCTTCGAGCCATATAATATCAAGTCAGAACTTTTAATATTGCCGTTTAAAAAAAAGTTTTATAGAGTGTATTTAAATAGTATAAAAAAATTGCGTCATCCGTCAGTGTCTAATAAGGCTGAATTATATTATTATTTTTAATTCTTTCATCTCAACAATTATTTTTACTTGAGATTATTTACCTTCGATGTTATTATTATAGATAATGCATCAGTTTAACTGGGAAGAAAAAAAGTCACTCCCCTGCGTGAAAAAATTTAAGTTAGGATAAAGTTCATCCAAACTTCATGTGTGGTGGTCGTTGATATAACATGGGCAATGAGACTTTACCTAACTTGCTTCTTATATTTTATAGAAGTTGTATAAATGCGTGATATAAACGGAAAAATTACCGCTGAAGTTCTAGAAAATATTTCTTTACATTTATTTGTTTTTAACACTCGTCATGTGAACGTCTTTTAAATTTGAAAAGATTTTCGTCCGAAGTTTGTATGAAGTATTGCAAAATTATTTATTAGTGAACTTTAGGTAAATTTAAATTTTTTTACGCGGGTCGAAATCAATAAATAATTTTTCCTAAGTTCACGGGTAATTTTACTTCGTTCGAGTGAAACTAAAAAATTTACTCGGGCGTGCATTTACAATGGTCGCAGGAAAAAGGAAAATTCAGCCGACGGGTATAATAAGAGAACGAAGTAAGACGCTCGAGGCAGAAGGAGCAAAGACGCGGAAACAAAAAGCGCGAAAAAAGTCACCAGAAGACGGTGGAAAAAAGACGGACGAAAAAAAGTCGCCGGAAAATCTCAGACAGGTGCCATGAACTCTCGAAGACACTTGTTCTTGCCTCTTTTGCGGGGCTCTTCCTTCTCCGCGTTCCTCGGCCCATCCGGACGCGCGATGTTCCGCCACCTCCACCATCGTGGGGCGGCGCAATTTCCATAAGTTGAAAAATAGCTCGTCGCAACGCCCGGTTAAAGCGAGAAAAGATCGCCGAGGGGCCACCGACCGAAGAGTCAATTTTTAATAAATATACAGGCTGACGCGCGCAGGGTGTGGGTGGGGGCTACGCCCCTTCGCGTGGGGCGCGTAAAAAATTGTCGCGTCCGGCGCGAAAATGTTATTGATGTCTAGCCATTTCGACGACGCGGCTTTTTTCGGAGGGGGTTCCGGCCGAGATTCGCCGGTTTTTGCGGGACGAAATTCTGTTCGCTCAATCGTTGGATGATTGTTTTTTTTTTTCTTATAAATTGTGAACAGGTTATTTCGTTCTTTGCATAATTAATTTACTGCGCGTCGGTAAAAATGTTCCCTGGGGGCGACATTTTAATTTGATAAATATTAATTGCGCGTTCCAAGAAGTTTTTTAAGAAAAAAAAAGTGATCGGAATAGTCCAACGGAAAGTATTGAAATTCTGTTATCGGTTTTCTGTCCGGCGAGTTGATTGACCGTTACATTATCCACGAACAACTGAAAATGACGAGATTATTCGAAAATTTAAGAACGACGGAGAAAAAAAAAAAGAAGAAGCAAAATTTCCGCGAGCCAGCGAGTCGCAAAGTTTCCACTACTAAATCGACTTGCTTGCAGCATTTTATCTTCATTCACCCACCGACCTCTTTCCGCTCGTGAGCATCTGCTTTTTTTCACGCATCGAAGCCAATAAATTTTAATTTCTCCGGCATACAATCGATTCTATCAGGACCCCCTGGCTCGTCGATCGAAGTGTCGCGAATGATTAAACATCGCGCGCATTTTTCTCTTTCGGCAGATGACGCGCTTTTCCTCGTGGCAGCAGCAGGCGCCGACTGATTCTCTCGAAGGGAAATCACAATGTGTACCTTGGAGCTTTGCTCGACTCTCGCGCCGACGGCGCTATCCGTTTTAATCTTATCTTAAATCCTGTACAAATAGGCGCGGGGCTTAAAGAAGTTGTAAACAAAAATCCATATTTCCGTTGCGCGCCGGATGAACGGAGAGAAGAGTGGCGCAAACAGAGTTTTCGAGCTTTTAAAGCGATAAAAACAACGCGCTCGCCAGCGCATCGTCAACCCTGATAAAACGCCGCAGCTCGAATTCGATAACACTCTGGAATACCTTTGCAATCCTGCATTTTTAGAAGCGCAACGAAAATTCAAGTTAAAATTGCGATCATCTTTTTTTTTGTCGGTTTAGCTTCTCGCGTGCGTGCGTCGATATATTTTATATGGAAATAAATACACGGCGACATTAAATGAAGAGGATATCCTCGACGGTAAAAATTGAACTAATTAATTATCTCGGAGTGACGTTGTTAATTGCCTGAACCTCGCATTTTTGCGCGCGCTCGCAATATATATTAATTTCATCGGCGACGACCTGTAATTAGCTTACTTTTAATTTTAACGAAGAGCAGTATCGCTAATCCAATTTGAGCTGTAAAACGGAAGCGATTGAACATTTTTCAATAAAAGCGAGCGAGCGAGTGCAGCAGTTTAACAATAAAGCAGAGCAGGGCTGATTGACGGGCGATCAGAAAAAACTATATATTATACGTCGCGAGAGCGAAAAGAGCCTTTAGGAACGGTCGACAGTCAATTTGACATAAATCGGAAGCGGCCGGGACGCGTAAGTGCCTCGGCCGTTGACGGGGGAGAAATTCTCCATGCGTAAATGAAAAGAGAGCCGAAGACAGTGCGTGTGTATAAGCCGCGAAAGAAAAGAATACGCCGTAGAGATCGGCATCGCAGAAGTGTGAAAGTGACCGGTGAATGCCTCGATAAGTGGCCGATCACGATGAGCTTCGACTTTTACCTGACTGAGTGATGTCTGTCAAGCCGTTCTAAAGCCCCAGTAAAATTGAACAAATTTTCATTCAAGAATGGCGAATTGGGTTAATCGATCGATTGCCGTTGAAGCGGATATCCAATGATTAGAGGTTTTCTCAATTCTTTATAATTGAATCACGCTACTAGTCATGTTTGATTGAGAGTAGGGAAATCTCTTCTCCTTTTTTTTTAAATAACACTTAATTATATTATTTGATTTATAAACCTTTTCTTTTATATATAAAATATTAAATAAGGTACACGAGCATTTTAAACGATTTACAATTCCAGTGAATGTGTGTTTTTAGCTATTTATTGTATTTTATTGTTTACTTATCTACTTTTTAATTATTTTGATATTACTTTTAGTATGAACTTAATTTCTAATATTAATTATTTATAATTTTGGACTGCAATGTCATACTAATTCTTTTGTAGTTAAATTTTAAGTGGCTAAGATGCTTTTGCGAAACAGTAACGTCTAAACTTGTAGTTAACTTACAACTGTCTTTTTTTTTTTTTTTTTATACTGAAAATTATTTTGATATGTTTTATATCATTTGTAAATACTGTATTTTACAATAAACAAGTTTATTCTATTTTATAAATAATTTTAATAAATCTCGCCTACTCTATAGTGTAAACATTCATCTCATGCTCGTTACATAATTCCGCAAGAAACTGCACAACCTTTCTCTGTAAATCTAAAAATGTGAAATTCACATGGAAAATGTCAATAGTGACATATTTTATGTGAATAATCGTTCACATATTTATTGTTTGAACGGCTTTTTACTTATTAAATGTCACTATTCACATTTTCAGATTTAGAGAGTAATTATTTCTAAAGTCTTACTGTGATTTTTTTTGTACGATAGTTTATCCCGTAGAAACAATCTTATAAAATACTATAAAAATGTGTGAATTTGATCAAATGTGATAAATTATTTATGGGGTTTTATGCGGATTTTGCACCATTTTAAATGTCACTATTATTAATGTCACTATTCACATTTTCACATTTAGAGAGTTGACGAGTTTCAAAGGCAGGCGACTGTAAATAAAAAATTATGCACGTGAAAGGGAAAAGTGGTGGATGACCAGGTGAAGGACGTGATACCTCAGGGGCACCGTCCGATTGCCGGCTCGGCACATATCTCCTTTAAAGCTTTCTCCGGCTGCACCGCGGCGCGCTTCCCTCTTCCGTCTCGCTATACACAAGCCCGCGCGAACCGCCGCTGGGTTAGCCGGTCGTTTCCATCCCCTACTCCTCGAGTTTCCCTCTGCCGCCTCTCCCTCTTTCGTTCATTAATATCGCACTTTGTATCTCTTCCGGTGTATCCACGAGCCTCGCCTCCTCCTCTCGCGGCGCTGTTCATTTAAATGCGTCGTTTTTCTGCCGCTTTTCTCTCCGCCTCCTTCATCTCCTACCATCCGTAAGGCTGTCGCTGCCTGTCGACGTCCCTTTTCCACGACGTACGCCCACGATATGTACGCGCTGGAAGAATCGCTTTATAGAAAAGGATTTTGGAATTCGTTCGCTCATTCTCCGTTGTTAATGTACTGAAGCCATTGCACTTTATAGAGATTAATAAATAAATTATCTGACTTGAAAAAATTATGATGGCCTTTGTCGTGAAGCTTGTAAGGTACACTGATAGAAAAGATTCTTTAACCCAAAGTCTTCGCGGCTTTAAAAAATAATTTTGTCATGGTATTTGAAATAAAGAAGTATGCATTAGCATTCAAGAAATATTTCTTAATAATTAATACGCGATCATGTTTACTGACAAAAATCCTGTGGATGGCTTAATAGTTAATGCACCGTTTCTTTATATCTAATATCTACGCCTTTGATGGACTATATTAAATGCGCATGGCTTTATATTAAAGACACTGGCTTCGGATCAAAGGATCTTTTCTATCAGTGTAGTTCACTCAAAAATCACTTTTTCATAGAATTCTTTTGAAATTATCAGAAAATGTTCATAAGATTGTTCTTTATAAGTGTGCAAAATTTCGATATAGCAAGCGGGTTTGGAAAACTCACAAATGAACTCGAAAGTTGAGACATTTAACATAGGAAGCTTCTTGTAAAGAACACTTTATTCAAATACAAATGTCATTTTTCATGTGATCTTTTAAAAAACTAAAGTAAACTTTTTGACACTATAAAGAGCAAGATACATTTAAAAAAATGTGGGCAAGCGGCATTCGTTTTTCAATGCTAAACGTTCAATGTAGAGCGCTCATGCTATTAGTATATCTATATTGTGCTACCGGCAAACATAATGATTCTGACTGGTCGCCAAGATACAAGCACGTCATTGGTTGCCTGATTTTTATATTCGGTGCAGGATACACGAACGCGAATATTTCAAGTTTGCGCGAATATTCGAAACTTTAATATTGTATTTGTGATTACGGCAAATTTAAAAAATGAATCTAACTGGAACAAGTTATAGAGAATGTAAGAAGCGTGCGAAGTGTGCTAGATTACGTTTGTAGCAGAAAAAAATGGCTGAGCAGAGAATTTTTCAAAATGTTTGCATGCAAGTTTACTGCTAGAATCTACTGGTAGAATCTTTGGGAGAACCTCCATTGGAAAGTTGAGCTTTGAAAATTTCGCGCTGCATTAGCATAAAATTTTTATTAGGAAAAGACTCGGACGGAAGTCTAAACTAATCTCAATTTTAATTCGCGAACTTTGTTTCCGCAGGCGAATACCAGTTCATCACATTAACATATGTACGAGGGCTTATAGTTTATGTCCTGCTTAATACTAGGCAGTTATTCCGCGAAATGACCACGCCATATATTTTGAATTGTTAATTTAAATCTACGCTTGCTGTAAAATTGCGCTATATCCGGCAGATTGAAATTCCAAATTGAAGTGCCTCGCTTTTCCGAAATTTCGAAATTGATTTGGTCGTAGGCGTTACATGATATTAGACACTTTATGGCTCAATATATTGCTTTAACATCAGCTGAAATTAATAACATATTTAATTTTACAACTGCTTCACAGCAGAAATTATTTTTCGCTATCTTTTGCGATAACAATAATTATAACAATAATTCGCATTAAAATTTATTTAAATAAATTTTAAGCGCCTCGAGTGTATCAATATATATTGCAAATAATTCTAAATTTATTGATAATAGCTTATTATCATTTTCAGCGGCTGTTTTATCTGTACGCTACAGAGCTGAGAAATAATAATGCTATCGACAGTAGATTCGAAAATACGGGAAGAGGCAAGGCTTAAAATGAAAATCGAAGTTGGGGGGGACTTTGCAAGTGCCAGAGTAAATCGTCAATGCTCCAAATACTGACCGCGGAGTAAAATTAGCAAGGGACTGTCCCACTGTACAGGCCAAAATTATGCGCGAAACGCGGCTTATCTGCACGCACGTATGCTAAATATTAAATTGAGCATTACATAAATACGAGCGTAAAAGCGTAAGGGCTATTAACCGCAGCATTTAATCCCTGCAAAAATATTTTAAAGATACTATAACAATTGAGTGGCTTTATTTTAATTACGAAATTAAAGGCTTTATCTCAATTTCGGGATATTTTAACATTAACATTTTTAATAAAATTAATTCACTTTTCGAAAAATATTAATAAATGAGTATTTAATCATTTTCAAAGTTTATGCGAGAGTGACGTGTGATATAAACATTTATAAAAAGCTGAAGACACTCTTAATATCTATTAGTCTAATGAAATACAGATAAAAAAACTAAATCATTCTTACTTTTTATTTACATTTGTTTTGCAAGTGTAAATATAACGGAGAAATAATTATTCTGCATCCAAAGAAATAACCAGCTGAAAAATTCTATTTTACTCCCTAAACATTTATAAGTCCACTTTATTTGATAAATCTACGAAAAGGCAAAACGAGTCTTTGAAAGCTAAAATGCATCTATGAAAACTAAAGTTAAAATATGCATGCAGAAGTTAAAATGTGTCTTCGCATAGAATGCGTCTCCGGAGAGTAAAATGTCTCTGCAGGGGAGTAAAATAAATCTAGACAATAAAATATGATTTTATTCCCTCTACGGAAGCCAATAAACGGGACTTTACGGATGATTAGAGTGACAATAAAAAATATATATATATAGACAATAAAATATGATTTTATTCCCTCTACGAGGGCCAATAAAGTGGACTTTACGGTTGATTAGCGTGAAAAAAAAAATTCTTTCTTTTTCCGAAGGAAGATAAAAATCTCTAAGTCCGGTTAATGAACGGAAACGGGCGCGATGATGCAATCCGAGGTCGAGAGAGAATCGCGCTCTCTCCCAGCCTGGCCGAGACGCGAAGTGCCCTAGCGAAGGTAAATAGCGGAGCGCGAGGAGCGATTTCGCACAATTAGGACCATTGAGGTTGTGCTCGTCTCTCGATTTTCGCTTAGATCATCTCGGCGGCGGAAGCGAGTCCGGTTTCCCCCCTCTGGCGTTTCCCAGCGCTTAAGCAGATTAAACGTGTGCCCCCCCCCCCTTACTCACTTCTGCGCTGGTCCAGATAGCGTGCTCCAAAAGGCTTCCGCCCAAACTTTTTTCCAACTCTTTTTTAAGGCAGGGTTCCGAGCGGTCATCGCTGGCGAATTAAACAATATTGCGTTGGGGTTTCCTTTCAAGGCTCCACGCTTAAAGGATTTCTCACGTGATTTGATAAATTGGATTATTTTTGTTCGAATCAATAATTTAATTGTTTGCTGATAAAAGAAGTCGACATTATTTATTGGATTTCGTATTTACTTGTTTTATTTACTTGTGTTAGTTTAGATTACTGACCCTTTTTTCTAATGTACGTAAATTCATAAAAGATATTTATTTCATTTATTTATTTAATAATTTCGACGGACCTATGGTCCTTGATATACAAATTTATAAACTACAAAGAGTACTTAAAGCTAAAGAAACAAGAATTCATTCAGATTCAAATATACATTCATTACATCAATTATATTCAGAAGAATATTCCTTAAAAATGGTTTTAAACAAACTAATAGATTTATAAGCTATCAAAGGTTGATATAAAGTCATTTTCAGTTAAGAGAATAAACTGTTACTTTTAAATATTATTCATGCATACATTTTTATTATCCGTTAATTTAGAATACAGTATTTAGAAATTTAATGTTTCTAAAAAAAGGATATAGGATTACTTTATATATCTTGTATCATAAATTTGTAATAATTCAAATTTTTCATTTAAGGGCTGCTAAGTTCGTTGAATTTACTAAATAAATAAATATAGGAAATTTTAAAATGACAAAAATTAGGTCACGGAACCTTACAATAAACACTTTATAAATTCGTGTTAGAAATTTAATGTTTCTAAAAAAAGGATATAGGATTACTTTATATATCTTGTATCATAAATTTGTAATAATTCAAATTTTTCATTTAAGGGCTGCTAAGTTCGTTGAATTTACTAAATAAATAAATATAGGAAATTTTAAAATGACAAAAATTAGGTCACGGAACCTTACAATAAACACTTTATAAATTCGTGTTAGAAATTTAATGTTTCTAAAAAAAGGATATAGAACATTTTAAAATGACAAAAAATTAGTTCACGGTACCTTCCAATAAACACTTTATAAATTCGTGTTAGAAATTTAATGTTTCTAAAAAAAGGATATAGAACATTTTAAAATGACAAAAAATTAGTTCACGATACCTTCCAATAAACACTTTGTAAATTCATGTTAAACCGGTGGTTAAAAATTTGATTAATCATGAAAAGAGTATATCTTTTGAATAAAAAGCGTGTCACTTTCGCTAATTACCTCCTTAAAAAAGGAATATCTCTTTGAGCGTGATCGTTAGCGAAAGATTTGACTGACACAGAAAGGGAATCAGTGTGCACGCAGAGAAGCACATTAGGGCAGAAGAGAAGCAGTGAGTGCGCGAGCTCGGTGAGTAAAATAGATGACACGTAAAATCGTGTTGCGCGAAAACGACGGCAATCAGTGCCTAAATCAATTTCGATTCCCTTCAAAGCCCGTTAATTCCAATTAGCGAAATCCCCCGGTCGCGCTCGAGTTTTGCCCTTCCGCAGCGCCACCGCCGACCGCGCGACTCCAAATCTGCGCACGGAACGAACGCACATAAAGCCTAATTACCCTAAAGCGATCGAGCGCGCTATCGTTCCGCGATTGCCCGCTGCGGTTCGTGACGAATTTTACAATTACCCCGGCGGAGAGTTCTCAGCTTCGCGGCTTACTTCCTCTCCCTAAACTTAGCCTCCTACGCTTGTTTTTCCTCTTCCTCCTCCTCTCTCTCTCTTTCTATGCCGACCTCCTATTCCTGGTGCTCGCGATTTCCGCGACTCGTTTTCGCTAATGGGAATCGCGATAGATAGAAAGGAGTTTGGGCGCTTATACGTCGGCGGGACTCGCGAAGTAGGATAAATCGACCGTTCGCTAACGACTTGCTCTTAATTGACGAAAAATGGAAATTGGCGAATGGATCGCGTCCCTTAGGCGCTTTTTGCAATGCACTGATGAAGGCACTGAGACAAAGTTGCTATTTCTTTGTAACTTTTCATTAGCTACATAGACATTTTTTTGCATTCTTTTCATTTACTTTAGTACAGATATTGATTAAGCTTCAATTTTAATTTTTAATTTATTTTTATTTTTTATATTTTCCATTTCATTTTCTGTAAAAGCAATTCAGAACTATTTTAATTCTCGACGTACATTTTATTTATTTTATGCTTAATTAATTATAATATTTTTGAAAGATATATTGCGTATAAATATTTTATTGTAATTTTCCATGCTCCCTTGGTAGAAACTTTAACCAAAAATTAGTTAATAATAAGCCTAACCATTAGCTAAAAATGCTTTAGATCACATGGCTTATTAAGAAGCCAAACTTGCTTACAAATAATTTACCAAATCATTATTAGTATTTTTCAATCGAGATGACATGTTATTAAATAAATATTTTTACTACACAATATAAAACTATTCATTTTTATATATATATGCATAGATTATGAGTACACAACAACGATACATACATGTGCGTCTGCCTATGTGTGTATATCTGGACTTCTATGTAAATATTGAAAATCGACGTTACATTTGTGTTATTTTTGTTATTGAAATTAATATTAAAATATTTAATACTCAATTACAGCAATATATTTAATATTAAAAAGAATTCTATTTCTCCCCATCCATTAGCTTATTCTTGGCTAATTTGTTAGCTAAGTAAACTAGCTAATTATTAGTGTACCGATTTTACTTGGTTTATTTTCTACCAGGTTCATTTCATTTTTAATTGATGAATGAAGAAATGAAAATGAATAATGAGCGTGGCTAATATTCGTTTATTCGTTGACCGATAACATTAATTAACTCTGGAGTAACTGCAAGTTTGTTGCACCATGATTTCATTAGGACCCCCTTCTTCATTCTCTTGAAGTTTATGAGGATAATGGTGCTCGCGGAGATCTTGACTTGGAAATAATGACTTGTGCAATTTGACCGATGATATTGATTGGGGATTGCGAAAGAGATATACTTTAATACTTTTTTAATTACATTATTAGCGCAAATAAGAATTTTTTTTATCAAAAACGCGACTTGAATGCAATTAAAAATCACACGAGTAACATGACAATTAGGACAAATATATTCTACAGTTAATCAGTAATCAGTACATTTTAATTCATAATTTTTCATGTAATTCATTCGATAAATGAAATACAAGAGAAACTGAATTAAATGAGAAAATTAAATATGCAATGCAGAAATCGAATTAAAATAGCGGATTTAAAATTACTCCTCAAGGTTCACATAAAATCCGAACCTTTTTTTTAAGTCGTGTTTAAAACAATTTCAATAATTAGTACATTATTAATTCGATAATGAGTGTACTTTTAATTAATTAGTAACATAACAGACTGAACTTAATTAAATGAGAAAACGAAATGTACAATGCAGAAATAGAATATCGAAATAGCAGATATAAAATTACTCCTGAAGGGTCGTATAAAACCCGAATCTATTTTCAAGTCGAGTTTAATAGAATCCCAATAATCAGTACATTATTAATTAATAAATAAAATAAAAGACGAGATTAGTTTAATGAGAAAACGAAATGTACAATGTAGAAATCGAATTGAAATAGCAGATATAAAATTATTCCTCATGAAGGTTCGTATATAAAATCCGAATCTTTTTTTCACGTTGTGTTTAGTACAATTTCAATTGACTCGCCCTTTGATTAAATATTTTTGCGCGCTAACCACCCCTATTATCCGTTGCCATCGCAAATAAAACGAATTACTCGACGTTTCACTCGGAGGAATTCAAAGAGCCGAAATTTGCATGAAAGACCGTCGTCTTGGTCGTGTCCCAATCGAGATACGCGGGGAGCATCGGAACGAAGTCGCAGAGCCTCGATAAAATGAAAAAGTCCTACGGGGAGGAGGTGCCTTTTGCGCTGCGGTCGCGTCCTCACTTCTAATTTCATGATAATTCAACGCGTCGCCTCTCGGCTGAGGAGACGGCGGAATGACGGTCTTTGACGCGACTTAATCCAGCGTCGCGCCCCGACGTCAAATTGCCGGGTCCATCCTATTCGAATTCTATTTGGCGTAATTTGTAAGTGCGACTTGGCCGCAGGCCTCTTTCTCTCTATCATCCGTCCGCCTCCTTTCACTGCCTTGTCCTTTTCGCTGTGTGCGCCTTTCCCTTCTTATTAAAGTCCCTGGCCTACGTCGATGTATCTCACGTTATATACGTTTGTTTGAATGTTTTTATACTCGGGGTTATTCACCGTGTTACCGATTTTTCGGACTCCCTAAATCTGAAAATGTGAATAGTGACATTTAATAAGTGAAAAGCCGTTCAAATGCTAGATATGAAAGATTTTTCACATAAAAATATGTCACTATTCACATTTGCCATGTGAATTTCACATTTTCAGATTTAGAGAGGAGAATGCAAAGGGACCTCCGTGGAAACTATCTTATAAAGTATTAGAAATTTTATAAAATCCGATAAATTTTTTATCAGGTTTTATGCGGTTTTTGCACCATTTTATGGAGTTTTATAAGACCCTTTCAATACACGGAGAGAAATGTTATAGTAAAAATTACTATGTTCCGTAGGAAAATTTTTATTAAAATTTTTACTATAAAAAAACATTTATTAATTTCTATTCTATTTAAAATTTTTAGTATATTTTGTAGTAAAAATCTTCATAGGTCGAGTATACCCCATTGTTCCTACGGAATATAGTAATTTTTACTATAACAATTCTCTCCGTGTAGGGACTACATTTCGTACGCGATAAGTACGCCGATTAAACATTAAAAATATTAAGATTTAAATAAAATGCACGATTTAGTCGATTTCTATTATCGATTATTTATTATGATTTTATAAAGCGGTTTGAAGATACATCGATGCTGTTTCATTTAAAAAAAAATCCAATTTTTGTTATGAACGATAATACCGTAATAATGATCAATTGTTCGACACAAGAGACGGTCGTGTATTCTATACCATTGTGTTTTACGTTAATTTTAAATGAGATGCATAATAGTAGGTTCGAAGCAGAGATAATAGGGCCATTAACCTATATTTGTAACGTGTCAACAACTAGCCCAGCACTTAAATCAAACAATTCCATAGATGGCCTTTGAGATTGACAAACATGCGCGTACATTCTTCAATAATTTATAGAATTTTCCAATTACGCGACGAATATCTGATTTGATGAAAATTCCCGATGGCATAAAAAACAAGAATATGCGATGGTCAAAGCTCGCAAAAAGTACAATAACATATTTCGACGCGGGTCTCGCGTAATGACATTTGCCACTTCATAGTCCAGAAAACACGGCTTTTTCCTCGTCGTTTCTCGTCTCCTCGGTTCATTCTCTTCTCAAATTGTTTTATTTCTACGTCTACGCTGGCTCGGCGCATTTCTCACCGGAGGCCAAATTATAGATCGGGGTCACGTTTTTCTGGTCTTGGCCGGAGTCGGCAGAAGTCAACCCCCTTGGTGGCCGAATAAATTTCTCTCTCGTTCCCTTGTCCCACGAGAAACTTTAATCAGCGCAAACATACACTTCAACCAATAAAAATTGTATTTAATACAGCCGGTAATGACTCTGTTCCCATGTACGTTTGGAGATATTTATATGAGAGAGAAAGAGAGTTAGTGCATATAAGCTGTCAGCCTGAATTTACAAATTGAATGTCATTTGTGTCGAGCGTTAATTGCAGTATACTACGACGTATATGTGCGTATATACTTGTCCTTATTTTGGCTTCAAAACTGTTTGCGTCTTTATTTTTGTTTTTTATTTTTCTGTCTAAGCAGTACAATACTTTCAGAAGTAAATTTACTCTAGTCGAAATAGAAGTATTTCTCATTAATTACATCGTTCCATCTGTTAATCTTGGAAGTTACTATTGTTTCTATTATTAGTTTTGACATTAACGGTATTTTTTCATCGTGCGTACTTTTTTAATTTTACACTTTCTTACAATTAGATTAACGCTCGGAAAAAGATGCAGAATTAAACGAATAGATAGAACAAAGCATAAATGCGCAGTAAATAACCTGGTGTACATTAACTTTGTACCTCTAATTTATCAGCTTACCCAGATATCTCTCTGTGGAATCACATTTAGAACTTTATTTATGAGAAATATAAAGAGGAAACTTTTTAAAACTTGATAAAAGTCAAGAGTTTAAATTTCACATAAAAAGTATTTTATGTAACACAGCTATATACAAGCAAAGAATTCCGGACACTCTAACCGACGTATAGCAACAATGTTAGTCTGGCGAAAATGAAAAAAGCAAATATTTTTCACGCCAGAGAATAAGTTTTACACGGAAAAAATTTTAAACTTTCGCCGTTAAAATTATATACACCCTCCCGCTCTATAAATCTCCCTCTTTTCGCTGTAATCTTACTGTTTTATTTTATCAACTTCAATAAAACTATTCGATAAAGCAATACGTATAAGCTGAGATAATAAAAGAACGCGATAGATCCATAAAAGCTCGAATAAATTCTTATAAAGTTATTTTTAAAGTTCCATCAACTATCGGTTCATTTTTACGATGCCGGAGCTCAAATTGTAATAATTTAAATATATGACTTTTTGCAATAACAGATTTAATAGTAAGTCTACTGTAACTTGAGAATCTTTAAAAGGCTACTGTGGCTGTAAAAAAAGAAGGTATTGAAGAAATCCGTTTTAGAGCAATAATTATGGTTTAATGTAAAATTATTACTTACCGCGCTTGCGTGATGCGCTCCAGTAAAAAACTTTTTCTTATTTACGGCGAGGTTTTATCGGGCGTACTTTTATGCAGGATAATCGAATGTCAGTAGATCATTAGACTGCAAGATGTGGAAAACAAAAATATTTTGTAAAATAACTTCTCTTTCCAGTTCTCATACTCTCTAAAGTTATTTCCGTCATAAATTGGTCAGTTAGTATGAAATGACCAGAGGCCAGCTGCAGTTTCTGTAAGTAAAACTTCCGTTACCCAAAATTGACCAATTTACCTCGAGTTCTACGTTTATACCGCAAAAAGCAGAATTGCATTAAACAGACCAGAAATTTAAAAAGAAAATCGATTTTGAAAAATCCGTGCTTTTGTTGGGAACCAAGGAAAAACATTTCTTATCGAGAATCCAAAGTTTTCAAACTTGACGCGATATTACTTCCTCCGAAAATCTGAAAAGCAGCGAGAACAGAGAGTTCACCGCGCGAGTTTCAATAAGCCGGTGGGCATTGGCCGCTAGAGAAAATGGTCAGTTCGGAAAATCGCTTTTTCACTATGCGACGCCAGCATTGCCGCTGAAAGAGCGCTCTCCGACCCAGATTTTTCACCGGGGCAACGTTCGTAAATTAAGCGTTTCATCTTTCTCTCTTTTCCGCCTCAACCCCTTCTTTTCAACCCCCGCGCCTCTCGACTTTGTGTATTGCTCGCGAAAAATCTCCAAGTGGGGCTCTTTTTGCTTCCATCTCTCTCCGAACGACACGAGAGAAGCCTCGTTGTGCCATTAGCCTCGCGGAATTTGCGCGGTATGCAATCGAGCTTGCCTTTATTTCGAGTAAACTGAAACTGATTTGAAAGTTGATATCGAAGAAAATTTAAATAGAAGTGTGTATGCAAATGTTAAGCTATAAGTGATCCTTTTCTTCTTTAGTGTACTTTATATACAGATTGAGATTAGTTATTTTTTTTTTTGTATCTCAAGATTGATGATTCTGAGGTATTGTATATTAGAAATATGTATCATCATTGTTGGACAAATTATTATTCGTAAATTTATTTTTGTACGAAATGAACTTATTCAACGTGAATAAGTATATCTTAAAATGAAATCGAAAAACTATAATTATCCGTTTATCTGCAAACATTGCGAATTGATTATTCATGGCTCATAATGCTATAAAAATATTGCATTATAGATAACATATGTAATTCTTGTACGAAACGGTCTATTGTCTTCCCTTGTATATTATCCAAGATTCTCAGTGCTTATTGCTCAAGTCTTCTATGAAATCAACTACATTGCATCTTAAAATTCCATCAAAACGAGTTTTGCGATTTACCTGAGCTTACCCTACAAATCACAGGAGACATCTTTCCCCGGCTACCTGCACGACGTCATAAATTCATAAATATATAATATGTCAGCAATAAAAGCCTACCTAATTTGTAAATCTTGCCGTGAGAGACCACCGGTAAAATTTCACAATACCATCGATATTATATATCTATATAAGAGCGCAGTTTTGCCTGCTGGTACGGTTCCATTGTATCGCACATAAATCGTTTCGAGACAATCAATGTACTTAATCTATTATTTTTTATTAAGTCTTTCTGATAAATTTCTTTCTTCGTGTTATATTCTCCATCTTTGTTATCGTCATTTTCATATGAACTAATTTTTTTTTTTATTCATATTAAATTTACTGGATTAATTAGTGTAAATTATAAATGTATAGGATCAAATGCGGTAATTATATCTGCTGATTTAAATAAAGAAATAACATTCAACACGCCCTGTTATTTTCAGTTTAACGCGGTTTCAAAGAATATTTTTGCTTCCGCTAATTAACACTTACACCAGAAAGAAATTTCGTTCGAGAAAATATAACGCAAAAAGTTCAATTTAATTCGACACCTTTTTCGCGTATGAGAATACCTTGGCAATAAAATAAGTAGCTAATATACTTCGAAAAGCGTATTTAAGCCCATGGCGAAGTAATGAGCATCCGAGTATCTTCGCGTTTAAAATATTTATCTTGCAGGCCGTGCCTCCCCTTTACAGGGCATATTCTCGTGATTCCCCATCGTGATACGGAAACCGAACGATCCCAATATTCAATCGTACCCGCCACCCGCTACTCCTCGTGCCGCCTTCCGAGTCTCCCCGAGCCGAGCGATTGATCTCAGGCCCGAGCCACACGCCGGTTCCCTCTTCTTTGCTATAAAAAGAGCAAGAAGCCAGTGCGTCGGCCTACATATCGAGCGGAGGGTTCATAAAAAAAGTTGGAATAAAAGAGACACAAAAATACAAGGCTGCCGTGCGACACGGTCTGCAAAACTTGGCCGCGATAGCAATCTCCGTTTGTCTTCCTTTGCTCTTCTCTCTCTCTTTCTTTTTTCTCTCTCTCTCTCTCTATCTCTCTCTCTTTCTCTCTCTTCCTCTCTCTCTCTCTCTCTCTTTATCTCTCTCTCTCTCTCTTCTCTCTCTCTCTTCCTCTCTCTATCGTTCTCTCTCTCTTTCTCTCTCTCTCTCTTGCGTCTGTTTTTTTCTTAAGTTGTATTCTGATTTCAGCCGCCGTATGCACTTTGGCTCGGCCATAGTGCTACTGACCCAGGTGTGAGGTTTATCTCTGCGGAGAAAGAAATATCTTTGGCACACTCTTTTTTTCATATGTATGTAGTCTTTACACACCTTACGAAGGACCAATATTTATTCGTGTCTCGTGTGCTTCTTTTAAATGATTTCTTTTAATATCTTCATAAAAAAAAAAACAAAAAAAAAAAACGTAGGTGGTCTCTTCACTGTTATAGCATCTTACGTGCGACGTTTCGTTAAAAAGTTACTTTCTTTAAATTCTTATTTGATAAGAGACTACGCGGAAAACAAATTTTTTTCTCGCGTAAAGCGAGTATTAATAATAAGTTGAGTCTCTTAAATAAAAAAGAAGTAATCGAGTTTCGTTGATAATCCTTACTAATTTAATTGATCCGCGATTGGATTCTGCAATTTAGTGTTTCATTTGATACTTTCAGCATGCGCATGTCCATTTAAATATTTAAAGAATTTTCTAAACGAAACTATATATTTTCGAAAACAATTCCCGTTAGATTGTAGGACAGCCTTAATCAATCCATTCGCTCGACTGATGAAATTTAAACAATTTTCCCGAAATACGGGTATTTTTCGTCGAATTCACCCAATCGCTGTCGCAGCGAAGTTTGCTTCGGGCGGTCCACGTGCTTTTTTTCGCAAAGCCGGCGTTTTCGCCTGGCGCCGAATTTCTCCTGGCCCTTTTTTCTTTCTTTTCTCAGCGTTTCCCGAACTACTCGAGCGCGCGATTCGTTCGTGCCGATAACGAATGAATAATACAAAAAAAAAGGATCGAGTCGCAGAGGCGAGAAGAAAAGATAGAGAACCGATGTTATCGAGCTTTACTCTCGTATATTGGCTGACCCGACGCTTTTTTTCCTTTTCTCGCGCCCACTTTTTTCTCTATAGCCATTCAGATGGCCCGCGGTCGCGAGATTCGATTGTTGCCTGAAATGAACAGAAAGATCATGAGATAATAGACATCAATTTTTTTATGCTTTAGCTGCTACAGTTTCGCAGACAGATAGCATTAAAATCAATTGCAGCATTTTTTCAGTCGTTCGTTGAAAAATTGGTCTCAATTGCTCAGAATGTCCAGTATCAGCAATAAATTCTTAAGCAAATTTCATTTGCAGGTGTAATGATTTATTTACCGTTTGAAAAATAAATTCACTTTAATAAATTCGAGCAACAATCCTTATTCTTCCAGACAAATGTTGTACTTTTCCTTAATAAATTAAAAGCCTCAATAAATTCTATTTAGCGCTGTACTTAAAGGAATTCTATTACTCAAATAACTTTGAAAATCTTGCCTAACGTCTGCCTTAATTGCTCTACAACTCGTTATTATGAAAAGCATACTCAGAATTTAATACACCTCACGTGATTTAAAGATGTACTACTCTCTCCCGCAGTATTCAGATAACTATCGGATAATGGAACAAGAACGAAACGAGCGTACATTGCAAAAGTGTGAACGAAGTAATTGACGAAGAGAAACAAGATCCTAAATGAAAGTGCTGATTGGGCAGGCGTTTACCGCTTAAAAAATCCTCGAGGCTGCTGCCACTTCTCGAGGTCAATGTCGCGTGTGTCTTGACCAACGAAAAAGAAATCGATGGTCAATTACTTTCCCCTCTTTCGCGCTTGAGGCAGGCAGGGAGGGGGCGAGTCAAGGGGTAGCGAGTATAGAGAGGCTCGCTGTCCGGCCGGATTTTCAGCTGGGCGTCTTCCCCGGGGAGCTTTTCGCGGGAGAAATTTCATAATTAAGCCGCGAAGGTGGCGGCGAAAATACCGGTCAATTAAAAGTTTCGCCGGCGGAGAAGGAGGGCGCGAAGCCTCTCGGTGCCGCCCGTTAGTTAAAAATGGCCTCCGTGCGCCGGGAGCGCCCGCGAACTTTTTCAATTTATCTGTAGTCCTATTTCGGCCTTGCTCTTCTTATACTGCGGCGCTTGGACTTCGTCTTCCTTTTCCGACGCCCCCCCCCCCTTTACCCTGCTTGTCTTAGTGCCCCTGCTACTTTGCTACATCCTTAATTAAACATCGACACAGATGAGTTACTAAGAAGCTGCCTTAAAACGATGAATGTATTTGTGCATTCTTTCTTGCAAGCGATCGAGTGTTTAATTGACGCTCGTGACTTTGACTATAAAGTAGCTGAATGCCGATACTTTTACTTTCGCTTGATTTTAATATCAATGAGAGAGATTTTACGCAGACCAGTGGAGTAGGATCCTTTAGGTTAGCCAATAAATGATTATTACAATTGTTTAATATAATTAATTATAATATCGAATTATCGTACATCATTGGTTATTTAATTTGTATAAACAGCCTCGTTGAAATTTATTTATTCATTTGGCATACGTTAAGGTAAATTATTAATTAAGTAATTTGCAGTATATTACTACTATTGACAGTTACAGTTATTGAATTTATATGAAACTGTTGTGCTTTTACTTTGTAAATTCAACTCTAATAATATGAATACAAAAATTATAATGCGAATAAAATATATATTGTATTTTAGTTAACTCATCGCATGAATTATTGTATACGTCTCCAGCATGAATACATATACTCTTTATAGACTGATTACGGATTAAAATGCAAAAATTACTCGTCGTGGTGTTTAAAAAAAATAAATAAATAAAAGGATATTATTCAACCGCGCTACAAAAAAAAAAAAAACTAAAGCAAGTTCGATGTTGTCGGATAACACGCGTGGTCCTTTTTTCGCGAGTATGCCAAGCATCGCCAAGCCCGTATTTTCGCGTAAAGCAATTACATTTATTGAATTTATATGAAGCTGTTGTGCTTTTAGTTTAAAAATTCAACTATAATAATATGAATACAAAAATTATAATGCGAATAAAATATATATTGTATTTTAGTTAACTCATCGCATAAATTATTGTATACATTCCCAGCATGAATACATATACTCTTTATAGACTGATTACGGATTAAAATGCAAAAATTATTCGTCGTGGTGTTTAAAAAAAAAAATAAATAAATAAAAGGATATTATTCAACCGCGCTACAGATAAAAAAACTAAAGCAAGTTCGATGTTGTCGGATAACACGCGTGGTCCTTTTTTCGCGAGTATGCCAAGCATCGCCAAGCCCGTATTTTCGCGTAAAGCAGAAAACTCCGCTCGAAATAGATACAAATGAAATTCAGCGTTTAAACACGACTCGCTGACAAAGTCACTCGACTCGTGTCCCAGCGAATCCTCCAGTCCGCGAATAAACAGAGAAATTAAATAGTCAGGAGTGAAAAAGCGAGGCAGTTCGTTTTAATCGCTCCGCGCATTTATAAAAGCGGCCGGTGGATCCGCGCGCTCATATAATCACGCCGCGGCGGCACGCGTGAAAAACTCCGCTCTGCCCGGGATATTATAATCATAGAGATTATATTTAGAGAACTAGCGAAAGCACTTCAAAGGGTCGGGAGTTGACGTCGGGCCGCGCCCGTGGGCAGCGCCTCGCTCCTCTATAAATATACTCCGCAGCGAGCGCGGAGGTAGCGGCAGTAGCACTGGAATAATATAATTATCCCGATGATCTACGGCGACACTTGGTCGCTTTCTCATCCTTGTTTCGCGGCGACATTTGTCATGGGCCGCCTCTGGGCTCTCGCTCTCGCGCCGCTATATTCCGCTCTGCGACTCCCCCCCCCCCCTCCTTCAACCCCTTCGAGTCGCGCCACTTCCTGCCCCGGCGTGCG
The DNA here is from genome assembly GCA_018906775.1 of Sycophila sp. Sp_5. Taxonomy (NCBI): domain Eukaryota; kingdom Metazoa; phylum Arthropoda; class Insecta; order Hymenoptera; family Eurytomidae; genus Sycophila; species Sycophila sp. Sp_5. Next base: position 328,107 of record JACCID010000097.1, on the reverse strand, counting down.
GGCGAGCTTTCGTCTATAAATTTGATATTAGGGAGAGGGGGAAAAATGCTGGACGGCGATTTGCTCGCTGGTAATTAAAAAAGCGTTATGGAGCTGTTATTTATGGAGACGGCAATGTTCACGAAACTCGGCTGGCAAGCGCCGTCGTTATCGTTTTTTATTTTGGCCCGGGCGGAGCAATTATTATCTTTCACGCTGATGAGTGCAATCAATTTTATTTTGACTCTTTTATTAATTGAACGACCAATTGAATTTATTCAAGAAACTTGTAAAATCATCATTAGCGTAATTAAAAAAGTGGAGAATGGCGACTCTACTCGATTTTTTTAGAATCGAATGATAGTTTTCCTGGAGAATCGATTATGTTATCGATTATTTTTCTCGAGAATCCATACTTTTTAAACGGAGAATCGAATCGAGTTTTAAGGTCGGACTTAAATTATTAAATAGATAAAAAAAAACAATTTCAAGAATGTAGTGATGTTCAGTATTGTAAAATCGCATATATTTTTCGAATAAATAAAATACAAACGTACCCATAAAATTTGTTATCGATCAATCAATCCGGAATTCCATATCAATTTTGAAAAGTAACTATTCCCAATATTCCTTCACTAAATTGAAGTACTGTCGCGAAATTTCCATTAGTCTCAGGATACAGAATCTATTATCTTACCAATATTTCGATCATGGAATATCTTTCATTGATAAGGTATTCCCTATTGAAAAGGTCTTATAAAAACTATAAAATGGCGCAAAAACCGCATAAAATCCGATAATTAATTTATTGGATTTTATAAAATTTATAAATTTGTCTAGTATTTTATAAGATTGTTTCCACGGGGTTAGTCCATCTGCCCTAGTTCACACGGAAACAATATCAATATAAACTGATCCTTGACGGGCACCAAATATAAGTAGCATATAATGGCACTATTAAATAACGATTTCCGCCAATAAAATTTAGCTCACAGCAGTATGAACTTCTGAATAGGAAATAAGAATGACACCCCTGAATGACCGCAGAGTAAACAAGTCCCGCTTCGGAGAGTCATAATTCTGCGTGAATTTTTGTCGCAGAACGCCGTGTGTGTGTGTGTGCGCGCGTGTGTATATATATATATATGTCGTGGGACGTCGAAGTAGGCAAAGCGAAGCCGCGCAATTAATCCCCGTGGGTTCGCTTGCGCAATTAGATTTGCCGGCGAGCGTATACCGAGAGAGAGAGAGAGGCCCACGCGACGCGTGCACGGGCACTTACGGGGCGGCTGGGACAAACGAGCCGGGGCCGCGGCGCGCAAATCCGTCCGTCTGTGTCATTGCACAATGAGGTGCCGATAATGCGACAATCGTCGTGTGCGTTCGAGCCCCGATTCGCGGAGGCGGCCGCACAAAAGAGAACGACGCCAGTCGCGGCGAAAGACGACGAAGGGGTGGGGGGAGGGGGGGGGGCATTGTGTCGCCGACTGCATTGCGGCGCATTTGTACCGGCGTGCATTGACGTCGTCGGCGGCTCCTCGGCGTGCACGTTAATTCATGGATTGTCCGGAGCGCGCGCACGACGACGACGACGACGACTCGTTCCCCGGGAAACGTCGGGAACACACGCGCGCCGAGCTTACACGCATGCCCAACGGAGGAGCGGGAGGACACTTCCTCTTTCTGCTTGGCCTTTTTTGCATTGCTCGAATAGTCGGCTATTACTGCGAGATTCGCTGGTTTTCATTAATTTAACGCACCGTAACACCTGCAGGAATACTTTATGGAGGCTCTACTGGTAATTCGTGTAATCGAAATTAAGCATTTCATGAAAAATTTCAAATTTCTACACGGAAAGAAATTTTATAGTAAAAATTACTATGTTCCGTAGGAACAGTGAGACATACTCAACTTATGACGATTTTTACTATAAAACATACTAAAAATTCCTATGTACACAGCAATTTCTACGATATAAATAACAATTTTTGCTATGTACATATGAATTTTGAGTACACTGAAAAACAATTTGTTAAATTTAAGGAAATGATTTACTTCAATAGTACTTATTAAATATTTCTTTGAATCAAGTAATAATTTCATTAAAACTAAATGAATTTATTTGTTTCTAAGTAAATTTAGTAGCTTCAAAAAAATAATTTTTTGACTCAATAAAATATTTAATAAGTATTATTGAAGTAAATCATTTCCTTAAAATTAACAAATTGTTTTTCAGTGTATGTCTTATAGTCAAAATCGTCATAAGTGAGGATATCCACTGTTCCTACGGAACATAGTAATTTTTACTACATTTCTCTCCGTGTATAGAAGTTTGATGAAGCTTCTTCAGTTTAATTTTTAGAAGGCTTCAGGAAAAATGTTTTTATTTTCTTAATTTTAGCATTGTATCTTATAGAGTGTAATCGCTACATGATGAAATATTAAAGATTACACCTAAATTAAGAATTTCATAAAATATGACAGATTTGAAAATAAAAGCTCGATAAAGCTACAGTTAAAATTTTGGAAAGTTTCAGTATTAGTCTGCTGTCGCTGTTTAGAACCTCTTTAATCATTTTTATAAACTATCTGATCCTTTTAAATTGAGGGTGTTTACAAAAGGTTTTGTTATCGCGAAATTTCATTCGGAAAAAGACAGTATTGTGTTCGAATAAACGTTAATCATCTATCGGTGCACTTTGTACCCTGTGACGTCACGGTTTATAAAAGGGAGAAGTGCACTGTATGCAGAACGAAAGGATTGCTCGCACCATGTTAGGGATTTTAACTGCTTTCAATTCAATATTACATGTTATGCAAATATCAGCGGCGTACGAGAATCCCATACCGACTCGAAGGCCGATAAAAGAGGACAAAGTTTCATGTGTCCAGGGCGCAACTGCTTTAATGTCGATCATTTAAATTTCAAATTTTCAATTACGCTCCCATAATCCCTTCAATAAAAATGCAGTGCACAAAATTAATATTTATTCACTCCGATCATTGTTTCCAGCCGTCGGGCTCGCCTTTTCGCGCCGCCATATAATGCACTTGCACTCGCTGAGCGCGTCGCCAATGCACACGTGGGTTTTGGGCCTTCTTTATCGCCCGATGCGACTTTCTCCCCTTCAGTTTCTTTTCTCCTCGACCGCGCTTCTCCGTCATACTCCTTTTTATTTCGCTCATTTGTCATTCGGCTCTTGTACTTAAGTGTGCGCGATGCTCGTACATCTTCCCCTCGCTCTTAATGCACTCGTAATTCTTTTTTTATTGCTAAGAATATATTTTACACTTTACGTTTATTATCGCGCGCGGCGATTTATTTGTTTTGAATTTTTTTTAATTATCTTCGGGTCCTCTTTTTTATAACACTCTCAAAAAATTTAGAACTGTACTTTATCTCCACCTTTATGTGTGCGTATACATAATGCGACGTTTTTTAAAATCATTTACTTTATTTCAGAAGTTTATGGAAACAATTTTTTGCCATTTTTAAGTGGAAAGGATGAATAAAACCATTTCCTGACGGTCGCATGTAAAATTTTAACGTATAAGATTCGTCTACACTTGCTGAATACCTTATATATATTTATTTATTTATTAACCAGATTGATTACATAAGTAAACCCTAAAGAGGTAAATGCAGTTACCGGTACATAGGCTGGTTTTAAAACTAAATTACCATTTTAACAAAATATATTTAAATTTAAAATTTATAAGATTAACGAAGACAAAGATTTATATTCAATTTAAAACTAATATTCCATTTAACTTATAATATATATGTATCTTTAAAATTTAGAATATTAACGAAAATTGCACATATATACAGTACCGCTCAAAAATTTAGGAACGCTAATGTACTTTTTTAGTTTCACAGAAAGTAGAATATCTCAGAAAATATTGATTTCAAAAATATTTCTCCGATCAATATTTGCTGAGATATTCTACTTTCTGTGAAACTAAAAAATTACATTAGCGTTCCTAAATTTTTGAGCGGTACTGTACATATATATATCGAAGAGCTCTTTAGCGGCAGACGTTTCAACATCTCTGTTCCGCTCGGAAGCGCGAAATTTCGAGAATAACTAGGACACCCTCGACTTTTTTTACCCTTAGTCGGGGTTTTTGCGCTCCTCCTCTCGTCCTCGCGGCCGGCGGCGCGCGGCTTTTAATGTCCCCATTCGCGGCGGCGACGCGTCCCGCCACAGACGTTTTCTTATCCGGCGAGACGAACAAAAAGAGGCGAGAAGGGCAAGGAAAAGGGGCCGATGTCGCGATGGTCCATTATGTACGAGGAGCGAGTGGGCGAGCTCGCGAGGAGCGAAAAGGTTCGATTTGCCCCGGCGCTTTGTCGAGCCCCGAGACATGCCTTTTGTTCTGTTAAATCGGACATTTGCCACTTTTAGTTATGGCATTGTGTACCGGACGATGCGCGACTCTCCGAGATGAAGTAGACTTGTTTTTGCCGGACGTCTGGACGGAACTTCTCTAGTCTTTTAGGTCGGATAAAAGCATCGCGGAGTTCCTTAGTGAGTTCGGTGCTATCTGATGCGATTTCATTTTCGCGTATCGACAAAAGTTTCGATGGAGAAGCCAGTTTATTAGACGGGAATTTCGTGGAACGGCTCTTAGTAAGTAAGCGTTACTAGAGAATTAGTAAACTTTTCATTGGGTATATATTTCCAATGGATTTTTTAGAGACAAACACTTGATATAAACTTGATAGACTTTATTTATGTCATTTGTAATTGTTTTTTCTTTGATTTCTTGATATTAAAAGTTAAATTAAGTATTAGCTGCACAGTGTGTGTACGATAATGTATTTTTTAATTCATATATAAAAACCGTACCTCGTATATTTTAACGTAAAGTGATATTTTTTATCGTGACTCCCTTGTTTTATAACTGAGTGCTCCAATAAATCCTTTTACTCATCGTCGGCTAAACGTTCGACGCTAAAATTCTAGAGAAAACTAATAAACACTAAAATTATTAAACAATTAGCGCTGCATAAAATATCCAATTAAGAAATAAGGGCGCGCTTTATATTTATTTTACGACGCGTGATTCAATATCCCCAAGTTGCAAAACTTATGCAACGTTATAAAATGACGAACTTTAGGTCACAATAAAATCATAAAAGCTCTTGCTTCAAGTGTGGCCCATCGGCACTTTACCTTTCACGCACACAACGAGGGGAACTGCAGAGAAACAGTAAAAAAAGTATGAAAAAAAAGTACGGGAGAGGGTAAAAAAGGTACCAGCAAGAAATCGTCAGGTTCCGCTGCACGTCTTTGCGATTAATTCGTTCTTTTAACTTTAAAACGAGAGGGTGCGAGGGAAAATATAAAGCCAAAGGTTTTACGGCGAAAATCAAATGAAATTTATTTTAATTAATAAAACACGTAACTGCATACTTAACTCGATTTATATTTTATCCTATACCTTACACTTTACTGATCGTTGAATTTTCAAATATATCTAGATTTAAAATGAAAAATTGAATGAATCTCGACGCATCTTCGTATACCAATGTTCATCTGAATTTGTAGATTTTAAATTGAATGAATTATTCGATTTAATCTATAACAAATGAAAATCTAATTAATTATGCAATTCAATTTATTTTTCATAAAAATTGTTATCTACTCATCAATGGTAATTCAATATTAATTTAAATTTAGTACGAAAAATTAGTATAAATCTTGACTTTCATATTCCAATCTGCACCTGCATTTTTAACGCACATACCAAGGTTTCGCATTCAAGATCCATCCGAATTTTACGAAGCTTCAAGATTCAACCTCGTTAAATTTGATTCATCTTAGAATTCCACTAAATGATTAAATTAAAATAGAATCTAAAAAAAGAAATCCCCGAGGAATTAGTATATTTTTACTATTCGGTCGAATAAAGAGGGAAAAAATCCTTCCATCGAGCTAATTGACGTTTTCCTTTGCTCCTTTCAACTTTTATTTTTCAAAAAAATTGTTTCTACTCATTAATGGAAATTCAATATTTATTTAAATTTAGTATAAATCTTGATATTCATATTCCAATCTGCAACTGCATTTTTAACGCATATTCCAAGATTTCTCATTCAAGATCCATCCGAATTTTACGAAACTTCAAGATTCAACCTCGTTAAATTTGGTTCATCGTAGAATCCCACTAAACGATTAAATTAAAATAGAATCGAAAAAAGAAATCCCCGAGGAATTAGTATTTTTACTATTCGGCCGAAGAAAGAGGGAAAAAATCCCTCCGGCGAGCTAATTGACGTTTTCCTTTGCTCCTTTCAACTCGCCGTGCGGGCCGATTGTCAATCTGCCGGTGCAGGGAGGAAGACACGACGTCGGCGAGGAGGAGTCGCTCGAAATCGGAATGCAGGGCGCGGCGCGCGCGTATATATGTGCACGCGTCGCGGAATCCGGCGACTCTCCCGCCGCCGACAAATTCGCGTTTGTGTATACGCGCTTGAGGGAGGACGGCTCGTCGAGACGTGACGGACGAAGGAGGCGGAGGAGGGACTGGGAAGCGAGAGAAAGAGAGGGAAGTCGCGAGTCCTTTAAGGACGTCGTGGTCGGGGAGGCCCGAGCCGCTTACGAGCTTTTAATTGGCTTACTTTGCCGCCGCCGCCTTTGTTTTTTTTTTTTTTTACGGAGCGAGCGAGACTATACTCGCTATTTTATCGGACCCTGCGTACACGCCGTTGTACCCTGTCGCCCGGCTGCGACTTAAGCGATTTTCATTTTGGACTCGTTTTAATTACTTTTCACTGTGGCGTTCTGTTTTAAACTGCGTGGAAAATGGCCGTGCCCGCCGCTGCCGATGCTTGTTGCATTAGTGACATTAATTATACTTCGGATGGTTGATTTTAAAGCGAAACTACTTCTCAATGGCCGTGTTTGCAGATGCAGTTTTAGCTCACTATTCAATTTAAAAGCAATTAATTCCGTAAATTCTTTCGAACGATTGACTCGAATTTTTCTTGCTTTTTTTATTGAAATTATGATGACAGGATGTCGCATTCGGAACAATTATTATGCTATGAGATAAAGAGCGGCCTTTGCGACTAATAATTTGTAACGTTAATGAAAACTGACAGTTAACAGGGCCACTGAGTTTAAAGAGCAAGCCCTTTCTAACAAGAATTTTAACTTATTTATAAATTTATTATTCACAGAATTAATTAGTACTTATATTAAAAAAAAAACAAAGCAATGAAATTGGATTTTTAACTTTTTGTTATCTCATCAAATGTTTGATGTGAAAGTAACATCTCTTACTACTAAAAAAATGTGTGTGCACCCTTTGCGTTTAAATTGAAAAATGAGACTAAATAGGAGTACGTTTATGCGGGTAATTTTCAACAAAATTAATTCCATTATTCGCTGAATTAATTAGTACTCATATTGACAATATTTCTGTGATTTTAGAAATTCCAGCTGGTAAAAAAAACAACGCAATGAGATATAAAAATTGGGTTTTATTTTTTGCCATAAAAGTTTATAAAAGTCACAAAAAATACCACTTGATCTTTCTCTTATAACTCCCTCAACACAAATTATTTCCATCTGTTTTATTTTAATAAAAAAAATCTAAGTCCATTCTACACACTCCACGCGTAAATCTGGAAACTCTATAAAATCGCTCGCGCCATGCAGGGAGCGTTAAAAGAAATGAACCTCTTCCTTTCAGCGATCAGGCATCACCTCACAAAACGTTTCGTCGCCAACGCCAATAATAAACGACTCCGCCCTCGGCTCGCGAGGAAAAACGATCCGTAACGCTCGAAACAGCCGAGGGAACGCAGGAGGAAAAAACGAGGGCAACACCGCGAGAACACCTTATGGGTTATGACGAGCGGCGCCCGCGCGGAATAGGAAACGTGCGGGGAATGCCGGCCGCACGTGAGGCGAGGCGTCGACGGGCGATCGCTTCCTTCCTCCGCCGAGTGACGAGTACTGCCGGGCCGCGCCTAATGAGTTGACGGCTTCTGTCGTGCACGTGAGGGCGCCCCGTCGTCGTCTTCGGAGAAGGCGGCACGTCGCGCCCCGTCGACGACGGTCTGGCTTGCGCAATCGCTATTAGCGTCCCAGCACTCGCCGATGTGGTTTCTTAATTTTTTTTTTTTTTTGAGAAAAAAAAAGAAACGATTTTTTCCTTCGGTGGGGCGAGTCTCTAATTGCTGGGGGTAGATCTTGTATGGCTTACGCAAACGTACGTATTTTTTGAGGGTTTGTGTAGTGCACTCTCCGATGTGTTTTGGTAATTTTTTTGAGAAAAAAAGAAAGAATTTTTTTGCTTCGGTGGGGCGATTCCCTAATTGTTACACGGAGAGAAATATTGTAGTAAAAATTACTATATTCCATAGGAACAATTGGACATACTCGACCTATGACGATTTTTATTATAAAACATATTAAAAATTCCTATGTACATAGCAAAAATTGCTATTTATATAGTAGAAATTGCTATATACATAGGAATGTTTAGTATTTTTTATAGTAAAAATCGTCATAGGTCAAAGTAATTTTTACTACAATATTTCTTTCCGTGTAAGCTTCATTTTTTACCTGTACATTTAATTTATTTTTATTATTTTTATTAACGAAATATTGAATGGTCAAATTTATAGCAAATTTTTTTACGAAATATGTTTATATAGAAGTTATTGTGGACTAAGATTTTAATAAATGAGATCATTAAAATAAATTATCGTAGCTTGGAAAGGGTATTAAAGTGCACCTGACAATAAAAATACAAGTGGAAATTGTCATAGGTCGAGTATGTTCCACTGTTCCTATGGCACATAGTAATTTTTACTATATCATTTCCCTCCGTGTGGGGGTAGTTCTTGTATAGCTTGTACATAAACCTATATAGTTTTTTGAGGGTTTGTATAGTGCACTCTCCGATGTGTTTTAGTAATTATTTTGAGAAAAAAAGAAACGATTTTTTTCCTTCTGTAGGGTGATTCTCTAATTGCTGAGAGTAGATCTTGCATAGCACGTGCATAAACGTAAGCATTTTTTCTGAGTGTGTGTATATTGTTGTGGTTGCGGTGAGAGGCGTGTGAGCCTTGCTTTCGTATGCAGATCAGTTTGTTACGTTGCGCGTTTGGAAGTAGGTCTTTTAAGATTTTATCATCAGCTGTCTGAACCACAACGACAGTTCTTGAAGCAGCTAAAGTGAACTCTAAAGTGTTGAGTTCGTCAAAAGAGCAAAGATACTTTACAGAGACGTCAAAAATTGGGAGATAAGAAATCACCTGAAAAAACATTGTGAAACGGACTTTTTAAGTGGGGTATCGAATTTTCCCTTAAAATGAAAATTTATTGGATGAATATTGACAGCAGTTTTACATACCCACGTAAAAAGTGTGATAAATTGATTTAAACAATTTTTACACTGGCGTACGGCAATTCGTAGACTAATATCTAGGAGAAAGAGTCACGGGGACAATAGACTACAAAAAAAGTCGGGGGTTTGCAATTCCTTTTTCTTCGAAACTTTTGTATTGTCGATTCCCCTTGTGCGCTCGGAGTAAAAGCGCGCGACTCGAGTCAACGCACGAGTGAATTCTGTCAAAGTTCCTTCAAAACAGCGCGGCGTTGGCGACGCCTCGAATTGATTTTTCGGGGGCAGAGTAGAGGAGGAGACGACGATTTGGACGTCAGGCCTCTTTTGTTTCGGACGGGGACGCGAGTCGAAGTTTTTCGGGGGGGTCGCTTTGAGATGTCGAGGCGCGCTTGAAGGATTTATTTTTAGAACGCGCGTATCACATGTGTGAATTATTCTCTCCACTCGCCTCCTTTTTTTTTCGAGGACAAGCTGTTTTGTCGAGTGTAAGTGCGCCGGAGATTTTATGGCCCTGCGCGTCCGTGCTCATCGTACTAAAAGCGAGAGGCATGTATGTATATTTGGAATATAATTTTTTGCTGGCAAAAAATAAAACCCAATTTTAATATCTCATTGCGTTGTTTTTTTACCAGCTGGAATTTCTAAAATCACAGAAATATTCTCAATATGAGTACTAATGAATTCAACGAATAATGGAATTAATTTTGTTGAAAATTACCCGCATAAATGTACTCCTATTTAGTCTCATTTTTCAATTTAAACGCAAAGGGTGCACACACATTTTTTGTGACAAATAAATTTCGTCCCGTAAAGGATCGTAGTAAGAGATGTTACTTTCACATCCAACGTTTGATGAGATAACAAAAAGTTAAAAATCCAATTTCATTGCATTGTTTTTTTTTTACCAGCTGGTATTTCTAAATCCGCGGTAATTTTTTTAATATAAGTACTAATTAATTCTGTGAATAATAAATTTATTTTATTAAAAATATTACCCGCATGAAACCTACATCCGTTTAATTTTATTTTTCAATTGAAACGCAAGTTTCTTTTTAATCTAATAGAAAAGGGTGTACACATACGTTTTTTTGTAACAAATAAATTTCATCCCGTAAAGAATCGTAGCAAGAGATGTAACTTTCACATCAAACGTTTAATGAGAGCGCCGAGTAATTACAGTCTCCCAGCGAGTGTATATAATAACAATTGAAAGTAAATAAAAAGAAAAACTGTCACTGCGCAAAGTAAAAACATAGACCACGTCGACTAGAGTTTAAATTAAATACTTTATATTGCCGAGTAGATACACACCGACAATAAAGTACAACGGAGCCTGTTGTATAGAAAGCTTTACGAGCCATGACAAGCATTTTTCTTAACACCTGTCATCCCGCACAAAGTCGCATCGTAACAGTTATACGTGTCCGTGTTCCTCGAAAAAAAAAGAGTGAAAAGGAAAAAAAAAACAGGAATGAGGAGGGAAGGAATATTGCCGCGCGTTCATATCGCATTTTTTGCTTCGACATCGCTCATCGAAAGCTCCGGCTCGCTAAGCAAAAAGGCAAAACAGCGTTTCCGCTTCTTTCGCCCACAGACCGATTAATTCTCGCAAGAATCGAGCCGCGACAGATTCGGACTATTATATTTCAATTTAAAATTTAATATACGTTTTTTGGCCGAGGCATTAATGAACTTTTATCCTCCCGTTTCTATTCCTTTGTTTTATCTCGTGTATTGCTCCAATTAAAAACATTGTACGAAATTGTCAGTTTTACTCAGAAATTATTTCCTCCGTAACTTGAGGCCGTTTTTGAGTTAACTTTCTAAAATAAAAAAACAACATATCATTCCGACTCACGTTCTCGCCGCTTTAGAGGCAACGCAACAATTATATAATTCTTACCGCGGAATCGGCAAGCCAATTGTCCTCCTGCCTCGTTATCGCACTCGCGGATCTCGGATATAAGGCGCGCGTGCGCCAAGGTAAGTCAGCCGGCGAGCGGGAACATCGAGCAATTTCATAGGAATGTGCCGCGTAGGTCGCGGCGCGTGGGCCCTTTTAAGCGAAGCGGGAGTGTATATACCTATATATATATAAAAAAAAGGCACGAAATAAAAGAAATCGGGTCCCTACCAATATAATGACCGGATAGCGGTGTCGATCGGGCCGCGAGATCCGTGCCCCTTATATATGCTAATTCCTTGGCTTTATGCATAGGGCGAGCACTTCGTATTGTTCGCGTTAATGCACCGACCGACAATTATCCCGGCGCAGCGCTGAAAAATCGGCGAAATTGAAAAGTTAATTGAAAAGGCTAGACGCAGCGCCGAGAGGGCCGTCATTATGGAGGGATGTGTATAATTATGATGCGTGCGCGAGGCGTACACGACGTGTGGGATGCACTGAATGCAGGGTGGGGGAACGGGGGGATGCACTCTTCGATCGAGGCTGATTTGTTTGTTCGTTTATTAGTGCTATAAAGTGCGTGCGAACTTATTGATTTTTATAATCGTCTATCCATGTGAATAAGTGAAACGTACACGTGAGTTTTTACGTGGATTGTTAGTTTTTGATTGGCACTCGATTCGATTTCGGTGAGTATATTGGGGGAATCATTCGATTTGACCAAAAAAAAATCAGAAAGCACGAGGACGAGCGTTTTAATTGGTTCTTTGAAATTTGCAATGTAAAAGTTGGGGGAAGGGGCCGAGGTAAAATGTTTATAAAAATTACGTCGCCTCGTTTAGTACAGCGAGTGGTTAAAGTTTCTTGCGCGAATTTATTTTAATACGCAGTCTATTTTTTAATTAGGAGATTAAAAATAGCAAATTTGCGCGTAAAACGTGGAAATTTACCGAGTCGTAAATTAGAAAATGTTTTACAGCGTATCTGCTGTTTTTCTACGAGCCTTCGCGCGCGCGTAAAAATAATGTCCTAAAAGCTCGCTACGACGAGGGAGCACCGGGCCAAATTATTAATTGCGCGAATAAAACAATATTTCCCACGCGCAAAAAGTGGCCATTGCGTCTTAATTTTTTTTTTATGCGCGAAAGCGAAGGTGGAATTTGATGGTCGAAGCGTGTCCGAGAAGACGCATCGGCACGGTGAAGCCGAAAAAAATCGGGATTGCGAGTTGTATATTAACGCGGAGCTCCACGACATTAGGAGGAGCGCGAGAGAAATGCAATTACGGCGCGCGCCCCTCCACAGATTTATGCGGAGCGATAACCGGCGCCGCTAGCGTGCTCGAAGATATATTCTTTTTGCGCCGGCCGAGAAAGGAGAAAGAGAGAGAGGAAGGGACTGGGGTAGTGAGGAAGAGAGGAAGAGAGATGGGATGGGAAAAAGAGAAACGGGGGAGAGAATCCCGATGCCAAAAAACATCGGGGTAGGGGGTGAGAAGGTTCACCGGGGGTTCTATTTATTAAGTACGTGATACAACAAATTCTATTTATTAAGGTCGTGATGTACGAGACTTTGATGTTACTATTGCGTCATAAGATTTCTACACGGAGAGAAATGTTAGAGTAAAAATTACTATGCTCCGTACGAACAGTGGGACATACTCGACCTATGACGATTTTTACTATAAAACATACACTTGTGCCTGTTCCACTTGTATTTTTATTGTCAGGTGCACTTTTAATACCCTTTCCAAGCTACGATAATTTATTTTAATGATCTCATTTATTAAAATCTTAGTCCACAATAACTTCTATATAAACATATTTCGTAAAAAATTTGCTATAAATTTGACCATTCAATATTTCGTTAATAAAAATAATAAAAATAAATTAAATGTATAGGTAAAAAGTGAAGCTTACACGGAAAGAAATATTGTAGAAAAAATTACTGTATTCGATGGAACATACTCCACCTATGACGATTTTTACTATAAAACATACTAAAAGTCGAGTATGGCCCATTGTTCCTACGGAATATAGTAATTTTTACTATAAAATTTCTCTTCGTGTATTGCTCGAGAACTAATTTGCTTATTTCTTCAATCAATTAATTACTAATTATATAGTTATATATATGTTCATATTTTTTTCGTAAATATCATTTAAACATATATACATTTTTTTAGTAATTTATTATTCTTCTCTTCGGTTTCAGGTAAGCTGTGCTTTTTATTTGCTTGGTGTTATTAGTTGGTGAGTAAGAACATTATTTAAGAGAATAAAATAATGTAAACATTTCTATCGGTCAGCAAATAATTGAACTGAATTTAATAACTAAAAAATGTTCACTAATAGACCAGTTTAATAATTTTCAATAAATATTTACTTCAATTTTACGTGTTCAATAGTTAATTGAATCAACTAATTATATTATTAAAACTATGCTAAATTTATTTATAGAAATCAATAAATTCATTCAGTTTCAAAAACATATTTAACAAGTACTACTGAAATAAATAGTTACTGAAAATTATCAAATTGAACGTCCCAATGTGTTAATGTTAAAATACGAAGTCATGTTATTATAACTTTGATTCTTGCTGGGGTAGGCGACAATCTATGTTTTAAAAAAAATGTTTCCTCACACATTTATGAATGAAACGATTATTTACCGACACCTACAACAAGCGAAAAGGTACGCGGCAGCGAAAATCGATGGGAAAGCTCGCGAACCCGCCGACACAATGTCGAACACGTGTAAAAGCGTCGACGCGCGTGTGCGTATTCAGAAAGACCAGTCTGCGGAAACTCGCGTTTCTTCACGCTCGCGAAGAACCGAACCCCCCCCCAAGAACTCGATGACGAGACGCCGATGAACTGCTACTCAGCGAACTTTCTCCGACGGCGTGGTGCACCAAATGATTCCTCCTGTAAATGCAGTGGCGGAAATTTGCATTCGCGCGCCGGTCCATCAAACGCACGCGTTGCGAACTTCCACGGGGGTAACGCGACGGCGGAAGTTTTTGCTTCGCTGCAGAATCGATCCCGACAGATGGCCGGGGTTGGGTATGGCGGTCGAAAATTCCCTGCCAGGCGAATGTATGCACGCGTTGTCAACCCCCTCCCCTTACCCCCTTCTTCCGAAAGAGCTCGACGTCTTGGGGGTGGGCGAAATGAAAAACCGCTACTTCCGGCGTTGACAATATACTTCGCGAGCTGGCGCCCTGAAAGCGCACTGTCGCACTAGGTCAATTGCTGTCTTTGAAGCTTTTTGCGCTCGCGAGAAAAGTGAGCGTCTGAATGAAGTGTATTTTCAGTTTTGCGTATTTTCGTAGCTGAATTTTGATTTGAACAGTTTTTTTAGTTACTATTCTAAAGTTTATTGCAATTTAATGAATTATTTAATTAGAGGAACTTATCAAAGATTGAGGATATCTTTTAGTAGTATTTGATAATCCGTCCATTATTGTAAGTCTTTAACGATTAATTATACCATTAATAAAAATTTCGGGGTAATTAAGGATATCATGCAGAACAAGTATCTTATGCAATTGCATCGTAGGTTAAAAATTATTCATTTGTATCGCCTCATTTCAATTTCTAAATGTGAAGTTTATAATTACCGTGAGGATTAAAGAAATTTTAAGAAAATTATTGCTGTGATTGCATGCAATATTTTTGTATAAGAAAATAAATTTTCGTGCAAGTTATGAAAAATATATATTAAAAGGGTTGTCACAGTAAACTACGATTACATTTTTTTAAAAAAATGTTTTTATCTAATAAATTTTAAATTGATAAGGATTTTTATACGCAAAGACTCAATTGGGTTGTATGAGCAAATGTTTAAGACCCTGAAAAAATGGTATTAATACATTAGTATGTCCTAAATAATAAATGATTATTATTGCGGTTTTAATTATTATACTTACCTAATATACGCACTATATTTACACTATTTAGAATAATAGTTAAATATTAAATCCGTTGTCGAAATAAAACGTGCTTAATAGATACTGATAGTGACGAAATCTTGAATGATAATGTTATTTGGACTATGTGATATTATAGTTACCTATAGTATATACAAATATTTACGTATTTAGAACCAAAATAATAAATAAGTGATAATAGTGCCGTACTTTTAAAAAAGAAATTTGTGATTAATTATGTTTTAGATAATTACACTACCTAGTACGTACCGATATTTACACGCGGTGACACTATTCAAACTATATACAATTTACATTATGTACACTGATTTTGTACTATTTACTCTATTGAAATTTGTAGTATTTACACTACATATACTATATCTATTGTCGATTTTTACTAGTACGATATATTATACTATTACACTATTTACACTCACGATTTACACGCTAGATACATTTACATATTTACACTTATTGTTATCTACACTATTATGCTATTTACTCTATTTAACACTATGTACAGTATTTACACTATTTACACTATATATACTAATTACATTATTTACACTATTTTGTACTATCTACACTATTTATACTATCTACAGTTAAGAATAATAAATAATTAATAATTAATACTCTTCATCGTATGTCGTCGTTGAGTATTGCATTTGTTGAAGGATCTCTAAATATTCCAAATCGGATGAATCACTTTCGACGATCTGATGCTGGTCTACATATTGAGAATTTTTTTGACTGTTTTCTGAAAGATTTTCTATGTCGCTACTAATTTCTTTCAATTCAATATTTTTTTTATGGAACAAACACTTTTTTATAGACGCGAGGTCACGCCGCGTGTAGAACCTCCTCCTCTTAAACACTTTTTGCGTAGTACAAATTTTTCTTTCTGTAGTAAAAGAAGAAGAAGGGTAACTTACGTAGGATGATCGACGCCTAGGTGACTGGTTTTGAGCTGTTGCACCCATTGCGAATCGAAGGAGTAGTGTATATGTAAATGTAAGACAACCTTTCGGTTTGTTCTAACTATCACAAGTGATTGAATGTTACGAAAGTCGGCCAATTTATACGATTTGGCGCTCACTACCGTGCCCCCTACCCCCCACTCCCATCCCCACCTTTAACCTTTAACATGTAAGAACAAGTTGCATTGTCTGATTGGTAGATTCTCTACTTGCTAATTAAGCCGGTGTGGGTGTCGTATTTACCAAATATCATTAAAACTTCATTTGGCATACATTAATAGTACAATTCACTCCCCACTAGAATACCTGGAATCTTCAATGGCTCATAAAGGTTGTTAATTACCTTACATCCGAATTTCCAGGAATTCGCAATTTCGGTTATTGCATTCAATTTACCAATTAAGATGTTATTGCGATTATTATACGTGAATTATATAAATTCAAATGATGGGTACACTGCACAACTCGGAAGATTCTAAATGACATGAAAATGCTTAATTTTTAGCCAACGACCGTTACACGGAGTGCCTTACATTTTCATTCATAAAATTTGTTTAAAATACTTGCATCTTTAAGTCACGATTTATATAATTTAATTCTCCCCGTGTACGGACAAAAAAAAATAATTACATCGAAAAAAAAGAAAAAATATCCAGAACCTGCAAGGGACGTATTCATAAACCCTCCCGGTAGAGCGGGCCACGGGGCTGCGGGTGCGAATTGAAATGAAATGAAAGATCGCTGCTTCCGGCTACCAACCCAAGGGTCACGAAGCGCCGCGATATACGTGCCGAGGGACTATACCCACCCTAAAGTGTTTTTCTTCTCCTTTTAGAGCGGGAGCTTGTTTTTGTTTGTCGAGTGCGTGGAGGGTGGCTGTATATAGGACGATTTGCCGAATATTTTCGTACATCCGCGGCTTCGGCCAATCTCGGTGTGCCGCGGAGCCTGGAAAAATATTTTCGCGCGATGGACTTGGCTCTCATCTGCGTATAGCCCGCCCGTGCGATGCTTTTTTCTTTCCCTCGCTGATCACTCTAAGAGTCAGATCGAAGTTAAAATCACACCGGGGATTGCATATTTCGAGACCAAAAGCAAATTTATTATTCCTGCAGATAATAAAGCTGAACTTCGTGACTTTCGGAATGATCGGGTATTTTTTTAAGGGACATCGTATCTTGTAAAAACATTTCGAAATTTTGTTACAACGACTTTATAAAGCGTTATACATCACGACCGTTACGACTGCTGGAATCTTCCGATTTTTCCGTATAAAAAAAAAAAGTTTCTTTCCATTGTTTTCGAAAAACTATTTTGACGGCCCATACATTCATAAAGCCTTTTCTCTCCCAACAATAACTTTACAGGTGGTTCCGAAAAATCACACTTCCCGCATTCGTAAAAACTCGTCGAAAAAGCGAAACGAAATAAAAAAAAACATTCCTTTTTTAAGCTTCTCTCACTTTCGAACCTCGTGATTACTCCTAGCGTAAACAAGCCGAAAAAACGCTGCTCATCGGTGCGTCCGAGAGCTAGCCACTTCGCTTTAAAAAAAAAAAAAAAAAAGGCCGGAAATTTTTCAGCGCGTAGGCACGACTCTTCGGTAAAAAAAAGTTGGCGTGCTCGTGAAAATATTTCTCTCCCCCGCAGCGCGTCGGGGCCATCGAGCGGTGCGTTCAGCGGTCGGTTGCGCGGTCGCGCGATTTATGACGCGACCTCGTCCGGTCTCCCCCGTTTCTTTTTTTTTTTTTTCACCCAATAGCCACCCTCGCCCCGGACGTCGCGCCGAGCGCTTCATTCGCTTTGGGGGCGACAACGGTCCCACGGCTCGGGGAATCCGGTAGCGGCCTTACGCTCCGGGTGCGCAATGCGAGACACTGACCAGGCGGTCCTATTCTTCGGCTGGTCGAAGGGGCGGTGTGTTTTGGCTCCTCTTCCGGCCGGTTGCATTTCACTCGTTGTCACTCGGCCGACGAGGGTTTTATAAGGAGATTAATATTTATTGCTCAATTTGAGGTTTTGCGTCGTTTGGCTAACGGATTTGCGGCCTGGTTGGGTCAGCTTGCATGTCTGGGTGAATTATGACCCTTCTCCGCTGTTTTTTCTCAAGTTTCCGCTTTCTGGAAGTAACCAAATTGCACGCACCGAGACAATCTGTCAAATGGATTTTTCGTGTTGGGACATTTAAAGTTTTATTTTATACAAACATTTTTCCTTGTCTCTTATTATTACATGCTCAAAATTTAATCTATTAATATTTATACGACTGAATTGTTTTATTAATTAAAAAATCAACCCTTTTCTTGATCTACACGATTACAATAGAAAACGCAATACAATCGTGCATTTAATTGTACATGGAGAGAAATGTTGTAGTTAAAAATTACTATGTTCCGTAGTAACAGTGGGATAACTCAACTTATGAAAATTTTTACTATAGAAAATATTAAAAATTGCTATGTACATAGCAATTTCTACTATATAAGTAGCCATTTTTGCTATTTTTGCTACATAGGAATTTTTAGTATGTTTTATAGTAAAAATCGTCATAGCTCGAGTATGTCTCCATTGCTCCTATACAGAATATAGTAATTTTTACTACAAAACTTCTCTCCGTGTATATAATCGCAAGTAAGTTCATTTATAAAAAATGCGAATACACGGAAAAAAATGTTATGCTAAAAATCACTATATTTTTTAGCAATTGGAGGACGTGCTTGTAATGTGAGAAAAATTGCTGTATATTATTCTAAAATTTAGTATAATTGTAGTAAAAATGAATAAATATTTTTTAAATTTTTACTACACGTATTGTAAATTTTAAAATAAAATATACTAATTTTTCTCACGTTGCAAGTATATCCTTCCATGGCTAAAAAAATATAGTAATTTTGAGTATAAAATTTTTCTCCGTGTACAAAAAATAGAAGTGTGAAAATAGCAGACAGCGAGATTAGTTATTAGTCCAACAGGTGCGATTCCTAAATCGCGAATGGCAGTAGACAATTTCTCAGGTCGTCCAACGATACAATCAGCTGACGGAACGCGATCGCAAAAAGGCGCAACACCCTCATCGCCGAGGCGCAGAACAATGCGCCGATTCACTTCACTCTCGATGGTCCCCGCGGCTAGGAGCGCGCGAGGCTGAGAGACAGATCCGACGCGGCGAGGTAATAGGCCGCGGAGAAAGTGCGAGCGAGGATTAACATCTGGCCGCTCGCGGACAGAAGAATGGGAAAGAAAGAGAGAAGCCGAACGCTCTCCAAGGGGACTCACCTCGTGCCCGGGGGAGGGGATTGTGCGGGTGGCGCGCCGGGCATTTCTCATCGTAATGTGATTTATGGGGCGTTTTTAACCCCCCCGGGGGTAATGGCAAACGCCTGGCCGGCAGAGGGAGAGAGAAGGCAGGAGAGACGGAGAATGACCGCACGCGGATGAAAGCACGCGCGCCAAACATCCTCTCGCTCTTTCGCGCGAGCGCTTTAAATGCGTACGTGCCAATTGCACGTCCGTACGGGGCTGCATGGGTGGTGCCCTCGCTGTATCGGGAGGTGCGTATTTATGATCTTGCGAGTGGACTGCACGATACCTCCGTGCGAATTGGTTTCGATGAAAATTTCGCCATATATTAATCGGCAAGTTCTTTGTGCGTGGAAAAAATGTTAAGAATTATACTTAGAATTCAATTACGATCTCCAATTACAACAATGGAATATATGCACTTGATGGGATTTTAATTTATTCACGCAATGGGATATTTAACTAGAAATCCGAGGGTAATTCTAGCATTGAATTTTTAAATGGCAATTCTGATGGAACAATAATTACGTTTAGGATAGAATATTAGTCTGAAGGATTCAATTTCATGCAAATTTAGACGAAATTTATTGCTCGTAAACTAATATTGGAGTGCAACAGTCATCCATTGCACGCACAACAAAGACACATTGTCACGTTCAATTTAAATTACGAGATTGTTAGAAAATCGAGTAAATCATTTCGGAGTTAATCGATATAATAATTAATGCGCCTATAACTGTGTAATTATCACGCAAACACGATCGAGCTCGAATATAGTTTCAGATCTCTCTCGAACAAATTTACTTCAAATGAAACAACCTATTGTAAATAAACCTGCCTCTAAATTATATACCTCCCAGACAAACAACAATAGCTGTCGAAGTCAACTTCACACTCGCGACCGAAACTGCAGTGTGTATAATATACGCACACATACACAACATAGTTTCCCCGCGATTTGCACAATAAATTCCGGTGCTGCAGGGGGGGAGGAAAAAATTCGCAAACACTCTCAACTCGCGTGTTATCGTATCTGCCCCGTCCCCATTACGCGCGCCTTATCTCCCGGCGAAGTTTCTTATCGGAGCCGCGTAAGCGCGCCGCTTATAGCGCGGCGTCTGCTGCAGGGGCGCGCTCGTGCAAAGACAATCGCAATTTCGGGCGAAAGCAATTCCGCAGCCGCTCGAGTTTCTCCCCTCCCCCCTCCCCGAAACTCGCCCCCGCGTCGCTCAAAAGCGGCGCGCGCGCAGCGGCGTATAATCAGCGCGTTTCATAAGCGCCGGATAAAGAGGAGCGCGCCCAGACGCGTGCGAAAACTAATTAAAGCCCGCCGCGCGGAAAAGCCGCGGCGTTTGTCGCGCGCGGGCTTTTAAGTGCCTCTTTAAAAGGGAAAGAGAGAAGGGCACTGCGGGGGGAGCAGCAAATAAAATAATTCACGCGGAGGCGCGTCCGCCGTAACATTTGTCTTGGGCCGATACCGGGGGAGGGTTCGATTTCATTACCGGTCGCCATTATCGCGCGAAGGGCCCGAGCGCGCGCCTCCGCTGGATTATTAGGCTCGGCAGCGGCCTGTACGTGCGTGGGTATTATGTGTACGAACGCCGCGGCACGTGCTCGCGGAGGCGTTAATTACAATCGGGTTTTCGCGGCGCGCGAGCGACGACTTTGATTGAGTTCGAGAACTCATTGGATTTGCATAATCACGCTCTAAATAACGACCGGTGCGTTCGGGTTCTCATATATCGCGGATCTGCACTCCTCTCATTCTTCTTTTTTTGTAGCTACTAGCAAAATCTATACCTTTACATTTCGATTTTTCATTAATTTCATTAATTTCTTTTCTTAAATTGCCGCCGCTTTTTAAACAGATACGCGGAGAGAAATGATATAATAAAAATTAATATATTCCGTAGGAGCAATGGAACATACTCGACCTATGACGATTTTTACTATAAAACGCACTAATTTTTTTTAACGTACATAGCAAGAATTGCTATTTATATAGTAGAAATTGCTATATACATAGGAATTTTTAGTATTTTTATAGTAAAGATTTTACTACTATGTACATACAAATTTTTAGTATTTTTTATAGTAAAAATTTTACTACTATGACCATAGAAATTTTTAGTATTTTTATAGTAAAGATTTTACTACTATGTACATAGGAATTTTTAGTATTATTTACAGTAAAATTTTACTTACAAAAATGTTATCTACGGAACATAGTAATTTTTACTACAACATTTCTCTCCGTTTAATATCAGTAATTGTCGCGATCATAATATCACGATCATAATTGTAAAGTTTTGTTTGTTCGCGCAAAATTGGAAAATTCGCGTCCGCGCGAATCTTACCTAATGTAAAAATCAAAAAGTGAACAACAAAGGACATCAGTTTTTTAAGAGAGGATTTTTAGTTCTACAATCACATATTTTTTAATTTTCATACGACTAATGTTTTGCAATCAGGAGTAAAATCATTAATTTAATTATATATTTATTTTTTTTTATTATTTATCTAGACAATTTAGTTAATTCGATTATGTTGCTAGTGCGATGACTATTGGACTATGTTGCGAGTGCGATGACCGTCGCGTGGGTTTCTCCCGACGATGGATGGGTGGGTGTATGGGCAAAGGATTTTTTTCATTCTTGCATCGCTTTTCTTTTATTTGGCGGGAGGAATTTCTTTTGAATAGTTGCCTGATTTACGATACTAGTGGCTTATTTATATTTTGAAATTGCCGCGCAGAGTATCTTTTCTTTACGCAATAATATTGGGTATTTACGATCGGCCGCGTCGTAAATCACAAATCGGTAATTTAAATAAACAGTTTAACGACTGCTTTTGCAATCTACATTATCGGTTTAAAAGGAACAAAAAAGGCCTTAGTTATGAATTCATTTATACAAGTTGTTTTTGCTAATTATAGAGTGAAATCTTTATACTCGCGCGCGAGATATGCAATATATATTTTAGAAAGTTTAAACAGCTTTATATAAATTATTTACGGCTATTAATTAATTTTCTAAATAAATATATTCACGTGCACGAAACAATTAAAATTTCTTGAGAATACTTTACGCTTTCGTTTTAAGAAATTATTCAAATTTACATTTCAATTACTTATTATTATTATCGCGTGTTCTTTTTATTAACATTTCAGAAAGAACTTTTTATAAAGTTAGTACTATCGCACATCCGAACGCTAAATTATCAATTTCCCATAAAAATGTGTAAAGTTCCCCTCTAACAAGGCGCAGAGTAACGGCCGTGCAATCTCGTCGTAAAGGGAATCGTAAAGGAAATTTTGAGGGCTCGACCCGTCGGCCGAGTCCGTCCCATCGGGTGTTCGAAAAGAAAAAGAAAGAAGAAAAAGTCGCCGATAAAGGCCATCCCGGAGCTGCGTATAACGAAGCCGCGCGTTGCTCGATGTCCTCGCGCCACTCAGAAAGTGGGAGTCGTACAGGCCGCGCGTAAAGGCGCGACTACGGCGTTTTTTACGAGGCGGCTTCGCGTAATGGGACGTCGGGCATCTAATGAGCGGTACCCGCGTGTTAAAAGAAGGCGCGACGCGGAAATGCGCATTACGCCCGGATGATATATACGCGGCGTATAGCACCGCGAGGGGGATGTATCTCCCCTCCGATTGACGTATGGCATGGGGGAGAGCTGCTTCGGCCGGCGAGAATTTATTGCTAATTATCTGATTAATTTTCGACGACGGCCAACGCGAGGCAGCGGGAAGGCCGTTTGTTACGGAGGCGCGAAAACGCTTGACTCCTTACGGCGATTTCCGACGATGCCTGCATTCGAATATATATACACACACTGAAAAAGAATTTGTTAATGTTAAGGAAATGATTTACTTCAATAGTACTTATTAAATATCTCTTTGAAACAAGTTATAATATCATCAAAACGAAATGAATTTATTTGTTTAAAAATAAATTTAGTTGTTTCAAAAAAATAATTTTTTATTTAATAAATATTTACTTAAAATTAACAAATTTTTCTCTCAGTTATACACTGTATGCAGCATAACGTTCTTTTTCGCCGACGCTCGAATATCTCTGACTTTCGATGTGCAAATTCAGAGGGAAAATATCTGAGACTTTTTTGGATAAATGGATTGACTTTTGCATTGTTTTCCTTATTTTATTCATGCACTTTCCAAAATAAGAATTTATCATTTATTTGTACATGTTGCTTTGTTTTCGAACGATTATTTAACTAAAAATACTTTTCTTCCAATAGACAGAATACAAATTTATCTATTTACACTTTTTCTTTAAAAAAAAAATGCTTTATTATCTGTACGATTTGTCATTAAGTTTTTTTCGGACTTTAATATCTTATCTATTTCATGATAAATGAGTGAACACAAATTTCTATGCGTGAAAAATTTGTTTACCCTTTTCATCTAACTGACAAATAGCGAAATATTTCATGTTAAGCTTGATTTAAAAAAATCTCGGATAGTAAAGTTTTTGTTTTATTATTTATTTATTTTTTAAATTTATTTTCAAATTTCTTCTATTGCAAAATGTGACTTTTTTCACCGTATCATTTATTATAAGAGTATCAGCTGTATCGTTACAGCGGTGATTTTTTTTATAAAAGCAAACGCTATTTTATAAGAGGGCAATTTAGCTGTAAGTGACAAGATCGTCGTCGTCGAGCGTAACAATGTCGTTTTTACTGGTTTATCGTGGTCATTGTATTTTCCAAGATAACTTTGAAGACTCGCATAGACTGGCACAGATTTTTATGCTTTATGCACTTTATTCAAATGCGTGCATAATGTATCCTTATACGACCCCATACCTTTGTGCCGAGAGAAGTATATATATATAAAACTTATACATGAAATATTATACGTAAAATATATTTTCGAATTTATCTTTAGCTAAAGCATTCTGATTAGAACGTTTCAATAAAAAAAAAAAAAAAAATATCGAGTATTAAAAAAAAGAAAGAAAATTCCTAGAAGATTAGAAGTAAAAAAAAGCGAAATAGAGAGAATATTTTAAAGGATTAAGCGTGAAATTTGATCGTAATTAACGTGCTAAACAGCTAGGGACAAAAAATATTCAAATAAGGAATGAACAAGAAGGGATAAAGCCATAATCCTAAATACTGATTAGCCTAAGTTGGCAAGTCGTGCAATAAAATCGTTTAAATGCTTTAATTTATTCATTTATAAATTAAGTATTTCAGCGGTCAATGCGCTGTCGTTCGCGCTTTTACCGTGCACTCGGAATTTTTATTATTCGTAAGCACACTTCTGGGAGATAACATTTTGGCTGCTTGACCGGTTATTTGGTCATCTGCTCTAAGACTAAATTTAACGTATACAAATTTGTAATATTTTTCCTTCTCGCTTTAATGGAATCTTCAAAAAAAAAAAAAAAAAAGAAACGGAATTAAAGAAGGATTAAGAATGTTTTACTAAATGGCCAGATTTACTCTCAGGGTCTAAGTTTTTATTAAAAAAAAAAATACATTTTCATTTTAACACTCATCCTTTTTGTAAGTCTCACCAAGTTTCCAACATAACGAGTTAAATCCGTTGTTTTTTTTTGTTTTTTTTTTAATTAGAAAGACTGAAATTCTTAAAGATTCATATAAAATTTTGAATCTACTACAGTATTTAAAAGAAAAAGTCTGCAATTCCTAATGCAGGCAATGCAAGCGACCATAAATATAATAACTATATATACTTTCATTCTACCGCACGATTATATTTTTAAAAATGTTGGGCACGCTCCGACAAAGCAGATTCGTCATATCCAGCAGAATCTCTAAGTTACAACTCGCGAAAATAGAACGTTTCTCTTTCTGCGCGGTCGGGAAACGCGGAGCTACTTCCTTCGATCGCCGCGGACGATGCCGCGGGGAGGATAAAAAAACAGGCGAGCTTCAGACAGCCATTCGCCGAGGGGCCGAGATAAAGTCGAAGGTGAGCATATAGCCGTACGAAGGAGGCGAGCGAGGCACGCGGGAGCGCAGGATGCACGTTCGACTTCCGGCGGTCGAATCGCGAAGCTTTTATAGCCCTGGCTAAAGCGATGCCAGCCGGTGAAACTCTTTCTGGGTTACACGTTCCCGACCTTCTTCGCGCGTTTCCTCGCCGCAGCTGCCTTCTCACTTTTCACCGGGCGCGAGACACTTGTTAATTAATTGTTCAGTTTCCACTCCTTTCGCCCCGTCCTATCTTTCAGCCGAAAACGGCACTTGCTCAAAGTTTTTTTTTCAAAACTGAGGCGGGAATCTCGTTGTTACTGTTGCGGAACTCGTAAACTTTAAGAAGTTCTCGGCTTTGAACTCCTGCTGCTTCAACTTGAACTACCGACGCCAAAGTATTAGAGCTTTATATAATATATATATACAATATATATGTGTGTATGTGTATGCGCGCGCGCGCGTGTGTGTGTAAACATTTTTTAAGGAGTATAATACACTGGTGAATTACACTCGAATTATTCTGAAATAACGGCGAAGTAAATCTAACGTAATATATCCCAAGTTTATCTATACAAAGACTTACGTCTGAATAAATATTTTAGGTACATTAAAAGGAATGATGATGAAAAAAATTATAAGAATAATATTTTATTACAGTATTATAACAGAAAAATAACGAAACTTAGGCAAAAAAAAAATGATTCATGCTTTATCAATTATATATACGAACTTCGCATTCAGTGTTCATTCATGTATAGATAACTTAAAAAAACATCTTATTTTATTATAACAATATTGTTTTTTCTTGTATTTCTTAAAAGTATATTCACTTATCCGAAACAAATTACATACAATTAAGCTACAAGATCTCGAAAGTGTTCTAAATACATTTAACTAAAAACTTTGAAAAAGCATACCTGTACTGAAAAAGTAATGGTGATTTTCAGTAACGACACTGAGAGAAAAAACTTAATAAAAATTGCTATTGTAGTTAAGAAAGGAGTGGCAGTCTTAACAGGCGAGAATTTTATATATGCAAAATAGTAATTTTTAGTATCAAAAATTTAAAAAATTACTATTTTGGGTGCTAATAATTGTTATTTTCCATACTAAAATTTATCGCTTGTCAAGACTGTCACTCCATTCCTAATCATAATAGTAATTTTTATAAAGTTTTTTCTCTCAGTGTATCTACTTCGATAGTAATCGCTATAAACATTGCTTTAAAACTAAATTATTTTATACATTTCTAAATAAACTTACAGAAATTTTCGAGCAAAAACGACTCGATTTATCGAAATACTCGCTTGAAATTATTGCTTCAAAAAATTGATAAATAAAAGCGCAGGAGAAAAAAAAGTGACGCGTCGAGATTTTCGTACCAGCCCAACCGCGTCACCGGGGCCGAAGGCTCCGGCGTGGGCGTGCTCATAATAAGCAATACGCTCCGCTCGCGCACAATGCATTATCCTCCTCTTAGGGTCGGCCGGCCGCACTCTTTCGAGCCGCGCGCGTCCCGCGCCGGCCGAGCGCGTAAAGTTCCCGCCGGTGCGCGCGAGCCTCCCATCGAGCGCGCGCTCATACTTCGATTCCTCGCGGGACATCGCGGGCATTAGCGCGTGGGCGGTCCCGCGAGTCTCCGCGGTGCCGAGATACGAGGCGGTTTACAGATTCGCGCGTCGATTGCGCGAGGTCGCGCGAGGGCGTTCGGTAATAAATTCTGCCTCGGTAGCTTTTGATGTGCCGACGCGTTGCAACAGCCTGCAAATTTCCGTGACTCAATGCTTTTCATTATGCCGCGTGGGATTTTATAGTTTATTATTAGGATTTTTATTTATTTATTGATACCAGAAAAAAAAATGCACAAGGAAATGTTACAGTGTGGACACCAGATGGAAAAGTGCCATCTCGAACTCCAGTTGGGAAAGGTGCCTTTTCCACCTGCACGGAGAGAAATGTTATAGTAAAAATTACTATGTTCCGTAGATAAAATTTTCGTAAGAAAAATTTTACTATAAAAAATACTAAAAATTCCTATGTACATAGCAATTTCTACTATGCAAATAGCAATTTTTGCTATGTGCATAGAAATTTTTAGTGTTTTTTACAGAAAAATCGTCATAACAAAAATGGCTATTTATATAGTAGAAATTGCTATGTACATAGGAATTTTTAGTATGTTTTATAGTAAAAATTGTGTTAGGTCGAGTATGTCCCATTGTTCCTACGGAATATTTTAAATTTTGCTTTAATATTCAGTTTGTTTTCAGACCTTCATTGAAACGATGTGGTTGGATCTAGAATTTTCTATATCTTTGATTGTTACTCCGGAGTACAGTTTTTTTATCTATCCACAAAATTTGATATATTTATAATAGTTAGAGACCCCAAATTTTCGTTGGTGTAGTATAAAAAGGAATGCTGTTAAATGTTTTTAATTATATCTATTTGTTTTAAATTAATCCCATATGGGATTATTTTCTATTGTTTTTGTCCAACGTGTAAAATGTAACATCAATAATGTACAAGCATAATATTATAATTCTAATTTTTGTGATCGTCATTTAGAGATTATTTAATTTTTTCTTGTAGCATCTTCCTCGCAGATATGGCGGAAATGACAGTTTTGAATGACTCGTAAAAACGTAACATTTCGAGAAATAAATAAAATAAAGAAGTAGTCTTTTTTATGTATGTCTACATAATATTATGGAAATTAAAACACATATTCCATATTTGGTAATTACATTTTTTAAGGCTTGAATATTTAATGAAATTTATTTTTTAATTTGTAATTACACGTAATTATGAAATGCATTTAGAGCTGTCACATAATTACTTGTTATTCGTGTAGGTAACATTCAGAGTGAATAAATTAATTGATATATATATTATATAACGCTTGTGTAAGAGTAGTCGCGCGGTAGTAATGAAATTTAATTAATATTCCAATTTTTATGATTCTGAGTACACTTTATAAGCATGTATTTATTGAAGTATATGATTATTAAATAGCGCGAAAGCTTTCACTGAAATATAGCAAAGGTGAATCGTGTCAACGATCTTGTAAATTAACCACATGTTTTATTTTCTTCTTACGCTGCAGTCGCTTACATTTATTGATCAAATGAGTGGGAACAGCAGTCGTCAAATGACGTGTATGTGTGCATAAATTATTTCAGACGATGCAATATAGACCCTTATAGCGTATGTAGCTTAATACTTCGATGAGTTCGATTGCTTCGTTCGTTAATGAATATTGACTACACGAATTATGAGACTCCGCAGTTCTTTAATTACCCTATATTTAAGTACGTTCGAATACAAATAAACAAGTGGCTAAATCGATTTATTACCTAAGGACCGTATGGTTGATTTTCAATAGTCGTATTGTATATATACACAAGTTCACATATAGATATCTAAATAAAAAGCTTTCAGAAAAAAATAAAATCCCTTTTAGGCTGTCACTACACATTATTTTACATTCGGGCACGCGATAGCCGCGCAAAATCTAAATGCATAAACTTTTTTACGAATAAAAAGCTTCGCGCAGTAAAAGCGAAAAACACTATACATAATACATTCAACCCCTCGAAAACAACATACTGGATTGTAAATCATTAATTGTTGAAACCATTGCCCACATCCATATATACTAACGACGCCACCCCGGCAAAGCAACGAGGCTAAAGCCCCATCAAGACTATCTCATTTATGTTTCGGTAGCCGTCGGCCAGCGCCTTTACGACTTAGCGAACGAGCGGCAGTCGTCGGAGCGCGTCTGTCTTGACGGGGTGCAGTTTTGATTTTCCCCAGAGGGAAGCGCGGCTCCCCCCGGGTACTGCCGCTCTGTCCCCGTAACCGCGGCTGAGCGCACGCCACTCCTAATGAGGATAATCCAGAGTCACCTCGTAATTACGAAGTTAATTGGATAGTCTCAGCGCGCGGGGGAGCCAGACCATGGCGGGGGAGGGGGGGGGGGGAGCCCGCCGAGGTGCAGCGCGGCGCGCCGTCGAAGGGCCGCGGAGAATGCAGCGGTGAAGTTATAACGGAATTCCGCGTAATAATTGGATAAGACGAGCAGGCGCAAGGGGGGCCCGCGAGGCAGGGTGGATGCGTGTACGTCCCGTCGGATTATGCGCGGAGACGACGTGAGCGCGGATCGTGAACTGGAGTAGGCTGTCGGGCGACCGACCTCGCGGAAAGCGAAAGTCTAAGTGGCGCTCCTTATTCCGAGGTGAGGAGGAATCGGCGAATCGTTGGGTGTAGCGCGCAGAGAAGCGTTCTATATGGTCTGGATGAGTGAGTTATGTACATGTGTATATACGTGTGCTCTCTAAAGTTGAATTAGTGAAAAATCACTAATTCATAGTGACTGCACGGAGAGAAATGTTATATTAAAAATTACTATATTCCATAGAAACAATGGGACATACTCGACCTATAACGATTTTTACTATAAAACATACTAAAAATTCCTATGTACATAGCAATTTCTACTATATAAATAGCCATTTTTGCTATGACGATTTTTACTATAAAAAATACTACTATTTGTCAGGTATCAGGGAAACAGTAGGGAAAACTTGCTGGATCCAGGTCGGATTTCGTCCGCTTCTTATATATGTGCCTTATGGAAAAAACCAGGGAAATGTTGGGTAAGTAGGGAATCCTAGTCCGAATCCTGGAAGAATTTTTATGCAATTTCTACACGGGATGTACATAGCAATTTCTACTCGCAATTACTACTAAAAATTCCTATTTATATAGTAATATAAATAGGAATTTTAGTAATATAAATAGGAATTTTTAGTATGTTTTATAGTAAAACTCGTCATAGATCGAGTATATCCCACTGTTTCTACGGATCATAGCAATTTTTACTATAACATTTCTCTCCGTTTATGGATAAATTTGAAAAGTGAAAACAGCACCACTATGAATTGGTGGAAATCTACCTATTTGAAATAGTGAATAATAATGTACTAATTGAAATAGTAAATATATGCACTATTAAAAATAGTACTAATGAATTAGTGAGATTGAAATTTTTTTTAATTGGGGAATTCGCTATTTCAATTAGTGAAAATCATAAAATAAATATTTTTATTTTATTTAAATAAATATTTGTTTTATTTTATGTTTATTTTCCACTAATTTAAAAGTGTTTTTAGTAATCAATTAGTAAAAGCACTAATTGATTAGTGGAAAATCTGATCACTAAAAAGATCAGTGGAATTTCCACTAATTTAAATTTAAAGAGTAGGGAACTTTCCATGTGAGTGCTTTATGTCTATTGTTGCTGACGCGGAGGATGGTCTCTCATTTTACAGGTTTAGTAATTTTACACTGACTTCAGTTGGAGTCGAGTTTCTATTGTTCCAAATTTTTTTACGTTACGCTCGAATTTGTTGCGCCTTTTACTTTTTCTTATTCCGGAAGCAAAATATATATCCATCGATCTTCGTACGATCAGTTATGAAGCATCCATTTATCTGTTGCATTTATTTTTCATAAACTTTTAAATTTACAGGTAAATTTTAAATGGCTCTGATGCTTTTTGCGAAATAGCAACGGCTAAACTTCTGTTCAATTTATAACTACTTTTTATACTGAAATTTATATGGTATATACTATTTTGTAAACACTATATTTTACAATAAACTATTCCACTCTATTCAAAGAAACATATTGAATTGTATTAATGAAAAAAGTTTATGCTATTCTTTTTTTATTTCAAATTATTTTTAAGCAAAAACGAACGTACGTAGAGATGAAAATATTTGGTTAAGTGTCTTTATTAAATCAGAAAAAAATCTTAAGGACATTTTGAACATCGAAAGTATATTAATAATAGAGATGAAACTATAAATCACAAAATCTTTGCCTTTCATACGCAGTATATCAAACTGAGCATATGGACGTTTGTATACTGTTTTGTAAAAACGCGATAAGTCAATAAATAGCTACTCCACTCTATTTCAAGAAACTTATTGAATTGTATTAATGAAGAAAGTTTATACTGTTCTTTTTTTAAAAAATTACGATATAGAGGTTTTAATTTTAATATATTAGTTATTTTGTAATGATACTTATACTCCTAAATTGTATGTACATCATAACTTTGTAATCTCGAATGTATTCACTCTAGAATTATGTGCACATTACTTTATATATTTTGAATCATAAATTTGTAATAATTCAAATTTTGCATTTAAGGACTGCTAAGTCCGTTGAATTTACTTAAATAAATAAAAAATAAATAAACAATTTGTTTTCTCCGCAATCTCATCCTTTTTCGATATATCAGACAACTTGTGTAAGTCACCCGACTATACACGTCAAGTTTTTTGTCCCCGTTATTATTAACGCCCCACGATTGATCCCAGAGAAAGATTCACTATTTATGCCAACACTTGCGCTAAGGAAAATAATAGCCTCCGACGGAGTGTCACAGGCGACGTCGGGCATACATCCCTTCGGTAGAAATCGAAAATGTTCTTACCGAGTGCGAGAATTCGATAAGCATCACGTCAAAGTCACCCCAAATATTTACCACCGACAGTACGTATATACGACGAGCCTCATAAAAAGAAAAGCTCGCCTAAAGCCCGACGGGCGTGTAAGAGCGTCCGTTACGAGGAGGGGAGTTCCGCGCGGCGCGGGCAACAGCGACGCGAGCGAAAGAAGGCGGTAGCCGTCGAAGCTAAGTGCCGCGCGGAAGAAATGACAGACAGGCTGCATAAATCATGAAGAGCGAAATCGAGCGTGCAAGACAAAGGACGATCCCGCCGGGGGGGGAGATGCGATTTTCGACTGGAGGGTGTGCTTGCGCGCGCAGAAAGTAATCTCATAGGCGCATTGAAAATGCATATCGCGACGTCGGGCGCGATCTCCTCCCTCCGCGTCTCCAGCCGGCCCCCTCGGTCTCTCTCCTTTCCGTCGGTAATTGCGGGCTTGTCGAGCAAGACTCGCCGAGTCCGCGACTTGCACGCTGATAATGCACTCTTTGGGGGTGTCGATACGCGTTAAGCGGAGGGACGAATTATGCGCGATGCTCGGATGGACGATTGACAAAGTCGCGGTGCTGTATATATAGTAGTACTCATTATGTGCACCCTGGAGTGGGTGGAGTGTAAAAGCAATTTGACGCTTTGATTTTTTTTTCTTTGGCGCTTGTCGTCGTGGAAAATTTCATAATAGCTTCGAGCGAGGCGGACACTTTGTTTACGAGTTTACGAAGATTTTTTACTTTTTTTTGTCGAAGATATAATAATTAACTGAATTTACGCAAATAAGATTTTTTTGAATGTTAGTTTTGTTTTAAAAGACAAATATGTAACGAGTAAAAAAATTTAATTTTGATATCTTTTTAAATATGTGTTAATGAAACGCATTGTTTCAGAATTTCACCGTTTTTTATATTCATTGTTATTGTTATATTGTAGTATTGTTCTACCGTTTCTTATTGTACATAATAAATAAACAGGAAGCATTGTTTACAGCTCTTATCAAAGCAATCGGACGAATGAAAATTGTTTTTAAAATATTTTGGTAACTCAAATATTTATATACGCATACACGTGTAACTTTATTAAGTAAATATCCGTATAAACGCTGGAAAAGCAAATTTATTTACTGATTCCGAATAAATACAAATGGCCAGCAAAATCATGAAATACACGTAAAAATATTCGCTATTGATAATATCGTTTTATTCAACAAAAAAAAAAAACAAAAAAAATTGCGTTCACATCGCGGGAATCTTCAGGAACTCGCACGCAGAAAAAACATGAAGGATCAGGCTATTTGTCTTGCGAGATATTAAATTAAAGGGCCGACGAATAAAAAGGTCCGAGCGAAAAGCTTCAATTGTACTTTGGACACGAGCTCGATGACCGCAGCGCGCATTATATCTCAAGGCAAATTAAACGGCCAAAAAGAAATTAACGAACCATAAATAAGGCGGGGGAGTGGGAGAGAAAGAGAGATGCGAGGCCAGGATCGTGTGTAATTAGATTTGCGCGCTTAAACACCACCCACAAACCCATCTGCACACCCACACTCGCGAATTCCACGTATGTCGTCGCTAAAGAACAAAGGGGGGGAGGGGGTGAGAGCGCCGTGGAAAATATCGCGCGCACGTCAATTAAACCTCTGATCGTTGCGCGGAGTTTCCTTTTTTCGTCAGCAGAGGAGGTTGAGAGGGCCGCGATGATTTACGAGGGACGTTGCGATATCCTTATTGATTGGCGTATTATTATTCAATGAATGAAAGGGGGGATTCATCCTTATATGACCGGGAGAGCGGGCCTTTGAATCGATGCGCCACGCCGAGGATGTTACGCAATGCAAAGCAAGTCACTGCTATGCGCCCACGTGTAACAAATCCCTCATTGTGCGCCGTGAGCTATAAATCAACGAGATTAGTCTATATTTACTTATAATCGCGAGTGAGTATCCTTTTATATATTTAGTATCTGCCTCTTATCGATTTCGTTGTGCCGACCTAATTAAACGCTTCGGAACTTTTTAATCGGCTTTGGGAAAAAAAGTTTTTCCGTGTAACTTTTATCAACTTCTATGAATGTTTACTAAATCTTCGATACTTTTAATGGAGTAAAACACGTGCGTCATGCTTTTATACAAATAAGTTGTAAATTAAAAAAAAAATTAATCGTTTTAATTTACTATATAAAATCTTTTACCCGTAAGCATGTAAAGTAAAATGATAATATATGGTAATATTTTACCGTAACAAATTTAATCAGCATTTGTATTCTGACAAAGTACAGCTGGAAACTGAATATTCACGTGTATTAGAATGAGTATGTATTTATTATATAAATTTTATATATATATTGATCTTTGTTCAAAAACGTTGACAAGAAAAGAAAAGTCTGATAATCAAAAATGTTGGAGGCATTCATTATCTAAATATGAATAAGTGAATATAAATTTTAAAACTTAATAAATTATACTTTTGTGTATATTTTTAGTGGTCAGATTTTCCACTAATCAATTAGTAAAACCCACTATCAATTAATACAATTTTACTAATTGTAATAGTAAAAAAGTGTTCTACTATTTAATTAGTAAAAAACACTTTTAAATTAGTGGAAAATAAACATAAAATAAAAAAAATATTTATTTTGTGATTTTCACTAATTGAAATAGTGAATTCCCAATTAAAAAAAATTTCAATCTCACTAATTGATTAGTAGTTTTCACTATTTTTAATAGTGCATATATTTACTATTTCAATTAGTACATTGTTATTCACTATTTCAAATAGTAAATTTCCACTAATTCATAGTGGTGCAGCTTTCACTTTTCAAATTAGTCCATACACAGAGAAATGTTATTATATTATATATTATAACACATGCTAAACATTTCTATGTACATATAGCAATTTCTACTATATAAATAGAAATTTTTCAAAAATCACTGTAAATAACAGTTTGCCAATATAAAATTTTTCTACATGGAGAGCAGTGTTATAGTAAAAATTACTAGGTTCCGTAGGAACAGTGGGATATACTCAACTTATAAAAATGTTTACCAAAAAAAAAAAAAAATACTAAAAATTCCTATGTACATAGCAAAAATTGTTATTATATAGTAGAAATACTATATTCCGTAGGATCAATGGAACATACTCGAGCTATGACGATTTTTACTATAAAACATACTAAAAATTCCTATGATAGCAAAAATTGCTATTTATTTAGTAGAGATTGCTATGTACATAGGAATTTTTAGTATGTTTTATAGTAAAAATCGTTATAGGTCGAGTATGTCCCATTGTTCCTATGGAATTTAATAATTTTTACTATAACATTTCTCTCCGTGTAGTCACTATGAAGTAGTGGTTTTTCACTAATTCAACTTTACAGAGTATACACTTATTCGACGTGAATTCATAACAATTTCCACGTTGCTTAAACGAAAGGCCAGTATAGAATTTTCGCGTTTGAAAAAAAAACCTCGAGGAGATCGAGGTACAAAAGCGGCGCGCAAAAATGCGATCTCGGCGCGCGGCCTCTCCCCCGGCACGTACGCGGGCGTCGCGAGCTCAGGGCCAGATTCGCGGAACGACTTCGTGGAGGAGGCGCGCCTCCCTCGCGCGTACGCCTTGCGTACGCCTCACGCGTGCTCGGGACCCTGGGGATCTCCCCGCGCGTAATTACAAGCGGCGCGAGGCCGCCGTATCGATGCACGCCCCGGACCTCCTGCGTCCCTCGCGCGGCCGTCCCCCTCTTCGCATTGTTGCGCCGATATTAGCCGTGCGACGCGCGGGGAAATTAATAACGCGCGTGCGTGCGCCGAGCTTTTCCTTTTTTTTTTCGCTTGTTGCAATCTCGCGATGAATCAAAAGCTCCGGCGCTTAATGAAGACGGCCGAAGGCCCCGATAAATCGAGACGCGAGGGCAATTATATTGCATCGCCGAAGCGCCTGTAATTAATTCCGCGAGGACAGAGTTGAGCAGCCTCTTGAGTATGAACATATAGCATACCCTGTTGGGGTTGGCGCTATTAGTTTATTTATTTATTTTCTTTTTTTAAGGAGCTAGGGCGAGGATGAATCTCGGAGCAGCGGTAATTGTGTGTCGGGGGCGGGGTGATTTCGCGGGAAGCGCGCGGGTGGAGATAGATGAAGGCGGCGGGGAAAAATTCGTGCTCCTCGATTTACACGGGGCCCAAAGCGCTTTTTGATTTACACGGCGATTCATCACCGGCACCGAGGAGTTCGATCGATACCCCAGCGGCGCGACTTCGATGGAAAAATCTTGGGATGCGTGTTT
Organism: Sycophila sp. Sp_5; assembly: GCA_018906775.1. Taxonomy (NCBI): domain Eukaryota; kingdom Metazoa; phylum Arthropoda; class Insecta; order Hymenoptera; family Eurytomidae; genus Sycophila; species Sycophila sp. Sp_5. Next base: position 291,858 of record JACCID010000097.1, on the reverse strand, counting down.
GTGTATTTATACACTTTGAAATGTGAATTGCGTTTCGTTATAAATTTTTAACTACATGTACTTTTAGAAAGAAAATTTTGTCAGTCTTAGTGAATAAATAAATTCGCTAGTTTTAATGCAGCATCAATTTAATTACTTACTGTCTAAAGTTGAATTAGTGAAAAACCACTAATTCATAGTGACTATGCACGAATTTGAAGAGTGAAAATTGCTCCACTATGAATTAGTGGAAATCTACTATTCGAAATAGTGAATAAAATGTACTAATTGTAATAATAAATATATGCACTATTAAAAATAATGAAAACTACAAATAAATTTGTGAAATTAATTTTTTTTAATTGGGAAATTCACTATTTTAATTAGTGAAAATAACAAAATACTGATCTTATTTAACAAATAGTTTATTTTCCACTAATTTAAAAGTGTTTTTTGGTAATTAAATAGTAGATCACTTTTGTACTATTTCAATTAATAAAATTGTACTGATTGATAGTGGGTTTTACTAATTGAATAGTGGAAAATCTGATCACTAAAAAAATTAGTGGAATTTCCACTAATTCAACTTTTGAGAGTAGAGATATTTTAGAACAGATTTATTTCATTTATTACATTACATATATAAAATATGAAGAGCACTTGTCTTTTTTTTTAATAAATGAAATGAATCAATGTGGTTCAGAAAGTGTATTACTTTGATGTATATAAAAAGCATTTAACAAGTATATAGATAACAAATAATTGAGACATTTATTGAAAGCTTGAAAAATGGAACTCTTGAGTGTTCGCTCTAAGAAATTCGTCATACGAAGTCATGCCTACGATAAAAATTATCTCGCTTATGTGTCAATAGTGTTAAGTCGGCCAAACGGACTCGCAGCGATCAGATAAGCAGCTCAGGATAGTGGGACGTGTTTTCCAATCGATACGCCGAATCAATCTCTCAAATCAATATTTACTTCCGCCGACAGGCAGGTGTGTGCCTCGTCACCTGCTTGTCCGCGGCTCTCCAGATGCGATAGCGCACCGCCCCGGCGATTAAATCCCGGGAAATCGTCCATTTCGCGATATGTCATTCTTTTCACGCGCCGCGAGCCTCGGGACATCGCCGACTCTGACAAATGCTCCTCCTCTCTCTGCGTTTTTTGTCTCCCCGACGATAAGCCGGAGCGCGTCTGTCGCCTTATCGTGGCGACGGCACCCTCTTGACAAATTCGCCCGGACGGCCAAAGTGTTTATCGCCGTCTGACTGACTGACTGAGCCCTTATCGCCGGAACTTTCTCGCCGCATTATCGCGCCCGGGCCCCTGGCGTCCTTCGATGGAGGGCTCGGGGATCCTCTCGATGACGGTCCGGGGATCTCTGCGGCGGAGGGGTCGGATGAATGGCTGGACGGCGGTCGCGAGTCGCGTTTTTCGGACCTATGCGTCTTCCTCCGGCTCTCATTGTTCTTGAGCGGAATTCAATGTCGGCAGAGTTTTTGCCCCGCGTCCGACGTGATGGACACGTGTCGCCGGTTATCGCTTCTCTTCATTCTTCCATGGCAGTCCGACGAGAGCCTGCGTCAGCGTCCCTTTCTGTAGCAGCCCCTCCCGATCTTTTTTCTAATTTGATTTATTTGGTAATTTATATTGCGACTGTGTCCTTTCGTCGAATGATTTTCAGTTTCATCACTCAAGACGATCTCGACGAGAAAATAAAGCAACAGCGAAATGTTTGTACAAGAACCCGCGTAGAAAATGGATAAAAAAACTTCCAGGATTCAGGACTAGGATTCCTTACTTAACCAACATTTTTCAACATTTCCATGGTTTGTTCCATAAGGCACATATATAAGAAGCGGACGAAATCCGCAAGTTTTCCCTACTGTTTCCCTTATACCTGACAAATCCCTGCCTTTTCTACACGGGAAGGTCCAGTTTTTAAAATTTCTGTAGCCCCAAATTTAAACAACCATCCTTGAAATTAATTATGAAAACGTTAAAAATGAAAAACACGCAAGAAGGTCCAGTTTTTAAAATTTCTGTAGCCCCAAATTTAAGCAACCGTCCTTGAAATTAATTATGAAAACGTTAAAAATGAAAAACACGCAAGAAGGTCCAGTTTTTAAAATTTCTGTAGCCCCAAATTTAAGCAACCGTCCTTGAAATTAATTATGAAAACGTTAAAAATGAAAAACACGCAAGAAGGTCCAGTCTTTAAAAATTCTGTAGCCCCAAATTTAAACAACCGCCCTTGAAATTCATCATGAAAATGTTAAAAATGAAAAACACACAAGAAGGTCCAGTCTTTAAAAATTCTGTAGCCTCAAATTTAAACAACCGTCCTTGAAATTTATTACGAAAACGTTAAAAATGGAAAATACGCACTAATCGCCAGTGGATGTTGCGAGTGAGCATGAAATATTTATATCGATTTGTTCTCGAAGCGCTGCAAAACTTATTCTTTCGAGTCCTGCAAAATAAAGTACTCGATTAAAATTTATCAGCAGACAGCTTAAGAAGAAATCGACAATAATGCATGGTCGAAGGAAACAAAAAGAATCGTCGAACAAGAGAGTATACGAAGAAAAATTCATGGATCTCGCTATCTCCCTCTCCTGGGGCGGACGTAAAGATGAACTGCTGGGAGCGCCGAGGTTTGCACGGCGCTTAAACTCCTTTCACCCTCGGCTCTCCTCCGTCTCCTTGCGCCCTCCTTGTTTTTCCCGGCGCGAGTTTCTTTGAAAGCCCCGCGCATGGAGATTTTCCCGGGGGATCTTGTCGCGAGGCTCGAGTGCGTGTTATTGTGTTTGAGAAAAATTACATTGCAGCTCGCGTATCGAGATGTAGGAAGGAGCGTCCTTTTTACAAATCACACGTAATTGGCGTAAATATTTCGCGACCGACGAGGGGACGCCTTTTGTTTTATTCCTGCTTCGGCATCGTTAAATTTTCACGGAGGCGAGCGACGGAGGAAGACGCTCCGATTTCGCGGGATTCATATTGCCCGGGCCTGTAAATTCTCCAGCCTTCAAAGAGGCTGATTGTTGATTTTTTATGTACGAGGGGCGCTCGATTATTAATGAAATCCGAGAGGCAGATGATTTTCCTCCGCTTCGCGTGGCTGAGATTAAAAAGAAAGCTTCCTTTTTAGAAACGGCGGACAATCAAAAGTTTATTAAAAAAAAATCGAAGAGATAATAAAAGTCCCAGCCGAGGATCCGCTTCGGATTATACATTTGCCATTCTCTTAATTGAGTTTAATTTTAAATTGTTTCAACGCTCGCCGGCAAATAAGAGCAGAGGGGGCAGATTATTCCGGCTCTCCGGCGGAAGTTTTCCGATAAGAGCTCGGCCGCTAATCGATTCGACGAAAGTTTTACAGAATCGTCAAACGCGACGGCGTTTTATAAAAGTATCATGAGCCATCGCCCGACCTAAAAAGCACGGCTATTAAATATTTTTTCACAAAAAGAAAAGAGTGAGAGAGAACCTAATGCACCTACTTATCTCGGAGAGTCCCGCGCGCTCGACATCATGTACCGTCTCTATCCATCCTCATAAATAATTAAACGCCTCGCGAGCATCCAGAGTAGGATAGGGAGAGAGAGAGAGAGAGAATAAGAAAGAGGGACGCGACTCTCGGGCTCACGAAATATATAAGAAAAGTCCGTTTCTGCGGCAGCCTCACGCGCAGCGGTATATACCGTTTTCAATTTCCCATCCCCTGCCTGTGCGCGACTAACGTATAAAACGTGTCCCTCGCTCGGCAGGAGGGAGAAAGAGTGGGAGGTGGAGCAGAGGGACGAAAGAAAAAAAAATTGGCACATCGAGTGAATCACCGAAGCACTTTATCCGATGGCCCCAGTCGCCGAGGACACAGTCGCCGCATCGCGCAGATGAAGATCCACGAGATACCGAGAGAGACAAAATAAAATGGGGAGATCAGGCAGGAGAGAGAGAGGAGGAGGAGGAGGGAGATAGCGGTCGTGGGCAGCGAGTCAGTCCGAGGTCGTGCGTTTTATGCCAGGCGGGGTCATGCTCGGTCTCACCGCTGTACCGTTAGCCTGCGCGGATACTTGCATGCACGTGTGTGCATGCGCGCGGGAACCCCGTATATACACGTATTCACGAGCCGAGGATGGAAGATAGATGGATAGATAAAGGGAAAGGGGGAGGGGGAGGAGGGGACCGGCGACCAGGAGGGAGGCGAAGCATCGAAGTGGCTCGATGGATGCACGGAAGAGAAGAAAGTATGGTAAAGGCACGTATGTGCTAAATTTGAAATAGTTGTGTAAGGTGCTTGGGAAGTCTGCTGATGCGAAGATGATGATAGCTTTTGGGAGGGATCCCGGTGAACGTGGCTTCACAAAGAAAGTTGGGGACAGAAAACTTTGCTTGTTTCTCCGATGCCTTCTTTTCCTCTGCAAAAGTATATTCCAATGCAAATTCTTATCTTGATCCCTCGATGTTAACTATGACTACCCTGAGAGAAATTTTATAGTAAAAATTACTATGTTCCATAGGAACAGTGGGATATATTCGACCTATGACGATTTTTACTATAAAATTTCCTAAAAATTTCTATGCACATAGCAATTTCTACTATATAAATAGAAATTTTTCAAAAATGAGTGTAAATAGTAGTTTGCCAATATAAAATTCTTCTACACGGAGAGCAATGTTATAGTAAAAATTACTATGTTCCGTATGAACAGTGGGATATACTCAACTTATGAAAATTTTTACTATAAAAAATCCTAAAAAATTGCTATTTTTATAGTAGAAGTTGCTATGTACATCGGAATTTTCAGTATTTTTTATAGTAAAATTTACTACGAAATTTTATCTATGAAACATAGTAATTTTTACTATAACATTTCTCTCCATGTAGCAAAGTCTAGTGCCTTTCGCGCGCTCTTTACATTCTTCTTTTTAGGGTTACATTAATTGTTTAACATTTCGCACCAATTCTTTAAACAGATAATATCAATTATCGCCATAATCATAAAATATCATTTTAAAGTTGTGTATATCCAGCCTACTTAATATAAACATTAGGCACAACTAATCAAACACTCGTATCTTGGTGACCAATCAGAATCACGCATTAAAAGCTTCACAACAAAGGCTATTTATTACTTTTTTAATACAAAGGATTTACTACTGTTGAAACGCGCAAAATTTACTTCGAGATAATCTCTTGACCAAAGCAAAGCCGCGTTATTGATTGGAATTACGGGTTTCCATATCGTGACTTAAACATTGAATTAATACACATTCAAATAATGATAATCCCCTGCATAATTCAGCTAAAGCGTGATCACTTATTTCGAATGCCATAAGCGAACCTAACATATCCGTCTAATCACAGAAATCTTCGTAATGCGGTACATTTGCTATATATATGATATACGTAAAAGAAAAGTACAAACACGACGGGCACTCGAGGTATTACAATTTAATGATTCATCGGACTTGGAGGAATGACAAATTTGCAGAGGGAGATAGGAGCGGTGAATGGATACTCCTATGAAAAATCCCGACAATACGAGGAAGAGCGCACTGCGGAAGAGATGGATAATGAAAAAAAAAAAAAAATGGCGAGAGGAGGGGGCTTCGGTCATCTTCGAGATGTACGTTTTCCCCGTTGCGGTTGCATATTTCCTCCCCGCGGAGCTCCTATCGGTTTCTGCCCGGTGCCTGCTATGACGGCACGGCCCGCGCAGGCCTGTACATAAATAAGAACACGAGTACAAGCTTGTTGCTGCTGCGTCGGCCGAACGCTCGCATCCATATGTAGCGAGACGGAGGAACAAGTGGAGAGGTAGAGATGCTGCGCGTGCGTATACGCACTCGAGCAAAAACATTAACATCAATGGCCACTTGCTAGAATGCCGGACTAAGAGGTACACCCGCTGAGTTTAGCGGACTTCGCATGATCGATGAACGTTTGCTCTGGCGATGTGAAAATCTCGATTTTGATGCGAAGGCTCCCCTTTTCGATTAAAATCATTTTAGATTTGAAGGCGCAGGTGCGAGTTGCACGCTCCTTTTGGATAATGCGACTGCTTCTTTTGATACGAAGCTTTTTTTTAAACTTTTAAGTTCTACCACATCCTAATTAAAAGGCTTTTTTTATTATTAATGAGCTTTATTAACTTAACAAAGTTATTTAGCATTACAATGTCATTTTACAAAAAGGTGTTTTACATTGAATTCTTAGATTTCTAAATTACATTCGGTGAAAAAATTGTGGAGAGTTCTACGGATACTTAAGTTTGTATTTGTGAGTAGCGTTTTAATTTTTGTGGGTAGAGCTATATGTAATTAATGAGTTTAACTCTCTGGTTTAAATACATTGGTTAATTTTTATTATTTTACGCAATCGACTGTGAAACAAATTAGCTTATTAAAACAAAATTCGTTGCAATTTTAAGCTTTATTATTGTCAAAGTAGTTCATTATCATGATAAAGAATTTCTGTGTAATGGCATGCATTCAATGGGCAGACTAGTAATTACGGAAGTTGATTATTTAAAACTTCTGAATAGAAACTTATATCTAATTTAGAATTCGCTGGTAATCTACATGGGCAATGAGTTCATCTTTGTCGAGAATCAAAAAGTTTGATAGAAACACGCTACGCTCTTTGAGTACTTCATTGTTTAGTTCTGAGTTTTAATTAGGTTGTTCGGAATACAATGGTGCATCGTATTTTCCTATTTACTAAACTTTCGACAAAACTGGTGACTACATACCCAATCGACGATGTAAACCTTTTTTTTATACTCTCATTATACTCCTCATTATCATTCGAATGCCTCAATTTAATAAAATGTTTTTTTTGTATGTTTCAGGTACGTAAATTTTTCAAACGAGCCTACTTTTTTTTAGTCGCGTAAGTCTGTCAATTACAAACTTAAAATTATTTCAGTTTATTTAATACATTTATACTAAGGCATTCAATTTCCAGTAATTCTCAGAAGAACATTTCTAGATCAGGAAAACACTTTGCACTTTCGATAACACGTAGGTGTTAGATCTCTCTCATTTGTGTACCCATTCATCGAACAATTTACGGAGAAAGCTTTCCCCGCGCATCTTCGCCGATTTCTTAGTACCTCCAAAGCATACAATTTAACGCCGTGCAATCAGAGAAATAACTGCATTTACATGCATTTTGCAAGATGGAACTTTTTAAAAAATCCAACCATGCGCTTTCTAATCACTGGCCAAACAATTTTTCCATTACCAAAGCATTTCATTTTCACACACCAACTCCACACTTAATTTCCTTTCACCAACGCCGATGTACAGGCTATCCAGTTCGATGCCATTTAAAAAATTCTAGATATAAGATAAAGTATTCAACTTTCCGGTTAAACAGTCAATACAGTCGCCTCTTGGAAAAATCTTGCGGTGACTACTTCCACCCCATTATTACTTGTCAACAAAATTATTTCGCGTGCATAATTAGCAACATCGCCCTACAGGCCATCCAGTCCGATACAATTAAAAAAAAAACTCCAGATGCAAAATAAAGTATCAATCTTTCCCGTTAAACGGTCAATGCAGTCACTTTCTCGAAAAACCTTTCGGCCACTATACTTGTACCCCTTTCTTACACGTTAACAAAATCGCGAAATTATTTCGCGTGCATATAATTAGCAACATCGCTCTACTAGGCCATCCAGTTCGATGCAATTTAAAAAACCTCCAGATGCAAAACGAAGTATGAATCTTTCCCGTTAAACGGCCAATGCAGTCACCTTCTCGAAAAACCTTTCGGCAAAGTCTCCCCTGTTACTCGTCAACAAAACAGCGAAATTCTTTCCTCAAGCTCGCGCAAGAAAACCCCGTAGAAGATGACTCGCGCGCTCACCAAGACAAAGCCGAGCGGCGGACGCTTTTACGTGCTTTGTGCTCGCGACGGTGGCGGCGTCGAAGAATGGAGAACGTGCATGCATAAGTCACGGGGGCTTCGCGTTTTACGCTCCCACGCGCGTCGACCGCACGAGCGGCTCCGTCTGTCCGTGCCCCCGAGGTGGGGGTGGAGGGAGGCATGTATCGCGCTCGAGCATCGCTCCTTCCTCGTACGCCGTGTGCTGGACCCGATGGAATCTGTACGCCCGCGCGTTTTTTATGCGCGATCGACCGATCCCCTCCCCCCACCCCCTCGACACAGGACGCGATGCGACGACGCCCGATTTTTTTTTTGGCTCACCGTTTTGCGTGTGACCACTTTGCTGCGTGCATTGTTGCTTTCGGCGATGTGAATTATTTCGCCGTCAATGCGGAAGTTGCCCTTCGGAACTCGACTGTGCGGCGAGCTGCCTGCTTGCACCAGGATGCTGGAAAAACGATTTTTCCAACACCAAATACGCATGTTTTCAGAGAAATGTTATAGTAAAAATTATTATGTTCCGTAGGAACAGTGGGATATACTCGACCTATGACGATTTTTATTATAAAACTTACTAAAAATTTTTATGTACATATAGAGTGAATTTTACTCTACTTTAGAATTCATTTACATAACTCTATTCATGCAGTCAGATTTAACTCCAATAGAGTCAAATTTAACTCTACGAGTGTTTCACTAAACTTAGAGAGAAATTTGACTCGAGTACATAGTGGTACTCGTGGACATGGAACTAATAGGAAATTTTTCATGAATAAAAAGGACTTTTTAAATTAAAAATATGACAATCAACTTTGCAGAATAAAAAAATCCATTACTTCAAGCGTAAATAAAAAATAAAAAAAGTGAGTCAATATAATTTTGTACTGTGCAATAATCTCAAGCTGTTCTCATCGTGCACTGCTCGAATGAAAGGCCGCTACAGGTATGAATCGACGGATTTGTAATGTAATGCGATATATAGCTGCAAAGGTCTCAAACGAGCCGAGTGTGACTCGAAAAGAAGTTGAATAAATCCATCACTCAATAAACGACGAACTATTAGGCAACCAATCGACAAGTAAGAAAGACGCGAAAAAACTTCCCGAACTCTTATACACGGGATCCTCTCGACTAAACTCGCCGAGTCATCGGCTGCCATCACGACGAGCGCGCGACGCGTGACAAAGGCCCGCTTCTTGTCCCGCCGGCGGGATGTTCCGGTGCCCGCCAGTCTGTTATCTGGGAAAAAAGAAAACGCTTTGCACGTTGAATACTCTTTATGTGCCGCTTCACTTTTACTCAGCGACTGATCATTAGGTTTTTTCTCTCGCACCGAGGTACGAGGTTTTGTATACACGTGGTCGCTGCGATTCCGAGCGATAATCGAATGGCATGCTCCGCGATTCTCCTGCGGAATTGGAGTTTGCTTTAGAAATTAACGAGTCGGTATATTACACGATAATCGATATTCGGTGTGTGCGGAAAATTTAGCATGCTTCACTTAGACTTTAATAAATAAATAATTCAATGGTGCCTTCGTAATAATAAGTGTTAACGGAATTTATTTATTCATTTATTAACTAGATAAACTTACAAAGAGCAAGTTCTAAAGAAAAGAAAGTTAAATAAGACGATAAAAAGATTCATCTCTATTATGTCCGAATTTAAGATTTTTTAAGATTCAAAAAGATTCTCTTTTAATAAATATCTAAATATTAAGTTAAAATCGTTTCGCGATCATTATTTTAATACAATTTTTATATTAGATTAATATATTAAATTTTTTTAATTTTCTATGCAAAAGATTTTATAAAAATCGTTTTAATCTCAATACGATCTTATATTTATTTTTTTTTTAAATTTTATATGTATTAAACTAATATTAATATTATATTAAAACAATGACCTCGAAAAGATGTTAAATTGATTTGTTGGTGCTTGTTAATAGAGAATCTTTTTAAATCTTAAGAAATTTTAAATACGCACATAATAAAGATAAATCTTTTTATCGTCTTATTTTAGTTTGAATTATTTTTACGCGGGTAGGCTGGTATAATACTCAAAAACTGACTACAACTAGCTGACATCGTAATTAAGAATATTAAGTTGTAATAAATCATTCTGGTAGTATAAAAATGATGTAACTTGTTTTAATTATTTTCTAACGGATACATTTTTCGAGAAGAAATTTTAATAGTATATATTCTTTTTGAAATTTTCTAGAATGAAAGTAGAAGAATAACGTTATTCTGTGAGAGAAGAAGCTAAAATTGATCGTTGCAATTTTTAATAGAGAATTTTTCACAGCTGATCGCTGCGGAAAATTATTTAGTTCGCTCAATTAGTAAATTGATTCGCTGCTTTACACATTCTATGGCGTCAAATAGGAAAATAATAGCTCAATTACCAGCGATTGACCGGAGTATCGAGCCAACTGTTAAACGAGTTAAAATATCGCTGTTACTGGAAAATAGACTAATTTTTCCAGTCGATAGGTGGGATATTGATAATCTCTCGAGTATAACACTCTAAAAACTGGTTCGCGCTGTTCTCGGCGCTTGGAGCTCGAATTTTCTCTCGCACGTCGAGGAGTAGAGGAAGAAAGGTAAAAACCGATAAACTGCATTCCGCGCTTGATCATAATTGCCTAATTAATATCGATCCGCGTGATTTCCAGCGCTAGGGGCATGCGCGATGCCGGCCTCTCGCGTACATAAATCACGAGAAGGCCGCTTTCAATTATCTCTTCGAGTTACGCTTCATTAGAGCGAAACCGCGCGCGGCGTCTCGCGAAAATTAGCGCCGCTGACCGTCGGCGAACGACGCGGACTGCACGCGAAAATCCGAAGCCGTCGCTCTTTCTAATTCACTCTCGTACATAATAAATGAACTTTCCCAGTATCCTGTAGATTTTTCGAGTAATTGCACCTTCTCGCAATTTTTTTTTTTTTTGCGCTATTCGATTATTTTTTTTCAGACACTTTTCAGACGGTCAATTAGGATCGATTTGTCTGCTATATTTCGCGATAAATTCTTCGTTAAGGTAATGGGAAAAAATGTCTACGACCAAGTCGAATTAATTACATAGTATATATAATTTTGCAATTGATTTCTCTCCATCTAATCAGAAACGACACTCATCACTTATTTTTTTACGCAGTGTTTATCGCGTGTGAACACTTCAGTTACATTACCATCTCTTTTTAATATCACTACATTAATCAACTGTCATTGAATAATTAATGTAGCATACCGCTAAACAAGCAGTAATATCTTACTTAATATTCTTGATTTTTCTTAATTTCACTAGCAGTATCAATTCTACTCGAGGGATTAAAAAAAAATAATAATAAAAAATTCGTCCAAAAAATTCTGATTCCGATTCCTCGTTAAATATTACAACTACATGTTTTCAGAAATGGGAAAACCTCTGACTATTCCGCATTCAATTCATCGCATCAACTAATAAATATTTAGAGGCGAGGATATAAGGTGGAATACAAAGGGAGCACCTTCGCACGTGCGAGTGTTACGCGTACGGCCACATCAAACGCCTTCCTCTCCTTTATGTATGAAAAGCGTAGTAACGCCGTGTCGCCCGGCAATTTAATTTACGCGGTTATGATAACATCGCACCCTTACGCGTCTTGACCGCGGTAGTATACCTATACTGCGCTGCTCCGACTCTTCTTATATTCAGGCGCGTTGCACCTTGTTTTCACGATGAAACGAGTTTTTTCCCCTTTTTGTATACTACTTCTAGTTACTTTCATGTCACTTCGCAATCATTTCAATTAATCTTTTCTATTTTTAGCGGCTCCCATTTTATGTTTTTATTACGCGATTATTTTATTGTATTACGTCGTAAACTTTCTTCGCTGATAGAAGAATCGTCGTTTTATCTAACGATATTATGGAATTATTGATAAAAGATTTAATGTGACTGTAAGAGGATTAAACATAAACAATTCCGTTAAAACAGCGCCCATCAAATAATTTCGAAAAGTCATCGTAATTGTTCCATAAGGTAGTTCACTCGGTGCAGTGGTGCTTAAATTGATGAATTCTAGTATACATCAATATTAAGACACCGCTATTTCTAAAAAATGTTAAGTAAATAATATTAAACATTGAAACAAGAATAAGTAATATAAATAATGTAAAAGAACAAACTTTAATATAAATTTTACGTTTGCCGGTAACACAATATAGATATACTAAAAGTCTGAGCGGTCTACTTTGAACGTTTGGCATTGAAAAACGAATGCCGCTTGCCCACATTTTTTTAATATGTATCTTGCTCGTTATAGTGTTAAAAAGTTTACTTCAATTTTTTAAAAGATCATATGAAAAATTACATTTGTATTTGAAGAAAATGTTCTTTAAAAGAAGCTTCGTCCTACGCTTCCTATGTACTATGTGCTCAACTTTCCAAGTCCAATTGTGAGTTTTCCAATCCCGCTTGCTATATCGAAATTTTGCACACTCATAAAGAACAATCTTATGAACATTTTCTGATAATTTCAAAAGATTTCTATGAAAAAGTGATGTTTGAGCGAACTACCTTAATAGCATAATCAAATAATGGAAAAAAAAAGACGCTGCAGTTGTACTTCCTAAAAGCCATTAAGCGTATCATAAACGTTCCGCAAGATACAATTTCGGTATCTTACTAGCGTTTCGTTTGCCTTTACGAGCGGCCGGCAGGGTACACACTCAGGATTCGCATCACGGGCCTGCTTAGCCTGGGTTCTGCCATCTCGTCGGCGGCATCTCGCCACGAGGCTAATCGCGGTCAAAGGGCTCGGCGACGACTGTGCGCGAACAACAAGCGAACGCTTCCGCGCGCATAATTAGCTCCGCGCCCCTTTCCCTATATACATGCACGTATACCTCGCCCGCCTCTTTATCTGCAATAGGATTCCGCCGGCTCCAATCTCTCCCTCTTCTCTCGCCTCTTACTCCCCCAGTGGCTTTCCTGGAAATCGCCCGATAGTTAATTACACTGCGGATTCAAATGGAAGCTGCTGGGTCCGTCGCGAAAAAAGGGGGTGGCGGCCGCCGGGCGCAATTAAAAGAATAATGCGGCGAGCGGAGGCACAATTAAACCGTTTAATGGTTAATGCACTTTTTTTTTCAAGGGGTGGGTTGTTGGGTAGAGTTTGATGGAGCTTGATAAGGCTTATTCCGTGAGCGCGCGAGAGCCTCGCGTCGACGCCGCTGGAGGCTTGCAGTTCTCTATATCGCTACCGGTTGCTGTTAAAGTTTACCGCTGGTTTATACTTCCACGACTCCTATGCTACCCTTTTATTACTGCTGAGAGTTTAATGGCTGATTGATTTGTTTAGCGAACGGTTACGTTGTATAGCGTTTGGATACATTTGTACATGAAGAAAATTTTTATAGTAAACATTACTATGTTCCGTAGGAACAGAGGGATATACTCAACTTATGAAAGTTTTTACTACAAAAAATACTAAAAATTCCTATGTACATAGCAAAAATTGCTATTTATACACTCACAAAAGTAGATTCTTAGTCTTAGTAGACCAATCCACTTAAACATCATCCACTTAATTTTAAAATAAATTTCATAAAATGAAGAATATGCCTGCTTTAATATAATTCTCAGTATGTTTACTAGAAGAATAGAATCCGCTGAGTTTTATCATAAATATGTTAACTGCTAGTAATTTTCTACTTATTGGAGACTTTCTTTTATTTGATTCTTTTTAGTTCTTACGATATTAAACGGCAAAAAATACTTAACAAATCAATCTAGAATTTATCATACAGCCCATTTATTTCAAGACAACAATCTACTTATTTGAAGATGAATTCGTTTAGTTTTTAGTAAATTAATCGTTTAACTCTATAATAAGTAGATTTTCCAATGCTATTTAGTGGATTTTTTTACCAGTTAGATTAAATTTTTGTGAGTGAATAGTAGAAATTGCTGTATATAGGAATTTTTAGTATATTTTATAGTAAAAATCGTCATAGGTCGAGTATGTCCCACGGAATACTGTAATTTTTACTATAACATTTCTCCCCGTGTACGGAATTAAAAAAATATTTTGTTTTTATCGCTCTTTTCTTTTAATTACGAGTGTAGCAATATATAATAATGTGCTTGGTTTATTGTATGCACTTGTTTATATGTAATTTTAGAATTATTTCAGAATTTAAAAGCTTTCGATGATAAATTTTCCAACTGTGCTACGGCCGTTTGAATCACATCAAATTCATTGTTTCCGACTAAATCAAGAATTCGCTGGCGAAAGAGATAAAATAACACTTAACATCATTTTACTTTATATTATTTTATTTAATTACACTGTGCATACTTTACGCGACGATTCGTGGCGTTTGCTCATTTTCAACTGGCTCTTCCTTTCACAAAACAACTACACGACCAACTTCATCGTTTACTGAACGTTTCATTGCCGTTTTTGTTAAATTCATCTTTTAAAGACTCTTCTACAGTAAAAAACTCGGAATCCTAACATTGATACTGCAAAATATTTTTCTACTCTCTAAATCTAACAATATGAATTTCACATAGAAAATGTGAATAGTGACAAATTTGATGTGAAAAATCCATTACATATTTAGCATGTTAATGACCTTTCCCTTATTAAATGTCACTATTCACATTTTCAAATTTAGAGAGTACTCTTTTTTTTTTAAAGTAAAATGTATATACCTAAATCTGATCCATTATTAGCTAAATGGTAATAAACACTGATGAATCTTCATTATATCTCTCGCAGTAGATAAATAACAACTTTTACAGTTAAAATTGTATAAAAAAAAAAGAAAAAGTTCGAACCCATAAAAGTAGCTATAGGTGCATACAACGGCACGAGTGCGAAATTCCTGGTGAGCAGGGTGGCTATTTGCCGAGGAGTTGAAAATCGAGCCGTGGCTCGTTAAGGAGACCTTCGTATACTCCGGGCTCTCGTCCGCTCGCAGGTTCGCGGTCCATCCCCGCCGCGGATTCCCAAGTGAACGACGTAATTGTCATCATCAGCGTGCGGTACTTCAACGGTCTAACGGCCGCGCCGCTAAACAATGACTGCAATTCACCGCTGTAATGAGAGAAAAAGCCAAGGGTATACGCGCGTTCGGCAAATTGCCCGACGTGGGCGGAAAGAGGCCTGCTAATGAATAAAATCGGATAAGGTCATCCGTCATTAATAACCCCGCCTCATTGTCGAGGAAAACTTTTTCTTTCCGGCCAGGGAGTTTTTTGACGCGCGACCGCGCAAGTTAATTGGGAAAACTTGGCGATGCCTTCGGCTTCCAAGGGAAAATGCTGCGAGACGCAACCTGAAAGGGGGAGGGCATTTCGCAAAGGTTATTGCGGTACGCGACTTTTTACGATGATGCGCATACAGCAAGAGTTTACGACTCGGGCGTTTTCAATGGCCGCGTTAAAATAATACCTGCTGAGGCATTGTACGAGTGTAATTATTAAATTAGATTTATTGAAATTGAATTAATATTATGTGCGAAGTTAATTAAATTACCTTCGCCGATGCTCAAAGTCGGCCCGTTATTGAAATGTCGATTGTATATCAAAATCGTATTGACTTTCAGGTAGTAAAATATTCTTACCGGTAAATTGTTGCAGGCGCGCAATAATTTTTCCCCAATAGTTCCATTACAGTCGATTACGTCATCGATAAATCAACTGTAGAATATAAATAAAGAACGAGTGCGATAAGTAAATGTAAAAAAAAAATAAATTTTAAGCGCCAATGTAAATGCAAAATGCAAAGTTCTGAAATATTCATTGGCATATTTAATTCTATCGGCGGACATAACGATTCCCCCCTCGTTCTAACTACTGTGTACGCACTTGCTTATACCGAGGCATAACTTCGCGCCCGTCGGTACGCAAATGCGTGCACTTAGCCATCGAGCGGAGTGTCGAGCGGGTAATAGGCACGGAAAGAGAAAAGCTGAAGTCGGCCCGGCGAGAGAAAGGTCGCAAAGCGTCGTAAAGCCGGCGAGGGCTGGCGAAACGAGCGGAGTGGTAAAATCGAATGGTGGCACTCATATATATAGAAGCCGCGAGTCAGCACACCGGAACGGGCGAATTTACCTTTTTAAAGGGCCAATTCGTTAGCGCGCGTTTTCCTATGAAATGCGCCGGCCTGCTATACGCACGTACGCCTCTGCTTCTATCCTTCTCTCGCTCCCAGGGCGTCCCGCGCAGACTGCGGGCTTTTAGTCGTTTGGTGTACGCGAAATTCCGGCGATAAAGGAAGTCTTTAGCCATAGTCTTCGATGGCCGAGAGATAAAGGCTTGGAAACAACTCGGCGGCTGGAAAACGAGCGGCCGATTTTTATGTTATTTTTATCCTCCCGGTGGATTTGCGCTCGGCGATTAAAATTTGATTAGAAATTGCGCGCTTAAAAGCATTTATTGTCCCTTCAGGTGTTGCGTCTCCTCTATTTTAGCTATTATACTTTATTTGACTTTTCTGGTTAAACTATAAAACACTCTTACGCGAGCTCAAAAAATATATAATTTTTTTACTCTTTTCTTGAATTTTAACAAGCCTATGTTTCCAGGTGTCCCGTAACGATTTTTATATCCTGTATCAATTTTAAAAATTAATAAGATAAAATAACACACGCGAATTTAACTTAATGGTTTTATATATACTCGACGATTCAAAATTTATTTCTAATCAAAAATTTACGCGCAACGCGTACCGTTTGAGTGACTAAGCGCGAAGTACATTTTTTGCACTTCAATAAGGATTTCATCGCTAAAATCGATCTTCCCCGAAGAATTCTCAAGTTCGTACGGAATTACTTTATCTCCGTGCCTTCACGGTCGACTAATCGGAGAACTCTCGGGAGCTCTTCGCTTCAATTCCGCGACCTAATCATTCCACCCTTTCTCCCGAAACTTTCTCCCCCACCCCCCATCCGAAAGATCGATTATACAAAACATTCGCCCGATCGTCTCTGAATTTTCCTCGCGACGACGATCCTCCAAGTCGACGCGGAGGCTTCTCATCGGGCGAACTTCGCTAAGTCCCGCCGTCGACGACGATTTAATTCGGCGTCGAACTTCAGAGCGAGCGAGAAGCAGCGCCACCCTTTTGGCACGGTGCCAAGGAAGCGTCAGTGCGGGAACGCGCCGATCGGAGATAATAAGAGCGAGCGAGACAGAAATCGACCGGATGGAGGTAGGATGAAACACCAATGAGCTTTCGAAGATTCTACCTTGATCTTTCGTACTTTTTTGCTTCGTTCAACAAAAATTGTCGATTAGAGACGATCCTTCTTCTCTTTTTATTTGTTCCTCGCGTACATTGTAGATCTATTTTCTTTGCTCGCCGTTCAGTCAAGTGATACATTGAATAAAATGTTGATTCAATTTGAAGTTCATTTTAAGGGGTCTAAA
The DNA here is from genome assembly GCA_018906775.1 of Sycophila sp. Sp_5. Taxonomy (NCBI): domain Eukaryota; kingdom Metazoa; phylum Arthropoda; class Insecta; order Hymenoptera; family Eurytomidae; genus Sycophila; species Sycophila sp. Sp_5. The sequence goes on along the minus strand of JACCID010000097.1, from coordinate 274,544 downwards.
TGCTTAATTAATTAAACTACGTCGGTACAGAGAGCATTATATATATGTAGTTTTATTAGAAACGTTTGAAATTTTACAATCGGTTTTTTATTCGCGTAGCTTGTAATAGTTTCATACAAGTAAAGATAGAATTAAAAGATAACAAAGAGAAGTATATCTTACTTAAAAAAGCTCTTTCTTAATGAAGTGACCGTACTTCACAGGCTCTAAAGGTGTTTAAAAGAAAAACACTTATATTCTTTATTCAGAAAAAGTCAGTCCTGATAGATTTGTTTTACCTACTACTATAAAGTAGTATTTATTTATTTATTTAAGCCAGTATTATAAGTATCTAGCGATACATTCAATTTTGTTAATTGAAGTAAAATATTAAATTAAGTCAATAAAATAATTATTTATCGTATACCAGCCCATGTACGGTTCACATACTTTACTTATTTAGGATTTACTCTTTGTAATTATCTGATTAAAAAAGAATCATAATTTTATACACGGAGAGAAAAGTTATAGTAAAAATTACTATTAAAAATTACTGCTAAAAAACTTTATAATTAAATAAACACTCCAGTCGAAATGGATTTAAATAATTTGGTTGTACTTGGTTCTGCCTATAGGAATAAATTCTGTTAAAAATAAATTTTTTTTCCTAAATTACTTTATAGAGCACAAGTAGCAAATATTTTGAGTAAAATTCATGAATTTTTAAATTACAAATGTAGTATCCGTAACTTTTTTCTTAGAGCAAGTAGTTTTTTGTTACTTACACGGAGAGAAATGTTATAGTAAAAATTACTATGTTCCATAGGAACCGTGGGATCCACTCCACTTATGAAAATTTTTACTATAATGAAAACTAAAAATCCCTATGCACGTAGCAATTTCTACTATATAAACAGCAATTTTTGCTATGTACATAGGAATTTTTAGTATGTTTCGTAGTAAAAATCGTCATAGGTCGAGTATGTCCCATCGTTCCTATGGAATATAGTAATTTTTACTATAACATTTCTCTCCTTGAAAGAAGGATTCGACAAAATTTGTTTTTACAGTCACATATTAAGAAAAAGCTCCACCCCCGTAAAAAAATTTAAATAAAAGCAATAGGTAGGTCCCAGCAAATCTAAGCCAATGTAAATATACAGTACGAGGTAAAACGGCGGTAAAGCGGCGGCACGTCGAGGTGCAGCGTCAGCGTTTTCGCTCGACCTCTCGGCGAACGCGGCCACAGCCAAGGAGTCAGCCGTGTGTGGAAACGCCGTCACGTGCGCGGAGAGTCCCGGTGGATCGATCGGTGCGCAATGGCGCGCACTCAATTATCGAATTTTTTCGATGTCCCAGGCGGCGCGTGGCTCTCTCTCTTTCCCTTGCTCCTCGCTGTAGGCTCGCACAGCGCGTCTTCTTGGCATCGCTCCATACCGATCGCCTTCTGCCCCGCGCCGAACGCAATTAGACCGAATTTGTCGATCGCTTGTCGGCTCGTACCTGGCGTTTTTTTTAAGGGAGGTTTATACAGCTGCTAATGCACTTGTTTGAGCGCTCCGTTTTACCTTCTCCTGGTTTATATACTGGTGTATTATTTACAGAATTATCGCAATATTATATTACATTATTATTACTACCATTGACCAAGAATTATTAGAAATTCATGAATAATATCGTGGTTTGTTTTGTACATCTGCGTGGATTTGCGTATTTCGCTATTATTATTGATAATTATGGTAGAATCACAAAATTTGCATGTTTCGCGCAGCATTTGAGGTAATGGATTTAAATAAGCACGGAATTAGAGGCAGTGCAGAAGAAAAATTTAGTATTCCTTGTATTATTCAAACATGCGGATGATCCTACCATTTTTGTACAGAATTATTCAACAAATTCATGATATCCGTGTAAATGGGTTAATATCGGATTTTTCATGATGAAATGTAAATGAGTAGCTGCGTTATGAAATATTACACCGACGCGCGTAATTCTTCAACTAAATTACCCGCTAATTTCGCCTCCCGTGAACTTTCCTCTATTTGAAATAATCAAAACATAATTTCTCCTTGCTTTTCGCAAATTCTCACAGTATAAATGCAATTCTTATAACTGTTGTGCATTCGCGTGCCCGGCCGCTTGAGTTATTAAGTTGGTAACTCAAATTTAAATATGATATAAAAATACGAAATGTATTTTGCGAATTATGCACCGTAATTATTGCAAATAATTCTTAAGTAGCTTTTACATTGCGCGACTAACGAGGAATCTCGGATCATCCTGCAGTCTTACGAAACTTTATTAGCTTGTTTCTTATCAATAGTAAACGGAAATTGCCGTTAAATCCGAAACGTTAATAATATTTAAATTTTAATTAGACCTAACTTTACTCCCTACTTACCGAAGGCGAGTCATACATTAAAAAAAAAAATGATCGCGAACCTCGAGCACATCGTTAAATAAATACACTCGGAGCTATCGGTAAAAGTGACCGTCAAGAGATATGCCCGCAATCGCACCTGCGAATACTGGATCACGGGCATAAGTGTAAAAAGGATTAAACTAAGGCGATTGAGTCTTCCACGCGAATCATTTATTTCTCTATTACACATAGGATTTTATTCCCATAGCGCGATGATGATCGCGTCTCCCGGCAGCCAGGCCGTCGGGGTTTTCTCATATAATACTACGCCGCTCGCGCGTTATTACGCGCGCACGCCAGTAATAACGGTTGTTTACTGCCGGCGGTGCCGTCTATCAGCTCCTCGCGCTTAGCCCCCGAGAGTAATGCTCGATTATGCGCGAGCACGTTCGCGTCCTTAACTCCCCCCTCCTCGTGCCTCTTTTCTTACGGGCTTCCTCCTCCTCGGGTCGAGGGAATTTCGCGCGCCGTGATAAGTCCCTCTCTCCCCGTCTCTTTCTCTCCGCCGAGGCCGCCTTTATCGCGCGGCCTAGTGTCGCGCGCGCGGTTTTAATATGATAGAAAAATCGGATGCGAGGAGCCGTTATGCGGGCCCCGGGAGATGGGATGATCGCTCGCTCGCTCTCTCACCGTGGGACGAAGCGCTTTTTGATTCGACTTTACGCGCTGCGTTTTATTGACATTCCGCGTCTCGCCTGTGAATTACCGCACTATTTTCACGGGGATTTTTACTTTTGAATATACTTCTCCGTCTATTCAATCTCTATTCAATCAGACGCCGATGGATGATGCAGGGATGAGTTATTTTAACACTTGGGAGAATTCAAAACTTTTCCATTTTTTTATTTTTATATTTGTTACGGATAGGATTGCTCTTATTTACGATGGAATGGTCACACTAGGTCAAAATGACCCCAGGCAGTTTTTGAATCGATGTTGTTTGGAAAATAAAATTTTTATCGAAACATGAAATTGAAAAAACAATTTGATTATAAAGAGGAAGTCCTAAACTTTGTTTTCACGCAAGATTTGAATCGATACACTAAAAAGAACGCAATTAGCAGCTGTTTTTTACGTCGGGTCATTTTGACCCCATGTGACCATTACGTTATTTTTAGGAGGTGTGACTATTACGGGTTAAAAAATGAATTTGACAAAAAAAAGACTGCTTCGCTAAAGACTGAAGTTGGCTGTGTAGTTGTTTTTGTATAAGAAAGTTCACTTGTCTTTAAGCAATCGCCATGAATCGTCCCGGAGAAAATTAACGAAAAATAAATTAAATAAGATTTGAAAAAGTATGTTGTGTTTTTGAATCGTCTCCTTCAGCGGTAAATTTCCTGATGCTGTCGGGGACAATATTTATATTTAGTCCAGTTGTTCTCGAATTTTATTATCTCTACTTTCATTTACATAAGAATTCTTGGAATGCAAAATAAGTTGAATTAAACGGACAATGTGGAGATGAAAATACAATTGCAGCTTGGCTGAATGTGTCATACGACCTGCAATGCGAATACCTTTCGACAGCGCAGCTACTTTTTCAAAGTGTCATCGGAATACCCCGAAACAGTACTTTCTCAAACGCATGCAAATTAAAAGCCTTTGACGTCCACCCACTCGCCGTAGGCTGAAAACAAAATTCGTTTTTCCCTATTCAGCTGTTTGTTCAAACTTTCCTGTTGGTTCACTTGAAAAAATAAAATAAGCAATTTGAATTAAAAAAAAAAAAAAAATAGTCGACGAAGCAGACTGTAGGCTTTCAAGGAGCATCGACCGTGCCAGTGCGCACATATACACCTCCTTCAAGATCAATACTAAGTACCGTGAGGTTTTCACCGTGCGAAACGCCGCGGAGGGCAAAGGAGAGCCGGGCGGCGGCAGCCGCTGTGCACATGCACTCGGCCTCAAAGTCACCGGCGGCGACCCGGCACAATGGACCCGCACGTCAAACCAGGCCTATCCCGGTGGCCGGTGTGTATAGCTCCCGAAAACTTTAAATCCCGCAGCGCGGCTGCAGGCTCCGTGCGGGTTTTTCGGGGTTTTGCGCGGTCGGCCGGACCTCGGCCGGACTTTGCGAGGACGCCCGTAGATAGCATCTGTCGTGGGCAACGACAACGAGTCCCCTGCGGACCAACTTTCGCGGTCGGCCGAGCGGTATTGTGCCACGCGGCCGGAGCTCAGCAATTAAGCTTGAATTAGGTCGGCAACGATGCTTTCACCGAGCCCCGGCATTATACCCCCGTTGGAATATTTGGACATTTTTTTTGTCCAGGGTTTTATTTAGTATCGTGAGGGAAAGATAACGGATGTTTTCTTGGCTTTCGATTCATTGTAAAATTTAATTGCACGGATTCAGAGTCACTTTTTTCTTTTGCTTTTCAAGTTCAAGCTGCTCGTGATGACAAAATAGAATTTTATATCGCTGACGAAATATAATTTTGTATATTACAAAAGCAACGATTGTATTTTAAAATGATCCATTAAAAAATGAGTGTAAATAGTAGTTTGCCAATATAAAGTTCTTCTACACGGAGAGAAATGTTATAGTAAAAATTAGGAGCAATGGGTCATACTCGACCTGTGACGATTTTTACTATAAAATATACTAAAAATTCCTATGTACATACACTGAGATAAAAATTTGTTAATTTTAAGCAAATATTTATTTCAATAGCACTTATTAAATATTTTATTGGGTCAAAAAATTATGTTATGAAGCTACTAAATTTATTTAGAAACAAATAAATTCATTTAGTTTTAATCAAATTATTACTTGATTCAAAGAAATATTTCATAAGTACTATTGAAGTAAATCATATCCTTAAAATTAATAGATTTTTTTCAATGTAGCAAAAATTGCTATTTATATAGTACAAATTGCTATGTACATAGAAAGATTTAATATGTTTTATAGTAAAAATCGTCAGAGGTCGAGTATATCCCACTGTTCCTCCGGAACATACTAATTTTTACTATAACATTTCTCTCCCTGTACCTTTTATTAAAAAAAAAAAAAAACAAAGAACTTGACCAGGAATCGCGGTAAACTAAAAGCCAATAAGCCAAAATATGACTTCAATATCGTTACCCACCTCTAACTTTCTAGAAAATGAATCCAGGAAAAATTAACTCGTCTGGCGGCGGCAAAAAATAGCCGCCAATTTTTCGAACGACCAAATAGTCCTCGGCCGCAGAGGGTTCCACGTCCTCGCGGTGGTAGCAACCTTCCCCGCGGAAAAAAATTTCGCAATCGGATTGAACAACGGCGCTCGCGCGCATATAAATACAATGGGGCGCGTTTCGCCAAAGGGCCCCTCGATACGAGGCGCAAGAGGAGGAGGAAGGAGCTGCAAGGCCAAAAAGAGGGGAAATGCATGCGCACGTAGCACGCGGTAGTCGGCGGCCAATTATGGAAAGACTCAGCCTCTCTCTGTCTTTTCCTTTCTCGCTTGCTCTTTGCCTCCGGGCTGCCGGTGTTTTGCTCGGCGTGCGCGAGTATTACCCTATTATTCTCCGGAGCAGCGCACGAACCAGATGCACACCGCCGACGCCGCACCTCTTTAGCCCTGCACTTTTATCCCTCTTCTGACTCTCGACTCTTGCTTGCTCTCCCTCGCTCTCATTCCGCTTGTTCCTCGCCTTGTTGCTTCGCTCGAGTTAGGTGTTAGTTTTACCAATTGTTTCAATGCAGAGTGAAGAGGAAGATCCCACGAAATATCGAGGATTTAATTATGGACGTATCGTATTCTAATTATTTTTAGAAATGTGTTATAAATACTTCTGTGTGTGAATTTTTTTACCTTTATTTCAATTTATTTATTTTTTTTTAAGACTATATAGGTATATGTTATGTACTTTAGAGCAGTGTTCACTTGTTCGAAAATGAAGCACGGTGTTGTAATGATTAATGCATTTATCATTTTTTATTTTATTTAGAAAAATTCGCAGAATAGTTTTCTGTATAAGAGCAACGTACCAAGTAAAATACAGAGATAAACCGAGTTATATTCCGAGGATATAAAGATCCTACAAAATATCTAGGATTTAATTATGGACGTATCGTATTCTAATTTTTAGAAATGTGTTATATAAATACTTTTGTTTGTGAACAATTTTTTACCTTTATTTCATATTTATTTTTTTTTATTTTTTTTTAAAGACTATATAGGTATATTTTATATACATTAGCGTAGTGTTCACTTGTTCGAATATGAAGCACTGTGTTGTAATGATTAATGCATTTATCATTTATTATTTGATTCAGAAAAATTCGCAGAATAGTTTTCTGTATAAGAGCAACGTACCAAGTAAAATTCAGAGATAAACCGAGTTATTATACGTATATTGACTAGTTTAAAGTAAATTATATAAATTGAAACAGCAATCAAAATGTATCGTAAGATTTAATAAAATATTGTTTATACAGTGCACGAATTCATAGTAAGATTTTATTAAAACACGTTGTTTAAATTTTATTAAAATATTTCTTGCACTTAAAAGTTGCTCAAACATTTATCAAACGACATAACTTTTTTCGATTTTCCCTGTTATATCGGAGTATTTTAGAGTAACGCCTTTTTCTAGCAGTAGTGACTTTTTTATACCCGTAACTCAATACAACTTTCAGCATTGTAAAACACAGCCCCGTAACAAGTCGAACTGCACAGCCAAAAAGCGAAACTTCCCACTTGCAGAGAGAGAGAGAGAGAAAGAGAAAAAGAAAGAGAGAATAACCCCACTGTACTCCCCTTTACTTTGTTCGCCGGCCGATCTCGTTATACCCGGGGTGTATCTTTTTCCTCCGCCTCGTTCTTTTTCAGCCGCGAAACAATCGTCCGCGCGGCGTTTGAATTTTAAAGCGAGCGCCGGCGGGTCCGAGTCCTTGCCCGCGCGCGTGTGCACCTATACTACGGCAGGTGCGCGTGCGTGTTATTATCGCGAGCGAGCCTTCGATCTCCGGGCGATTATGTGCGTTCTCCCGAGCCGCGTTTACCTGCGTCTTGAATTTTAATGGCGCGTGCGCGAATTTTCACGTTGGAGCGGAATTCCGGAAGATCGGAACTGTCGAAACGTATATGGGATAAGCTGTGCACTCTTTCTCCGGGTGGGCATTAATTTTTCGCGAGCGGAGAGGGCCCCGCGGCCTTTTATCTCCCGCTCGATTCGCGGGAAGAGGGAAAAATGATCTTTTTTGAGTTTCTTTTGTGGGAGAGGTGGAGCCTTTTCGAAAGTGCTTTTCCTTTGAAATAGATAATGGCTTTTAAGTAACTCGGGGGATTTTAAATTTCTTTTCAAGAACCCGTTGGATACTGGACTTTTCAATATCAATAGAGCACTAATTGAATTCCGGAAAAGTCGGTCCAATCAGAAGTCACGGCGGGAGGAGCGCCGCTCTACTTAACGAACCAAATTTAGCCAATATTCCTATTTCCTCGTTCGGTGTTTCAAGAATTCAGAAAATTCAATAAAATACGAGCTGCCCACTTGTATCCATCGCTCTTGAAAATGGGAAAAAACGTAAAGGAAATACCCAAAAAAAAAGAGGGAACGAGGTAAGTTATACTTGGGCAATTCAAAAATTTTTGCAGCTCGCGAGCAATAGATTCGTTGCCGGCTAAATTGAATTCCGAGGAGCCAGGGCGGTAATGACTCCTCCGTCCAGACAAAAAGTAGCTTAGCAATAAATGCACGAGCATAAACAATGAGGAAAACTGCGCGCGCGAACGAAGCGCCGTAATGCACCATGAGGCAAAACCGGCGGGGAGGGAGGGAAGAAGCCGCGTGACTGCCCGGCCGTAGAGCGATTTCGCGAGTTCTCGCTCCTTTTTTCCCCTGCGGGACGCGCGCCGCGCCTCGTTACGTTATTACGCCGGGGGAAATTGTTCCGCGAACGCCGCTGCGGGAAAACCGCGCGCAGATTAAAATTCGCGCGCGATCCTCTGCCGGCGGTTTCCGGGTGTGCTGCGCGAACGTTTAACCTTCCTTTCTGGTCTTGACAATGTTTTACGGTGCTTTTTAAGGTCTCCTTCTCCGAGTTGCCGCGAAAAATCTCGGTTGTCCCTGTTTTTTTGCCCCGCTGTCATTTCGAGAATTCGTTGAGCTCTTCGTTCTAGTTTTGAGGTGAAAGCTTATGGATATATATGCTGTGCTATTCGAGCGGAAAAAATGCCTCGGATGTTTTTGTTCAATTAGCCGAAGGAATTTCGTACAATATATAAAGACTTTGCTACGAGTGCAGTTTTATTTTGATTTATTTCGTGTGCATTCTTAAATTTGCTTGGCTTGCTTGCGCTCGTGTATACCGATAGATCGAAGAAAAATGATGAAAATGTAAAGTATAAATAAACCGATAGATTCGCGATTTAAAAAAAAAGTGGGGGAGATATTTTATCGTAATCAAATACCCCACACTTCTAAAGCCATTACGATCACCTTACAGAGATTAACGATAGGTTTATCGAGAAAATCTTATTTACATAAATCCAGCCGAGGATCGATTTAATGTGTTTTACCCATCTGCGGTTTGCTCAATAATTCAACTTGAAAATTCCTATAGAGATATCATAAAATCTTACCGAGCTTATTGAAATATCCAGCGCCTCGACATCCTCGCTGAAATATCTAGTCGACTTTAATAATCCTCCGGAGCGAAGTAATTAGAAAACTTTGTCCCCAAAGTGGAAAGTTCGAGCGAGACACGAAGAAATCGCGCGGACGCGCAAAATAATCCAATCTGCGCAGCAGCTGCGAATTATCCTCGGCGTAATTATAGATACAATGAGTTTAATCGCTATCCATTAAACTTGAACAAGCTAAAAAATACAGGCTGCCGCGCGCAAAGAAGCCTTTTTCCTCTCAATAACCGGGCCGATATAGGAGAGAGCCACTTCGGGGAATAAAGAAGACGCGCGCGCTGATCTCGCGCGTGTACATAAAACTCCTCGTAAAAGTGCGCCATCATTCAATTAGTAATTAGCGATTTTACGGCGCGCGGAGCGTCATAACGCGGCGGCGGCAGAAAGGAAGCGGGGCAAATGAAGAGGTTTCTCGAGCCACCCCCTCCCCTTGTTGCAAAAAGCCACAGTTATATCAGGCCGTAACGCTGATGAGGATACAAAGTGAACGAGGCCCCGCTTTTATAAGGCGAAAAGCCCCCCGCGAGAAAGAGAGTGAAAGAGCAATGTGTATATATATATGCCGGCTACCGATTGCGGGGCAGACTTGAATAGCCCGCGCGCGCGCCTCCCTCCTTTTTTTCATTTCTCTCTTTTCCTTTCTCCCCGCTGGACGCGCGTGCGTCGGAGAGTGCGCGGTTTCGAGTTACCACTTAGAAACCGGGTGCGCGCTTCAATTATGTTATTAAGATCGTAATCTTATACGCCGTGGCCGGAGCGAGGGTGGGAAGGAGGAGGAAGACGTGTGGATATAGCGCGGCGCGATTAGGCCAAATTGTTGCGCGATTGTTGGCGTGAATCATCCTCGGGGCTTTATGGTCGCTGACCGGTACACGTTGCGGCCGTTTTGTCGGCTATATATTTTCTAATTATTTCGATATCTTACGGCAAGCGTCGTTTAGCGGGCAAAGTAAGCCTGAGAGAGGAAAGATGATTGATTTGTTTATTTATCCTATACACCTGCGTGGCTTTAAAATTTTCCACGCCGTAAAGCGAATAATTGAAATTGTGCTTGCACAGAATCCGACGAACAGATGTACACGGAGAGAAATTTTATAGTAAAAATTACTATATTCCGTAGGAACAATGGGACACACTCGACCTGTCACGATTTTTACTATAAAACATACTAAAAATTCCTACACGGAGAGAAAAGTTCTAGTAAATATTACTATACTTTTTTGTAACGTAGGGGCAGACTCGACAAATAAAAAATTTTTCTGCCCTCCGGCCTGAAAGTGCAACTTCCCGGCCGCTGCGCGAGAGGAAGTTGTAACTTTCGGGGATTCGCGGAGCAGAAAAATAGTATACGTATCTAGCCCTGTATAATATGAAATTGTCTCAGATCACATGCAATTGTCGACCGAGGCGAAGCCGAGCCATATTATACAGGGCTAGGTACCTAATATACTATTACTAGAAAGTATAATAAAATTTGCTAGATTTATAGTAAGCTTTGTTATAGTAAGCTGCATTAGATAACAGTATAGTAATTTTTACTATAACATTTCTCTCCGTGTAGTTTAGAAAATTCATGTGAATTATTTTTCCAGCTATTTTAGCACCCTGGATAGTTTTGGCTAGCTGCCAAAAGAATTTTCGATCTAAAAATGTACTTTTTGAGCGTAAATTTTGCAGCAGGTCGTAGAATTCGCCGTTCGAGTAAATTATTTAGCGTGGCAAATAAATTAGCGGGATTTAAAAGAATGCATAACAGATGCGAGTATTTTAATACGAACCCGTTCGAAAAAAAAAAAGAAGAAATTGAGGGCAACCGACGCACAATGTATCCCCGCCGAACAATGCGTAAAATTGTGCAAAACACACGATGCCTTTTTCCCAACGGCATTAACATCCGCGAGCGCGCTTCCGTCGCTGTATTATCGGCGCGTCGCATAAAGCGCCGTAAAAAAAAAGCGGAGGGGCGGCTCACATCCCGCTTCCTGCATTTCGCCGGCCATATTATCGGCAAAATAATTCGCGATCTCCATCCCTTCCGCGCGGCCCTCTCTCTCTCTTCCACGCGCACCCCCTTCGACACGGGCTAACGCGATAACGATAACGCGCTCGCTCGTTTGTCACGAGGCAGTTAATATTGCGCGCTTTTGTATTTACGCACTCAGTCGCCGCGGGCCAATGAAGTTCGCCTAAGTGAAAAAAATTGTAATGGCCGACTGTTTACCTCCGTATCGCCGGCTTTTGTTGGGCACGTTTTAAATTCGGTTTACAAGGCGATATTTTTCGTCTCTGGAGAGAGATCCATCAGCAAATTCTTTAATTAGAATATATTATTTTTCTTGAATTTTCTGTAGATTTTTCTCAGATATTTTTTGACTCTGGAAACCCGCGTAAAAATAATTCAGACTAAAATAAGACGAAAAAAAGATTCGTCTTCATTACGTCCGGATTTAAGATTTCTTAAGATTTAAAAAGATTCTCTATTAACGAGCGCCTAAAAATCAATTTAACATCTTTTCGAGATCATTGTTTTAATACAATAGTAATATTAGTTAATACATATAAATTTATTATTATAACAATTTTTATAAGATCTTATGTATGGAAAATCGAAAAAATTGAATGTATTAAACTAATATTAATATTGTATTAAAATAACGATCTCGAAAAGATTTTAAATTAATATTTAGATATTTATTAAAAGAGAATCTTTTTGAATCTTAAAAAATCGTAAATTCGGATATAGTAGAGATGAATCTTTTTATCGTCTTATTTTAGTCTGAATTATTTTTACGCGGGAAGATTCATCGGTATAAATTCCCTAATTAGAATAAATGTTTTTTCTTGAATTTTCTGTACATAAAATATTGACCTTGCTATTTTATGGGGGCATAAAATCGAGTATAAAATTTTATCTGATTTTAAGCGGGCGATTATTAAAAAAAAATTTATCAAAAAAAAAAAAAACGTAAAAAGAAAGAAAGATTGAATTAGATGCAGTTATAAATCAGACTGTTTAAGCATTGACAAGCAATCTGTGTAAATTATACGATCAAAGTGATAAAACTGATATGAAGTTATTCATTCAAAGCGGGGACAAAAATTTATTGGAACTTTACTTTTAAATTGAATTGTAGTAATTCAATTTTTTTCATACAAGCGCATTAAATTTATTTAATTGTTTTCTTTGTTTTAATTTATAGCACGAAACAAGTTTAAATTGTCGAAGAAAATACGTTACCACGCATTCGGGTACACACATCCACTCAATTTCAATCGGCGGCCCGTGCAATTTTCGTGTTCGTTCTACAAAGCATTGTGTATAAAAATAAACCCTTATCGATTGAGCTTTATTAAAGTACCGCGTTGAGAATGTAATTAAAAAAAGGCAATTGAAGCCAAGAGCTGATCTGTAAATACACTGGCAAACGTGTCTAAAAGTGCAAAATTTTTCGCGTTTGCTTATTAAGCTTACCTCTCACATCCGTCTTTCCGCTTTAACAAACTTTCTGCTCGTTTGTTCGTACGATTAAATCAAATTAGATTACAAAAAATACATTCATAGCGGAGTTAACTTTTCCAATTTAACTCTATTTGTTTCAAGATTTATCTAGTTACCGTCAATTCACTTTGCCCGGCGCTGCTCTGCTCTGGGAGTTACTTTTTCATTATATTCTTTTAGCTCGTTTTATTCGCCTATTTTTTTTTGTTTAACTATGTTTTTATACAATGGCCAATCTATTTTTCATTGTTTAAAATCGGCGCCGTATGAATTCAAAAAAATATTGAGAAAGAGTAAAGTGAAATTCTTTTAAATTTGAAGTAGTCATTTGAAAAGTTCGAGGGAACAAATTCCAATATTTAAAATTTCTTTCTGTACGAAAACGTAAACTTCTTCAAATAATTACATTAACAGCGACAAAAAATGTACTATAATGCTGGCCAAGAATTAAGACGCGCACGCACAAAAATTTACTTATTAAACTGCCTGTTTAAAAAAGTAGTAATAATATTCGTTTTGTCAAAGAATATTTACAAATATTTATTTAGATCCGCTCGGCCATTTTTGCTGTCAATAGCAAAGCAAACAAACAAATTGATTTCCAATATTATTAAATACTTGAACCACACCGCAAAATGGTAGCGTGAAATGTTATCAGCGACTTTCTACGCGCACAAATATTTGTCAATAATGAAAACATTCGCTACGCTTGCACGTCGCAAAAAAAAAGAGCACCGCTAAAAAATAATTTCGTACAATTATATCGGAGCGTAAGTTAAACAACGGAAAAAAAATCTAAATTTTTCCTCGAAAATAAATCAGCCTCAATATCCGCAAAGACTGCGGACAGGGACGTATCTCAAGGATATAATATCAGGAATTCCGGTGCAGATAATTCTCCCAGGAAAATCAATTGCGTATAATCATTGAATAACGCCAATACGCCGCAAGAAATTTGGTGCACTTTCCATTAGAGGAAGGCACTCGGCGTCGGGGCGTCGCAAGACCCGGGCAAACGAGCTTCGCCCCGATACTTCCGTTTGATTTACTCGCTGCAATTGGCCCCGATAGCTTCAGCGCAGAGGCACCTCCACCCCACCTCCCTCCGTCCTCTCCTCACCCCTCGTCTAAAAATCCCATATCTCGCGGCTAAATAAATTCAAGCTCGGTGCTTTTAATGGCCGGATTACGCGCGTAAATATGGATTACTGCGCGATCGTTCCGATACCCATCGGGACACGCGTTTTTCCCCTCCTCGATCGTCCGCACTGCCGCGTAACAAGCTTCGCGCGCCCGCTGCTTTTATTTTTTTATTTTTTTTTTATCTCGCCGCAGCTATATATACGAAGGGGGGGGGGGGAAGCACTGCAGCGCTCTGCATCGACCGGGCTGTAAATCTTGGGCAGCGAGGACAGTTCGGGAAATAATAAGAGCGGAACTTTCTTGCCAGATGTTGGCGTCGCACCGGAATGATGCTTTGTTTTCGCCTGGGCTCTCGACCGTTCCTTCTTGAACTCGGGCGCGCGCTTTGCGGCTAACCGAGCCGGGTGTAAATTCGAAGGGTTTAGAGGCGGGACTCGTAACCCACTGGCGCTGGATACCCTCTCTGCAAATTGGAGCAAACTGTTTGAAGATAAAAATTTAACTATTTTAAATTAATTTGTTCATTCTATCTTATTGTTTTGTTTAACTAGAAAAGTTACTGACTATATGCTTATTTATTGTATTTATTCAAGCAGAGATTAGAAATATGCAAAATAAGTTGAACATATAGTTAATACATTACAACGGGAGCAACCCAGCAGAGGAAACTAATTTTTCTTGTTTGCTGGTCTGGCTCAATATAAACCAAAATAAAAAACTTAAAATTAAAAATTAATGCAAAAACTGCACTGCATAACTCAGTTGCTTGTTCAAATTAGAATGCACAAAATTTGCTATTTGCTCTTGCTACCGTATACATTTCTGCTTGTGCATTCATTGATTTTTCTTTTAATTTGTATAAATAATTCGAACAGCTGCGAGTGCGCTACGTATATTATAAAATAAAAATACATAGAGATCGCAATAGAATAATGTTTTTTTCATGAATAAACAACGTTTTTTAGCGAAACTTCTTTCAGAAAAATTGTGTCTATTGTAAATTTGGTAGCTATTTTTAAAACACAGTACTAGTAATAAAAGTGAAAAAAAAATAAATAAAATTGTATCAATTGTAAATTTGCTAGTTATTTTTAAAACACAGTATTGGTACTAAAAATAAAAAAAAAATACATAAAATTGTATCTATTGTAAATTTGGTAGCTATTTTTAAAACACATTATTGGTAATAAAAGTGAAAAAAAAAATAAAATTGTGTAAAACTATTCTTGAAATGCAGTCGATAGCCGAAGAATCCGGAGGTACCGCGTCGGCGATCGAGCAAATGGACATATAAATAACCAGCCTCACACTTACGCGTGTAAGCCCTTAGCGCAGCACAATCGTCCGAGGCCTGCACCATTGTGATGCGAATATCTTCCCGCGGCTGCACCAGAGACAATGGCCACTACTCTTACCTTCCTTATATACTAACGCGCTTTCATCGCCCCGAGGAGATAAAGCCCTCCTCCCGCGCCTATACTTCCATTAAGGAAGCAAGTAGGAGGACTCATTGTGCGCTCGATGGATAAAAAAAAGAGGCGAGGCGTTAACGCAACGGCCGAAGCCGGAAACGTCAGATTCCTCGGAGAGGACTTTCATTCGTCGATATTCAATTTCCCCTTGTCGCAGCGCCACTTGGCCGCTGCAAGCTCTTTCGCGCGCGAATGTCATTTGGAATGCACGCGCGTCGTGCTCCGCTAATTTGCACTCGTGCCCGTAGAAATTTATAGGGAGACGGGCGTGTAAGTGACGCCGGGGATAAATCGAAATTTTCAATGCGCCAGTGGAGGGGAAGCGGATTTACGTTGCAGCGAAGTGGTCATCGCGTAACTTCGATGGGCTCTAGGATATGGTTTATGAGGTCATCGATGAGTCATTAATGAGGTTCTGCGCGTACGCTTATTGTTTAACGCTGGATTGATCAATTAATTAAAAAACTGGACTTTAAGAATTACGTAAAATTAATTAAATTCAATTTAAACGTAAATGCTGCAGTTGAATCACTTTTACGTATTTTTTATCCAGGAAATTTAACACGAAAGAAGAAAGAGAGAAATAATCACTTAATTAAATACAACTGTGAATTTGATTTATTCGTTCGTGGGGCTAATTTAAAAGATTTTTCAAATCGAATCCCGATATTTCCGAGTCAAAAATAATTTAATTTATCATTGTACCACGAGGTGTTAATTAGAGCTCGACTTGTAGTTTACGTGTGCATAGCTGTTGAAAATTCGGAGTACAGCATTATGTTACCGTTGAATACAATGCTGAAGTGAAACCCATGAAAAGTTTTCCCCAGGATCCACTAATTATAAGTAAACACCCTGCATTCATTTGATCGAAAGGATGGGAGAAAGAAAAAAACTTGCCCATGTCAAGGCCGATCTAACGTACGAACATCCATTTGTATAGAATTTTCAAACTTGTACATTTATTTGTGTAGTCGAACTCGCACGATTTTCCCGCTCATCTTTTTCGCGAATAAACAAACGGCAAGTTCAATGTATCCTTAATTAGCAATGAAAATACGTTTTATTTTTCTAATATTTGATGTTTACTACAAAGTACAAATTTATTGACTATTTATTATCTAAATCTGAAAATTTTAAATTCACTTGGAAAATGTGAATAATGACAAATTTTATGTGAAAAATCGTTCACACATTTAGCATATGAGCGTATTAAATAACACTATTCACATTTTCAGAGTACAAAAAAAAAATAAAGATTAATGCCTTATATTTATTTTATCAGCTATTTTCGTAATTCAATGCCATGAATTTATTATGTTCGTGAGGGTATACAGCGGGAAATGTTTTTAAGAAAATATTAATGGATTGGATAATTGGAAGCGTCGTATCTGCATCATGATATGAAACGCGTAAGTGATTTCGGTATAACTTATCGATCTTAATTGTCATAATTGTGTCCTTAAAACTTTTTCATATAGAGAAATTTTATAGTAAAAATTACTATGTTCCGTAAGAGCAGTGGGATATATACTCCACTTATGAAAATTTTTACTATAAAAAAACTAAAAATCCCTATGTACGTAGCAATTTCAACTATATATAAATAGCAATATTTGCCGTGCATATAGGAATTTTTAGTATGTTTTATCGTAAAATTCGCCATAGGTCGAGTATGTCCCATTGTTCCTACGGAATATAGTAATTTTTTCTCTAAAATTTCTCTCCGTCCAATAAAATAAACTCAAATTACTTTCTTTAAATAAATAGGTCACATAGCCCGTGAGACTTGCGAAATTATAGGAAAATGAGATTTCAGCCTGCTTAAAATTCCGGGTAAATGTATCAGGCTGCAATGCGGAGTGGGCTTGAAAATCCATCGCGGAATTTGCCATTCCGCCGACAGAATGCATCGAAGCCTCGATGCGCCTTAGCCTACTCACCGTCGCGTAATACGAAGTGATGCGTGTACACGGCACGCCGCGGGAGTACCTATAGCCGACTGCGCGCATCCTCTCCTCCGCGGCGTCGCGCACGTGCCGTAAATCCTTCGGGCGCGCGTCTTCCTGGGCAATTCGAGGCACGCGCGATTACGGCGGCGCGCGCACAGCGCTTCGATCCGTTATACGAGCGCGGCACACTGCGGGCCTGGCGTATAACGCCCGGGAAGCGTATTAGATATTGTTACACGCATACTCCATTACTGATAATCGACGGATTGATGGCGAGCTCTCCGCTTTGATTTCTCGCCGCGGCGCGCCCATAAATCCTGCGCTTTCGGCCTGGAGGATGTTACACGGCCGTCCGTTCGACCTGGGATCGTGGAAATTAAGGTATCGGGGCATAATTTCGCCGGGAGGCGTGTGCGCGTCCCTACTTTTCATTTATCTTTTTTATTCGCTGAAAGAGATGGGCGCAAGCTGGCGCCTGGCGGAGGTCGCTGGAGGCCGTTAACGCGCATTCCGATGATTGGCGTACGCGCATATGCGAAATCGCGGAAAAATTTTGCGAGGGAGAATGCAGGGGTGGGAGCTTTTATTTTTGTACTGCGTATCGATTTCTTTACTGACCACGCGAACCCCACGTGTTTCGTAAATGCAGTGTTTATTGGGAATACATGGTAATGTTTTATTTATTCCACAAGGGAATATTCTGCTAATATTTATTTTTCGGCAAAATCGTTGAATGCAGTTTTGCTGCAATTCATTCAAATTTCCTTTACAAATGATAAACTTCACGATTCATGAAACTAAATCAAACGTTTTCATTAGTTTATAAATACTGGACTGGCGAAAAATTTATTTATATATACAGTTTCCCCGGTAGAAATTTTTAGTACACTGATAGAAAGAAATATTGGAGTCAAAGCTTCCGTGTCTTAACAGTTAAGTCACGAATTAAAATTATTAAAAATACGATGATGTCAGCTAATCAATTACAATATCTAAATTTAATTTAATTAAATATTAAAAGTTAGTGGAGTTTATTAAACTTTTTATGAATTTTTCATCATTTATCAGTACTTTTTTAACCGTTTAACTTACCTAACCTCACTTTATTATGTTTTTGTAATGAACAATTACAAACGTAAACAAAGTATTATAAATATCATTAATGTTTGCGTAACCATGGAACTTCAAGAGTACTATTCATTTTTATTTATTTATTAGTAATATCCATGCATTTTTAATGATTTTAATTCGTGACTTAACTGTTAAGACACGGAAGCTTTGACTCAAATATTCTTTTCTATCAGTGTAGCTATAGATAGTAACTGGTCCGTTCGAAATGAAGCTGACAGCAGTAATTGATTATCACCACTGAAACTTCTGGATATGTTTAAAAATTAAATTCTGTGTTAAAAACAAATTGCAAGTATCTAGTTATTATTAACCCTGGCGAGCTTTGCTCGAGAAGCTTTTAAATAAAGTCTACCCTCAAAAATATCTTCAAGCGCCTGAGACGTTTTCTTTACCCTTGAATAATAAATTATATCAATAGCAAACGTCGCTGCAGGTTAAGTTGCAAGCTCCACCTATAAATGAATAATAAAGGCGAAAGCTCAGAAAGCACCGAAAGCTCTGAATAATTTGAAGAAAACGATCGATCAGCTTCATTAAACAAGGTCATCTGCGCCAGGAGTTCTCCTCCTTCTGCGATCAACGTAGCGCCATGGCAATCGCACGAAAAGAAATCAAATCGCGAGCGATTCGGGCGTCGCCTCGGGGCGACGTCCTCGCGCGTCACCGGGGCGTTCGCTCGCTCCCTCCGAGCCCAGGCAAATATTTGAGGGGGACCCCGGGCCGATATACACCGCCTGCGCGTCGCCTTTTGTCGGGCGTTACGGCGCCGCGAAACCGTCTCGGGAAAACGAGCTTTATTGCTGCGCGAGTTTTCCCTCCGCCGAGCAAACAACGACCATCAGCGGCAATCTCCGCGTGTCTCCTCGCGACGTTGCATTAAAGACGAGACGTCGGGTATTAAAAGAGCCCTCGATCTTCTCCCTTCCCGCGTCTCATGCAATTATGCCGCTCGAGCAAACAGTGCATTTGCATTGGAAGGGGGAGGGTCAGATTCCGCAAAACCAGATAATTAAGGTAGCTCATTCAAAAATCACTTTTTCATAGAATTCTGTTGAAATTATCAGAATACGTTCATAAGATTGTTCTTTATGAGTGTGCAAAATTTCGATATAGCAAGCGGCATTGGAAAACTCACAATTGAGGGGCTATTCGGAATAAGGGCTAACTCAAAAAACGTACATTTTTGAGATAATCAATAAAAACAACATACATTTTTATTAGCTTAATTAATACGAATCAACCTTCATTTTAACACCGAAAATTAATTTTTGGCGTGTAATATTTTGCATGGTGATGGGTAACGATCGATTTAACCGATGGACGGAAAAAGAATCTCAGTCGACTTTGCCCCTTATTCCGAATAGCCCCTCAATCGGACTCGAAAGTTGAGACATTTAACATAGGAAGCAAAGGACGAAGCTTCTTTTAAAGAACACTTTCTTCAAATACAAATGCAATTTTTCATTTGATCTTTTAAAAAACTAAAGTAAACTTTTTGACACTATAACGAGCAAGATACATAAAAAAAAATGTTGGCAAGCGGCATTCTTCTTTCAATGCCAAACGTTCAAAGCAGAGCGTTCATGCTATTATTAGTATATCCATATTGTGCTACCGACAAACGTAAAATTTACATTAAAGTTTATTCTTTTACTTTCTTTCTTTCATTATTTCAAATTATTTCTATTAATTATTCTTGTTTCAAGGTTTAACATTATTTACTCAACATTTTTTAGAAAAAATCGTGTCTTAATATTGATATATACTCGAATTAATCAAGTTGAGTACCTCTGCACCGAGTGAACTATCTTAATTTCTCTCCCATTCGGAGATTTTGGGAGGGACGAGAAAAATCGGTGAACGGAACGGTCGCTCGATCGCGCTTTAGTGCACCGTATTAACGGAGGAAGTGAGCTTTCATTTCCATTGCCCAGGTGTTATAAAAAAAATTTGATTGTCGAGTGCGAAGTGACGTGCAATACCGATGAGAGCATAAATTAACTAATATTGATCTGGCTGCAATTAAATCAATACTGTAACAGCGCGGCATCCACCAAGAAGTGCATCAAGATAAATGCATATGGCAATCGAATTGTTATACCCGCTCCTGTATATGCATTGCACTTAGCTAATTGGCAGCTTGAAGCACTTTAATTCCGCAATTAAACCCATAAAGCCAATAACACCAAGCATTTCCTCCTTGTTCTATAATTACGCAATTGTTGTACTGGCATAATCATAATGTTCATTATTCTAACGTCTGCATTTTTCATCCTCCCTTCTAAATAGCTGGTAATCTTGTTAATATGGCAACAAACGCAAAGTAACAACGACTTCGCAAAGCGGTACAGTCTCGCTTCTATCCTAATGAAAAAAAAAATTGTACCTACTAAAAATTTACAATTACACACTTTTACCGCTAACCAACAGCATTATCCGTTCGCGGAAGCACAAGCGAGAATGGTTTTGACCCCTCGGCCATCATCGGGGATAAATGAAAAACCCTCTCTCATTTCTCTTTCTCGTTACGCGGAAAACGGAAACGAGAGGCGCTCGGAGAGCTTGAGGGGGGACAAAAAGGGGGAAGGACGGGCGCGAGGTGCGAGAGAAAGGGCGCAGTTCCCTCTCCGTGGGGAAGGCGAGGAGAAAAAAAAATAGGGAGGCGAAGGTACCGAGGCTCGAAGAAATAGCGAAAGAGCGTAGCGCGCAAGGGCGTCGGCCAATCGAATCTCTCTCGGCCCGATTCCGCAATTACTTCGCTCGACTTGAAGTGCTTCGCGGCGTTAATGAGCTTTTCTTTCCAGCGGCTTGGCCTGTCGTCCTTTACGACTTCGGCACGTATATCCCGTGAAAGCTCAAAGCCTTTACCCCCGGCCCGCGCGCTCCTCGCTTTGTTCGCGCTCAAGCTTCGCCCTCTATACTCCACTGGCTGTGTAACTTTCTCCCTCGACTATTCAGCGGCACTGCTACTTCTTTCACTTTTATTTTTGCTCAACGCGCGTACGTGTACGTAGTTGCCTCTCTCTCTCTCTATTTTTTTTCTTATCCTCGCCCGGCGGCGCATTGTTAAAGACGAGGATACACTTTCGTTTTTTTTTTCTTCTCTATTTTTGCTCTTAATTCTAGTATTTTTAAACTTCTTATTGCTTGTTGCGTCGGACGCTAAATCGATTTATCTGAAAACACGAGAAATAAGTACTTTTGCAGTGCACACACTTCATTGATTCAATTATACCATAATAGAAGAATTTTTCTTCGTTACTGTCAATTAAAAGGAAAAATAAATTAAGCGTAAATAATCGCCGTGTAGTTTTAAATAAATTCATTTAAATTTAAAGTACATCAATTCTACTTAGCCCAATTAACTTTACTCGTAAATAAGACTTAAAAAAAAAGGACGCTGCTTACGCATATGCGCATATGATTAAACGAATCTCCTTGAAGGATTTAACGAAGAGCTTAAATACACGCAAATTGCGAAAAGGCAAAAAAAAAAAAAAACCTGACCGCCTGAAAGTAGTCGTGAAACTCTTACAGCTGGAGAGTTTCTCGCACTCGCATCAGTTCGTCGACTTCCGTCGCGCACTTCGTTTCCGCGCGAGTTTATTTCCGAGATGAGGAGGGCGGCGGGCGCCACGTGCATACACGCACGAGCGCGACCTTCTCTAATTGTCGTAATGACTCCCAGCTACACACCCGCCGCTCCTTGGGAAATTGTCGGCACAGTTTTCCACTCTTCCGGCTTCGCCTCCTTCTCGCTCTTCACTTCCCTTTGTTATACCCGCGCCGGCGGCATCGAGCTGTCCTCCTTTCATCCCGCTTTATGCACACAGCCCAGACGTCGAATGTAATATTTTAGCGAGTTACGGACTTTTCCGACCGAGACGTCTTGTATATTGGATTTTTCGAGCTTTTGTTATACGTCGTCGCTCTTAATGGAAGAGAGCGCGTTTTATTTTTCTCTAACGGGTGAAAGGGCGATTGAATTTTTTTTTCTTCGTTGAAATAAAAAGTAGGACGATTTTTAACGTCCACGGAGAAGAGCACTTTTCGAGATTTTCAAGGGTGGACAGTATATTTCGTGTTATTCTTATGAAAATAAGTGTATTTTTCGCGACCGGAGCATATCTTTTGATATTTTCGCAGAGGATACCCTGAGGAACCTTGTCGAATCTCCCCAAGAGAATTTTACAAAAATAGATTTTTTTTGTTCCTAGCGTAAATATTTTTCATGTATGAAAGGTCGTTTATTATTTATGTGACTGTTAGAATTAGGTACTTTTTGTTTGCTAAATTAAAGTGTGCTTTTTTCGTTAGGGGTAATGACATGTACAGACACTCAAGTGCTGAAATAAACTCTTATTAACAAAGTTTTGTTGGACTGTTTTTTTAAGGGCTTCGTTTTAGATTTTCTAACTATAAACCCTGCTTGCTTAATTAAAGCGAAGTAATTCAAAGAAGTTTCAATATATTCGAACTGCGAAGAATTAGAATAAAATAGTTAATATAGAGCAGAGGAATTTGAACAAAAGTAATTTACGTTTTAAAAGATTGCACTGTTCTTGCATCAAAAGCTTTAAGATTTCTGCTTTAAAACGAAAATCATTGTGGAAAATAAAAGAGAGCTCTTATAGTAAATCTTTTCTTATCTTGAATATTAAATAAAATTCTTTTTCAGGTCGCGTTCAAAAACTAAAATGCACACAATTCGGACGTTCTCCATTTATATAGAATTTTCAAACTTGTACATTTATTTGTGTAGTCGAATTTGCGCGATTTTCACGCTCATCTTTTTCGCGGATAAACAATCGGCAAGTTCAATGTATCCTTAATTAGCAATGAAAATGCGTTTTATTCTTCTAATATTTCATGTTTACTACAAAGTACAAATTTATTGATTATTTACTCTCTAAATCTGAAAATTTGAAATTCACTTGGAAAATGTGACTAATGACAAATGCTTAGCTGTTGAAAATTTGAAGTACAGCATTGTGATATGTTGAATACAATGCTGAAGTTTCAGATTTACATGGAAGTCTCTAGAAAATTATAGTTTTCGCCTTTATGCTAGAAAAATATCGCACACACATCGTAGCCCGTCTGAAATAGAAATTCTCGTTTCCTCGAAGGCTCCTTCCGGAAAAGCGATTATGTACCTACCAGCAGAGAGCGTCTGGCCGTGAAAAAAAGCGCTCCTTTGCGGTCGGAAGGGGGAGGTTTCGCCCTAAGGTTTCCTCTCCGACTACAACGATCCGCGGAGGCTCCTTTGCGGCTCCATGGCTGGGCTGGTCGATTCTAGTGCGCCGGCCCGTGAGGAAGAAACAAAACGTCTCGAGCGACTCGCGCCTTGGCCCTAAAGCCCTCACGCCCGGCTGATTACGCGTGTAACTCGGCTTTTTCGGGGGACGCACGCCCGGGCCTTCCTTCCCTCTCGCGTCGCTGGACGCATTCTCCGGGAGCCGATGAAATTTCCTCGCTTTCTTTGTACTCGCGCTGCTTTCCCTCCGCGCGCCAGCAGGAGACAGAGATAGCTGGAGAGAGAGAAAACGAGAGGGAGCGAGAGAGAAGGGCATACATAAACACGCGCGCTCACGGCTATTGTGTAGGAGCTTTTTGTGGGCCGCTCACGGTTAGTTATGCAATTTTTCCGAGGCGATTGTCTTCGCGGCGGCGCCGCGTTCGTTTAAGCCGAGATGCCGGTATCAGATTGCTCCTTTTGTGCGTGTCGATTGAAAAGCCGAGACTTGTTTCCTTTTTTTGCGGCCTTTGTTGCCCGTCGAGGGAAACCGGTGTTTCTTATTTGTTTGGATAGAAAATTTCGCCTGTCGAGGGAGGCTCCCTTTTTTTCTCCGTCTACTCGTCTATTCGATCTCCAAAACACGACGCGCTCCAATCTTTTCCACTTTTATGAGCACTGAGTATATTTGTAATTTTTACGTGAGATTACAAATTTTTTTATTCAGAAGCGATCCCTTACAACCGTTAAGTACGACAAAAATATTTTCGTACAATTGAAATTATCAATCTCCAGAATATGGTGTACTCCGATTTCTTAGGCTTTTATGAGCACTATGGGTATGAAATTATCGTGAGATTTCAATTTTTTTTCTTGTACCTCGACGTAAACGCGTCGTTGTAACCGAGAAAATCCGCAAAAATATTTTTTCAAGTCTTCGTCGAGGAGATAATTATCGACCTTCCGAGATAATTGCATTATTAATACCCCCGAGTGCTGGAAAAATAAGAGCTCGTAAAAGCGAAGAGAAAAATTAAATTCCACCGGGGGTGGGAAAGCCACCCGCCGATATCTGTTGGTTCTCTCCTCCCCGGCTAAGCTGCGAGCTCTCAAAATCGCCGAATCGTCATTTGCGGAGCTTTATCGCGGCTCCAGTCCCAGAAGTGCTCGAGTCTGCTTTTTTCCCCGCGAGGAGAAAAGGAAAGTGCCGTCATCTCGCGCATAAGCCAAAGCAGAAGGAAGAATGCGCGCCTCTCTTTCCCTCTTTTCTCTTGGCCTCCCACGGCGTTTTTGCGCGGCGCAGTCTCTCTCACTGCGGGGGGATTTAGCTCTCGATGAGACGGCCAGCAATAATTCAAGCGCGTCTATATATCGCGAAATCCTTCTCGTATACGGATAAACGCCGCGTCTTCCGTCTTGCTCTCTTCGGGAGCAGTCCTTTCTCGACTGCCACCTTGGGACTCGAACTCTTTCGCCGGAGTGCGACGGAGTATTTTTATCTGGCAATTGTTTACTCTAACGAAGTGAAGGCTTTCAGTGTCTTACTTGTGTTATTACTTTAAAGAATACCCTTTTTTCGAGAAAAATTGAAAACTTTTCTTGAGTTACTTTTTATTCTACGCGGAGATAAATCTTATAGTAAAAATTACTATATTCCCTAGGAACAATGGGACATACACGACCTATGACGATTTTTACTATAAAACATACTAAAAATTCGTATGTACATAGCAATTTCTACTATATAAATAGCAATTTTTGCTACGTACACACACTGAAAAAAAATTGTCACTTTTAAGGAAATGATTTACTTCAATAGTACTTATTAAATATTTCTTTGAATCAAGTAACAATTTCATTAAAACTAAATGAATTTATTTGTTTCTAAATAAATTCAATAGTTTCAAAAAAAATAATTTTTTGACTAAATAACACTATTGAAATAAATGTTTGCTTAAAATTCACAAATTTTTCTCTCAGTGCAGGAATTTTTAGTATGTTTTATAGTAAAATCATCATAGGTCGAGTATATCCCACTGTTTCTACGAAATATAGAAATTTTTATTATAACATATTTCTCCGTGTATAATTGCACTCTATTCAGAGTTCAATGCTGTAGTACTGTATACAAAATTAATTTTGATGTAGTAATATGCTTATTTTTAACTGCATATACAAATTATACTTTACTTTTTAAGTTATTCTTTTTTTTTACTTTATATATATTTTTTATCTATATAAGTTTATTGTATTATATATAATTTCGTTGCTGATAAATTAATCAATTAAGTGAAATTCAACTCTTACTTATTTTTGTAGTTCCACGATATTAATTTTTTTTGAGAAGTAGGTTATCTCTTTGATAATTTGAAATCGCATGGGAAGAATAAATTCGGTCACATCCAGTCTAAAAAAGAATCCCTCATCTTTAACGACAAAATTAGACCTTTTCATTGCTTAAATCACATTCCATTTGAGTTTCATGTTTTTAGATCGTCAAATGCAATAAAAAATAAACATGATTAATCCTACAAATTCCCTTATAAAAAAGTAGGTTACTCCTGCAATATTTGCACACTGTACAAGAAGCATCCGTGTCCTTAAATCATTGATAATCGCTCTAAAACCGCGTCCTCCTGAAAAATGTACAGTGACACATTTAGGGGGTGGGGAGGGGAGGACGCGCGCAAGCATATCTCGCGAAATTAGAGAATTTCTGGGCCACGCCGTGCGGTGCTCTTTGAGCGGCTGCGCGCATGCTTATATTCCTCCGTCGGCTCGCATGCATGCGCGCATAATCTCGCGCGGTTTTTCCACCTGGCGGCGGGCTCGCATTCCCCCCTCCCCCCGCCGCCTTTTTCCCACCGCCTCGTTTCTTTCTCCTCCGCTCCGCCGCAAATAACGAGGGCCGACGCCACCGCGGAAATCTTTTTTCGAGCCGCTCGAGATCTTTGCTCGGCGGTGGCGGAGAGAGCCTCGCCCGCTGTGCTCACCGACCGGGCGATTATTACTTAGCCGCCGGGATATTAATGTGTTTTTCTCTCCGTCGCAAATTATTTCTCCCGCTCTCGTGAATGTACGGCCACTTTTTGCTCGCGACGACTTTTCCTCGCGAGGGCATAATTGAATAACTGATTTAATCCCGGTCTTATCATTTTAGCGCGGCCTGCGCGAAGCGCAAGTGATTCCGAATTGTATTTTCTTCTTAACACGTCTGACTGACATTCAATCGGATAAACGAATGTTGAACTGGATAATTACGGTCGAATAGTGCGTAGAACGATATATTGATTGGTCAGGCGTATAAATACAGTCTACAGCCAATCTGTAAACTCAGAATTCGCTTTATCATCGTTTTATCCACGAGAGTGTGAGAATCTTCTGCACTGAGAGAAAAACTTAATAAAAATTGTTATTGTGATCAGGAAATGAGTGACAGTCTTGATGAGCGAGAAATTTTAGTATGAAAAATAGCAATTTTTATTATTAAAATAGTAATTTTTAGAATTTTCTAAAAATTACTATTTTTCATACAAAAAATTCTCGCCAGTTAAGACTGACACTCCTTTCTTTAACCACAATAGTAATATTTATTAAGTTTTTTCTCTCAGTGTGAGTATACTTAAAAAATGCAAAAAAAGTAGTGTTCTATTTCGTACAGAAACTTTATTACGAACAGTAGTATTTACCAACAGTAGTACAACAGTAGAAACTTTATTACGCACGAGTATCAGAGGAGATTATTTACGATAAGTATATAATTTACGGTTAATAAATTGACCATTATATTGATTTGAAAAATTAATAGCGGCAGGATTAAACTCAATGAAGCGTAATTAATATTGATTTAACAAGCGAGTAAAAAATGGGAAAATATTAATTTAGCGCTATCTCCAAGAGCAACGGCCGTACTTTCCGGAGAAGCGCAGTTAGCCCGAGCTTAAGGGAATTAATCAGCGGGTGGATGGACGAAAGCCCCGCGTAAGTCGAACTCTTCGATGATTTCTCTGCTTAGAGGGTAAGAAAGGGGGGGGGGTCAGGCAAAAGTTGCGGGATCCGCTTGATTTATCAGGCAAAAATTTCTCCGTCCCCCGGGCCGCTTACGCGGCCGGCGGCAGTCCGTTATAACCGCTTCGGTCGGCTCGCTTCCACGGGATTAGAGTCGCTGTCTCGGATGTCGAAGCTAAGCCCCGCTCGTGATACGGGATTATGCTTGCTTGAAATATCGCGCGGGGAGAGCCCGAGAGTCGGCCTCGCCGCGACGAAGAATCGAGGCGTGAGATGACGGGGGAGTCCGACGAGCGTCTTCGCCGCTGAATAATTTATTCCCTTTCGTTCTGCCGAATACCACCGAGGCTCTGCCTCCCACACATTTATACACATACGCGGCCACTCTGTCTTCGTCGCATTTTTTTTCTGAGGATTTAGACTATTCTCGTATTTCGATGTACAAAAAGCAAGAGAGAAGCTAATGTGAGTTTTCGCCTTTGTGCTTAATCTTCGCCTCGGTGTTTCGAATGAATGATAGTTTCGGAAACTGGAAGTTTTTTTTTAATATATTAGTTATAAAAGTTTCGTCGATTTTTATCCCTGCCACCAGCGTGGATGTCTCATTTGGCGTATAAATAGACAGATATATATTTGTGCGCGTCAAGTGCATTTTTAAAGAGGACATGGAGCTACACATCGAGTTGCGAGGAAAAGAACTTTTCGATATTCAAATGAAATCATTAATGAGCGAGTGTCGAATAAACGGGAAACAATTGAATAACGCATTCGATCGGCGAATAATTTATTGTTCATTCCGATTTACGAGCTTAAAATAAATTCGGTCGATAGTTTGAGGCAATTTTTTTTTTTTTCGTTCGCAAGCCAGCGCTCAAATTAAATTTCTGTCCGAGCGATCTCGCTTTGATCCGTCTGTAACGAAATTCGAATTAAATTAAGGATTAATTATCGCGTAACAACTGGCTGCATTTATTTTTATGCCGGGCGCGGTCGAAACGAAGGGCCGTAATGAAAGACGCCGCGTAAAATCTAATGAGACATCGCGACACACGAAACAGTCTAATCACGAGCCCACTAACTAAAGACTTTCCTCGGGCTAAAACTCGAGTCAAAGGGTTTCCGCTTGGGGGGCCGTAACGAACTTCAAGGTCTGCCAGGAAGGACAGCCATCCCTCCAGCGCCGCCGAAACCGATCCTCCAAAGGAATTAGACCGTCCCGCGCCCTTCTTAATCCCTCCTTATTTCCTCGGGCTCATACGAGCTTCGAGAAGAAAAGTAATCCGCGAGGGGTACTGCCTATACGCAATGTTCGGGGCTTAAGTCACTTTCGCCTGATATTTGTATTGTGGTACTTTCTTCTTATACGTCAACACTTTTATTCTCATATATATGTTCGATTATTAATCAGACGAGTTAAATAAACTTTGTATTATCTAAATCTTTTTTTTTTTTTGTTGCAGGTGAGTTGAAATCAGTCCTTTCATCAGCTGAAATATAGATACATACACAAGGTACTTTAAAAAAATCGGGCTTATCATTTTTAATGAAATGAAAATAACACATTTAAAAACAAAAACAAAAGTATATACTATTAAAATTCCATTTTACGCAAGGATTGCCGAAAATTTATTTAATGAAACGTGCTACGTGAAGAGCAGCATATTGAAACACCGACAGTGAACTAATTAAAATTTCAAAATTGTGCAAAAGTGTTTAATATTCTTGGTTCACTATACCCACTTCGTCCAATTGATCATTCAAAGACTAAATTCAATTTTCGAAATGATCGATGAGTATCGGATGGAATCTAAAGTATCCCCGTCCGAGACTTCACCCCGTCCGGGCATTTAAAGCCCCACCGACAAAGCGGAGCAGCAATACAGACGACGCAAAACTCGCTGGCCTCTTTCGAAATCGATCTGTCAAAAACGGGCGGTGCGCGTTCAATTGAATTATCAAGGGAAACAGCGAAAGTCCCTTATCGGCCCCGGCGAGATCGATCAATTACCCCGGCCGAGGCTAAAGCGACGCGCCTTTCACGTATCGGATTTCCCTATCTGCTCTAGGCTCCAAGGGTGCCTCCCCGTATCTCCGGGGCTGACGACGATGTCTATTTTCCAGCGGACGGGAATCCGCGAGCCTTTGAAGCGTTTTGACATAATTATAGACAAATTGTCGCTCCGGATTGAGGAACCTCAGATAAGCGGCTGCAATTTCGGCGGAATTCGCTCCATTGTCGCTCATTAAAGGCGAGATTTATCGCCGGCGGACGTTATTATATATCCTTATTTATTTTCCAGTAAATTATACTTCACGAAGGTGCAGCGATTCTGATCAAGGGGATCGGGTGTATTTTCTTATTGTTGCACGTTTCTCTATCTTTTTTTTTCTCGAATTTATCTCGCAGCGAGGGATAAATTTACGTAAGCTCTCGCGGCGGGCATAAATTTTCATTGTGCCGGAGTAATGGATTAGTTGAGATAATTTTCGTTTCGCACAAAACAAATGCATCACCTGCCCAAATAATCTTAATCTGCATCGCAATCATTGTGCCTCCGCTCGTTTTATCTCCCGCGAAAAAGGAGGATCTCGCTTCTGCACGGCACGCGCGGCCCCGGACAAAAGAAAGAAATGCACTCTGTGAAGCTTTTTTTTTACGGCGCGCAAATAAAGAAACTGCGCAACGATGAAGTTGATTCAAGTGGTAGATCGAGTTTTTTATTTTTTTTTATTTTTAACTAACGAGTGTGTGCTGCGCGTTGAAAAATTGTTTATGTTTAATAATTTAAATTCTCAGGAATATATTAAAAAAAAAAAAAACAAGATAAAATCCACGAAACAGCGAAGAACGCAAATAATATATTAAGCTTTCTACCTTCCAATTTTATCTGTTTTCACATTTTATCGTGGCAGCTCGCGCGAAGCGAATCGTCAAAAAGCTTTATATAATGCATGGCGCGGAGCATCGGCAGCAAAACAAATAAAGCGCATCCCACGTACACGTCAAAACGCAGACAGATTCCGGAAAATCCTCCTCGCGTTATTTCACTGAGCGCGAGTGGCTCGTTACCTTCGCGGAACGCGATAAGCTGCATATATACGGCCGCCGCGGGGCGAATTGGAGGTTCTCACGTGTGCGAAAAAAGAGAGGAGAGCCCGAGAGCTCGTCCGCGTGCGCGCGGTGTCGACTGTCCCGGCTCGGCGTGGGAGACGTCTTTTCGAGCAACGACTTCTTCAAACGCCGACGCGCCAGGGTAAACAACGCATCTTAATGAGGCCGCCAAAGCCCGTCGCGGCTCTGCTTACCAAAGCTTCGCTGAGCCTGCGAAAAAATGCAGGGGATGGCCATTACTGACTTCAGTGTCGCATTCATCGTCACGTCTCAAACTTATTGATTATATCCGAATATTCCGAATCCGAAATTCTTGATAGATTGCAAATTTCGCTTCATTCGGCACGGAGAGAAATGTTATATTATATAAATGACATACTCGACCTATGACGATTTTTACTATAAAACATACTAAAAATGGCATGTCCTAAAAATTCATATGTACATACTAAAAATTGTTACTTATATAGTAGAAATTGTTATGTATATAAGAAATAATAAAAATTCCTATGTACACAGTAAAAATTGCTATTTATATAGTAGAAATTGCTATGTACATAGGAATTTTAAGTATAACATTTCTCTCCGTGTGTCTTTACGATGTCTTCCTATGTATACATACAAATAATTTCGATTTGATTCCAGTATTTTTTATTGAGTGTATTTCATTCTAGAATTATTATAGTTATTTTCGTAACAGTAATATCTTGCAAAATCAGTAAAATTAACAAGCAGATCTTACTCTACAGAAAAGTAGATTTGGTAGTTCTGTAAAGCAGATTCTTAAATATTCGGAAAATTCAGTTTTATTTCCTGTGCTCTCTAAATCTGAAAATGGGAATAATGACATTAAGTAAGTGAAAACCCGTTCACATGTTAAATATGTGAACGATTTTTCACATAAAATATGTCACTATTCACGTTTTCAGATTTAGAGAGTGTAAAAAAATAGAAATTACTAATTTTCTTTTTCGGTGTACTCTCTAAACATGAACAAATATAAAATTCATATCGAATAAGTGAATATGCACTAATATTCAATAAGAAAGAATTATAAATTAGATATTCACTTATTCTACTTCTTCTGCTTATTCTACTATTTTACTTATTCTACTTCACTTACTACATCGTTATCTTCATTATCAAAAGTTGAAATAGTAATAAAAAAGTACTATAGACAATATAATAAAAATAGTATAAAGTACTATTACATAATAATAATAACCTCATTAAAAGTGACTACTGAAATTGTTAGTGGATCCTTTCTCTCCGTATACACAGCACCTGCCTGCTGAATACTCAAAGCTAAATCGGAAGCTCCCAGCTAAGTGCAATAAATTAAATCAGCAAACACGCCACGACGAGCTGCATTTGTAACACAATACAAAGCTCCCGTATATACACGAGCACCCGATCTCGAACTCATGGGGCCGCTATTCTACATTCGCTTCTTTCACCGACATTCGCATTGGCCAAACAAGAACACACAAACTCGCCACGGCGAAAAAAATCGAGCGTGACTAATCAGCCGGGCCGATGATCCCCCTTTCGGCGGCCAGAACTCGGATTGCTAACGGTGGAGCTCGGCACGCTAATCGCTCGGCGAGAGGAGTCACGAGCCAGCACCACGCCGCTCAAATGAATCAGCGCGAGTTCGAATTTTCCTGGCGAGCGGCTAATTTCCGAGGCGTGAGAGCCACTGGGCGTCGTCGCCGGCGCGCGGGGGCGAAAATTGAGCCTCCCTTTTCCCAAAGCGCGCACCTTGCGCTCTCACGTACGCGATGCGCGGGGCACGTACCGCCCGAGCGCCGTATCATGCCTAAATAAGCATCTCGCCGTACCTGCACTTCGCCTGCAACGAATTCAGCGCTCCGCCGTGGCGTGTGATCTCTCTCTCCTTCTCTCCTGGCTTCTCTCTTTTTCTCCATTGCCACCGTTCGCCAGATCCGTTTTGCGAGAGCTCGACCTGTGTGCTTTACGATGAGAACTGCTATAGGCGCGCGATGCGGCTAGGAAAGTTGTTATGCTTGATGATGTGAAGTAATCATTCGACTACGTGGCTGGCTGGTGCGAGGAGCTGCGTTATTAAAATTGGATTGATATTTTCTTTCTTTCTTTTTTTTTTTACGCTGGCGAGCTGTGGGATTTTCATGATTTGTGGGAATAACTTTGGATGCGAGCTTCCATTAGAATTTTTCCTCGCGAAAAGTGAAAATGAATTTGACTGAATTTTTTCCTCTTGATTTATGTAATCTCAGAAATGAAAATGTGCGATCGTTATTCATTATTCTTGTATATATATTTCTTAAAGGTTCCACGGGATGCGCCGTACCCAGCCTACTTAAAAAATTAATAAATCGATATTATATAAAGTTGTTACATACTACGAAAATTTATGAAATTTTATCGATATTTAACGTGTTGATAAATTACGAATTTCAATATTGGTTCTTAAATGACATTATTCATTTTGTTTGTTAAATTTTAGCTTCACCGTGACCACGATTTACCTGCGTAAAAATAATTCAGACTAAAATAAGACGATAAAAAGATTCATCTCTATTATGTCCGAATTTAAGATTTTTTAAGATTCAAAAAGATTCTCTCTTAGTAAATATCTAAATATTAATTTAAGATCTTTTCGAGATCGTTATTTTAATACATTATTAATATTCGTTTAATACGATCAATTTTTTCAATTTTCCATACAAAAGATCTTATAAAAATCGTTATAATAATAAGATCTTATATTTAATTTTTTTTAATTTATATGTATTAAACTAATATTAATATTGTGTTAAAACAATGATCTCGAAAAGATGTTAAATGGATTTTTAGGCGCTTGTTAATAGAAAATCTTTTTAAATCTTAAGAAATCTCAAATCCGGACATAATAAAGACGAATCTTTTTATCGTCTTATTTTAGTCTAAATTATTTTTACGCGGCTAATTGCGGTAACATTATAATGTTTTCAATAAACATCATTCTCCAAGATATTTTGAAAGGTCGTTGGTGCGAAACCTATTAGAACGATACATCGGGCAACCCCAGATTAAATCGGAAATCTCGATAGCGGAGTGTTCTCCGCACAATGACGAGATGACAATCCTTTTTCCGGTAATCAAGTCTGAAGCTCCGCAAGAATTCAGCTCACGAGAGCAACACATTCGTCAACGTGCGGGGACAACGAAGAAAAGTTTTCACCGCGGCACTCAATGAGGCCCCTCACGGTCTCAACTCGACGAATCTACATCTAAATCCATATCTAAATCTCTGTGGTAATCTCGGACGAACAGAATTCGCTCGTTTGCACGGGCGACGGTCGGAGCTAATTTCACGGCGGGAGCGAGGACCTCGGCGGATTCCGCAGAGGGGGCTTATCCGGGAGCCTGCGGCCCCCGTCGATACACCGCCGTCTGAAATTCTCGGTCTCCTACGTCGCGGTTACGGATGAACGAAAGCTGATCCGGAGCGGCGCTGCCGCACCGCCGCAGTTCGACACCTATATCCCCGGCCTTTCTCGCTCGTTTTTCTCTTCGCGATCGATAATGCCCGACTCTTGTCTCGATGCTTTTTCTTTTTTTTCGCTTCGTCTGTCTTTCTCTCTCTCTTGCTCTAACTTTCTCTTTCTGCCGTCCTTTCTCGTGTAAAGATCGGTTATTCTATTCTTGGATACCTTTCTGGAAGAAAAATCGCTGACGCGTATAAAATAGAATTGCTTTTGAAATAAAAGTTCGCGACACTCGTGCATTGAGATACCCTGAAAACATTTTCGTTTGTTCTTAAAATTCTATGTTGTACCTACAGAGAAATTTTTACTGATTTTATTCTATTTTAGTTTTTGTGCGACTGCAGCGTTAAATTTTGTATTTACCTTATCTAAGTGAAAAAAAAACTACTTGCTATAAGAAAAAAGTTACGGATACTACGTTTGTAATTTAAAAATTCATGAATATTTTACTAAAAATATTTGCTACTTGTGCTCTATATAAAGTAATCTAGGAAAATACATTTATTTCTAACAGAATTTATTTCTACCAAGTACAACAAAATTATTTAAATCCATTTCGACTGGAGTGTTTATTTAATTATAAAGCTTCTAAGTAATGGAACGTATCAGTTTACCCGTAACAAGTTTTTTGTCGAGTAAATAAAATAAAATGCACTTTAATCACGTTGTATCAGCAAATGTGCCAATCTGGCGTAAAAAGTATTCAAATAGCATTTACATTGAGCAGGTTTCCGAGAATCGTTAAAAAAAAATCCGGCATATCAAGTGTTGTTGTGCTTCCGAGAACGATGGCTTACGGCACACAAAAAAGTAGAGATTCCAAAGGATTCACTGACATTTCTGTAGATCTGCTTCTTTCTTTCAGCAGCGTATTTACTTACACTGTGTATCACGTGCCGTTATTCAGCTGCTTTTAAAGAGGCTATTTTATTAGTTCAGTCTTTTAACTTTTTCTTCACCCCCTCTTGGGAACTCTGTGAATAAAATAACGAATACTTTGTCTAGCTCTTATATCGTACAAAATTAAATTTTTGAACGAGAAACGAAAGGCGTGGACTTCACATTTTAAAACGTTTCAAAAAGAAGCCTTCATGTGTACGTACTTTAAAATTAAAAGTAGCTTTACTCAGAAAGTTTTTTGCGAAGCTTTTCGTGTCTTTCCAAGTTACAATAAAAGCAAAAGTTTAAATAAATAGAATGTAAAATAAATAAAAAACGTAATATTGTTTCTGTCGACTACACGGAGAGAAATGTTATAGTAAAAATTACTATATTCCGTAGGAACAATGGGACATACTGGTACATATGTATGGGACATACATATGACGATTTTTACTATAAAACATACTAAAAATTCCTGTATGTACATAGCAAAAATGGCTATTTATATTATAGTAGAAATTGCTATGCACATAAGAATTTTTAGTATTTTTTATACACGAAGAGAAATATTATCGTAAAAATTACTATATTCTGTAGGAACAATCGGACATACTGGTACATAATCATCATATGTATGGGACATTACACTATAAAACATTTTACCATAACATTTTACTACAATATTATACTAGAAAACATACTAAAAATTCCTATATGTTATACATAGCAAACATTGCTATTTATATAGTAGAAATTGCTATGTACATAGGAATTTTTAGTATATGTTTTATAATAAAAATCGTCATTGGTCGAGTATGTCCCACTGTTTCTACGAAACATAGTAATTTTTACTATAAAATTTCTTTCCGTTTACGCATGTCGACATATAATAACGAACAATTTTTATATATATTTTAAAATACACGATCACAACGAGTAAATATGTAGTCCCTGGTGCTTACCTCACCCCAGAAGGAATCGATTGCAACAACGAAACGAAATATTGCTCTTCGCAGTGGGAATGATACGGAAACCCACCGCAGTGCCCAGCCTCGACCAAATGGAAAAAAGGCAGACACGAGAGTGCACGCGCCGTCCCCAAATTTCAAAAGACGGAGCGACGAAAGCAGATCCGGGGATTAAGCTACCGGAGCTTTTTCACCGAGAGCCCGGTGTAATAGTATCGCTTAAAAGAGGGCTTATCGGATCCGTGAGGCAGGCAAAAGAGTCGCGGGCCAGTCGCCGGCGATTCAACGGAATTCCAGTACGACGTGTCCCGATCGAGAGTTTACCCTTTTTTTTTTGTATATTCTTTCGCTTGAAAGGGGATCGAGGGGAATGGCGAATTTGTATAATGCATGTAAGTTTGCGGATTTTCTCGTGAATTTTAGGGGAGCTTTGCGGTGGACGGGGCTACTCTCAAAAGTCGCAGTGGTCTGGAGGCTTCGTTTAGAAAGTCAAAGTAGGATTCCCGAAGGTTGTTTTCGGAAAAAAGTTACTTTGGATATGGGACGTCGTTAGGGAGACGAAAACAATATTATGCAAAGCTTGTTTATGCGAAAAAGTAAATAGCCGGCATTTGAAGCTTTAGAAATAACAATCATTCGGATCAAATCGTTAGCCAGATTTTAAAAGTTCGCCTGAAAATACGTAATTACATTCAGATTTGCAAATCCTAAGCGATTGGACATAGAAAATTAAGAAGATGGATCTTCTTTTATATATACAAATGCGTCTGTCTGTAATATATGTAGGAAATACACGTTTAAAATTACATATATAAATAAATATTCGAGTAAGATTATATCTCTTAAGTATATATCTCTTAAATATACACTGAAAAAAAAAGGAAATGATTTACTTGAATAGTTACTTATTAAATATTTCTTTGAATCAAGTAATAATTTCATTAAAACTAAATGAATTTATTTGTTTCTAAATAAATTTAGTAGCTTCAAAAAAATAATTTTTTGCTCAATAAAATATTTAATAAGTACTATCGAAGTAAATCATTTCATTAAAATTAACAAATTTTTTTTCAGTGTATCATTCTGAATAAGTTATTGAGACTACTCGCTCGACAAGACTCGCAAACAAGAACAGTGCGGCTGTGGAAAAAAGTTCATTTAAGAACTAAACAAATAAAAAATAAAATAAAAAAAAGTATGAGGAAAAAGTCGTCCTCGAGTAATGCACACATGAAAGTACACTCTCGTCGATCGAAGTCGTAAAGCAGAACCGATCGCCGGGCTAATTTTTCGCGCGACTTTATGTCGGTGCTCGTCGCTGAAATTCTCAGGGGCTCGCGCGTTAGATGACCACTTCGCGCTTCGGCAGTTACACGTGCTCGGAGTCTTTCTCGCGGGCGACCGCCGTTTCCGGGGGCGTAATGGCACCTCAATGGGGCTGCCGCTATCTCTCTCGGTGCGGCCGCATCGACCGGCCTCAAGGTATTTTTATTCATTCCGCGACGAGGAGAGGACCGCGCCGCCGCTATTTGCGCGGCCACGCGGCATTGGTATGCCGACCGCACTTCCGCCAGACGAGAGCCCCGCTCTTCTCCGGCTTCGCGCGCATCGCTCTTCAACTCAGCCAGGCCTCCCTCGTTTCTGTCATTTTTCTTTGAGCACCAAGCGCTTCTTTCTTTCTTTTTACTTTTTTTTTCTTTTTTTCTTCTTTTTGCTTCCCACCACGAGAGGAGCAGGCATTGTTTTGTCGCGGAGCGACTGCGTTGTTTGTTCGGCGCGGTATATCATTTCTTTTTTCCTCCGTAAATTATATATGCTTATTATTGTACGTACATATACTTTAACTGGGACTCCTTCCTTCTCCTTCTTCTTCTTCTTCTTTTTTTTATATATTAATGATCAAAAGATTCGGAGATAGAGAATAATACACCAGCGCCAATTACGTTTGATCCGCGAGCTTACGTCATCTCGTTTTTAATTAAAGCAACTTTTTTAATTGAAACAATTATTGCGCAGTGGCATCGATCGCGACGCGATATGTATATAATGGTCAGTAATGAGTAGCGTCAATTAAAATAACTCGAAATCGGGAATAAAAAATTGAAGGCTCTTTTTCGCGCGGTGCTTCCTCTTCATCGATTAACCTGAAACATCGCGGACTTTGAC
This sequence comes from Sycophila sp. Sp_5, assembly GCA_018906775.1. NCBI lineage: Eukaryota > Metazoa > Arthropoda > Insecta > Hymenoptera > Eurytomidae > Sycophila > Sycophila sp. Sp_5. Next base: position 236,427 of record JACCID010000097.1, on the reverse strand, counting down.
GCCGGGAGCTCGCGAATTCCCCCCCACGATCGCGCGGCAACTTCTTGCGCCGGCATCCTCGGTCGCGGGTGCCGCTCCAGAGGCGCTTCGGCATTCTCGCGCGTCCTTTTTGCAGCCTCTCCTTCTTATCCCTCGGCTCGCGACACCGCGCAACAAACTGGTGTGTGCGTGTATTTATGCACGTGTGTGTGTGTACACTTAGGTGTAGGTATTTATGCATGTGTGTGCGTACACTTAGGTGTAGGTATTTATGTACGTGTGTGTGGGTATATGCGGCTTGTATACAGGTATACATAAACCGCGCGCACGCGATACCCGCACTCGAGGGACGGAACTCCTAATGGGCTCGCCTTTCTTTCACTCAAAGTCACAGCGCGCCGATTCCCGGCGCAGATTGCGGCCGCCGCGGCTCAAGTTCACTGGCACCTATACGTATCTGCGCCTCTCCGCTCGCGCTGTATGCCTGCCCATCGGGAAGTTCGGTTTTGCCGCGACGTCCGTTGAAATATAAAGCGACGCTTGAGTGATGAGACTCCGAAGGATTCGAGGGCGCGTAAAAAAGCCCCTCGTTTCTACGAACGCTTGTGCATAGAATGTGTACACGGCGATCGCATCTTATTAATTAAAGCTTGGCTCTGCCGTCGTCGCGGCCTGTCGTTTGATTGATTGCGAGTGAATTGCTCCAGATACCGCCGCCGCGGTATTTTTGCTTCTACCCTTTTTGGTCAATTTTTCTCTCGACTTTGCATACACACACACGCGGCCGCCCATTTTAATCTCTTATAAATTACAAAGAGCGAAGCTTGGCTGAATGAATCAGGTGAAGGCAATCAATTTATTTTCTTTTTTTAGTGTAAATTAAATGGGAATTAATTATGCGCTTCGTTCGAATCAATCACACTGTGTTTCTGAGAAGAGAACGAAGTGACACTTTATGTTATAGACATATAAATAAACCAAAGTTCAATTACAAAAGTTTAAAAAAAGGTTCTCGAGTTACTCGTTCTCTTGTTTGGTATATAGTAGATTTAAAATTAAATTCGTAGTCTCGTGCAGTAGTTCCCTCAACAAGTAAATACAAATCCGTAAATAAAATCTGCAGAACTAACTAACACGGCATCTATGAATATTCAAAATAAAAAGAAAGTAACAGCAGTGTATACTAGGGAACGAACTTCAATAGGCGGGGGAGCAACCAGGCGATCCTCAAAAAGATGTAGATCATCGACAGGATGTGCGAAACTCGAAGGATATGGGCCACCCCTGGAGCTTCTCCAGTGGCGGGCAAGGGGGAGTCGTTAAATATGTATTGGGCCGTCCGCGCGTGCCTGCGCCGCGAGTCGAAGCTATCGAGGGGGTTGAGCGCGCGACACGCCGGGGGATCCCTATCCTCTTTCTCGGGCGCACCCCGGCGAGCTCGAAATTCCGGGCGGCGTTCCGCGAGCGTATGCCCGCCTCGCCTAATGGACTAATCGCGGCCCTCCGGCTGCCCCGATAAAACCAGCCGCGATAACACACGATTTCCACTTCGCGCGATGTTGACGCGCCGACGGTGTTATGGTGCTGAGCACGCACCCGGCGATCAATGACTCGGGCTGCTTGGCCGACCGGGTATTAATTATAATTGTTCTCGATCGAGCAGCGAGTAATTAGTGCCTGATTTTTTTTTTAAACGTTATTTTCGAAGTAAAATGAAGGGTGGCAATTATATTTCTGGACTGGATGAAGATTTAGAATTTATGTTAATTAAAGTTTTTTTTTTAGGAAATGTTGCGTTTAATTTATACTTTTTTATATATGTTTAAAAATGCAGTTATAAATTTAATTTATCGCCAATTTTTGCTCACTAAATCCTTGATTCAGTTATAATTAATCATCTACTGAATAACATTAGATTTCTGATATTCCGTATTACAATTATAATTATAGAAATTTTTATATTCAAACTTTGGAATTCTCTACAAGTCCATGTAAAAATATTCTCACCGATTTCTTTTTTACTCAAATAAACACCTATTATGATGCCGGTGATCATAATATCTTTACATGTACATTTATTTCAATATTTATTTTTAATTCAAACTTGACATAAAACTTATTCAAAAGCTAAACCGATAATGTATGGAAACTTGGACTAAGTACACGGAGAAAAATGTTATAGTAAAAATTACTATTAAAAATTACTGCTATAAAACTTTATAATTAAATAAACACTCCAGTCGAAACAGTTTTAAATAATTTTGTTGAACATGGTTCTGCTAGGAATAAATTCTGTTAGAAATAAATGTATTTTCCTAGATTACTTTATAGAGCACAAGTAGCAAATATTTTGAGTAAAATTCATGAATTTTTAAATTACAAATGTAGTATCCGTAACTTTTTTCTTAGAGCAAGTAGTTTTTTTTTTACTTACACGGAGAGAAATGTTATAGTAAAAATTACTATATTCCGTAGAAATAGTGGGATATATTCAACTTATGAAAATTATTTCAATTATTACTATAAAAACATATACAATTTCTACTATATCAATAGCAATTTTTGCTACGTACTTAGGAGTTTTTAGTATTTTTTATAGTACAATTTTCATATATAGTATAATATTTACTATAACATTTCTCTCCGTGTACTGCACTGCGTACGATTAAGCCTCTTGATGCCTAAAAAACCTTCTATATCTACAGAAAGCTAAAAAAACTGAACTCGTATTCAAAAGCAATTAAAAGAATACTTCTGTAAGAACTTCTCGCTCCTCGACGCCTCGGCCAAGAAAAAAACGCCCTCCCGTATCTCGCCTTTTTTGAAAACTCGCGCGTCTCCGCGGATGAAGCTATAATTCTCATTATAAGCAATCGGTTCGCGAGAACCGAGGGAAAACATGATCTCGCGGCGGCCCTTTCCCCGGCGAGCGATCAAAATTCATAGTGCGTTTAAAGCGATGAGCTGCGCGTGGTCTCGTTATAATGATCGCGTACACGCGCGGCGCCGGCGACTGCGAAATGCAGGAATGCCCCACGCTCTCCCCGAGGAAACATAAATAAAGCGGCCTCGGGGTGGTGTAACGAGATTCGGGGCGATCGATGCCGCGGAAAAAGTCGGCGTGCTGCCCCGCCGACAGCGGGAGAGGGAAAAATCTCGCGGCGATAATTAACCGACGAGAGGGGCGAGCGGAGGCCTCCCGAAGGGCTTTTTCGATGCGCAAGCGCGCGCCAGGCTATTATTTTCCGCAGCCGCTTAAGGAAGCGGCCGGGCGACTTCTGCTTTTTCCGCTTCCGCGCGCGCCTTCGCCCCCTTTACCTTTTTGCCCCTTTATATTATACCGAGTTGAGTACGCTGCATTGAGTTAGCTCGCCGGATTTTTCTGGGTTCCGGTATAATTTACTGTGTGTTATTGATTTCTTGCTTCCTGTCTATAAGGGATATTTGTTCTACGTCGTTGAATTAGAATGTTCTTTTTTATCGGACGCTCATTTGTAACAACCTTCGACGTGATTTCCCTTTCTTTTTGTTTCGTTCCTTTTCATTGCGAAGATAAAATAATTGTAATAATTTTTATCGTCATTATTACTATACACTTGCATTACACGGAGGGAAAAGTTCTACTAAAAATTACTATTATACTGTTTTGTAATCTAGGGACAGACTCATCGAATAAAAGAAATATACTGAAAAGTATAGTAAAATTTGTTATTATTGTCGAGTCTGCATATAATTTATATATATACTACATTTAATTTTTTTAATACATTTTTCTATTTTTCTACTACATTTAATTATTTAATGGGTAACCCTGCGTTTGAAAAAAGTATAGTAATTTTTTCTACAACTTTTCTCTTCGTTTACTTTTCATTTTTAATTATGAAATCGAAATTCAAGTAGCAGTATATATTATAACAAGTCCAAAATCTGCGTTGCCAAAAATTTTGAAAACAAAATGCGCAAAAAAAGTATTCACCGCACGTGAACTTTCTTGCCGCCTAGGCATATTACACTCGTTTTTTCCCGGCGTAGGCGTTTTTCCATTGGATCTCTGCAGTCTACGTAGAAATAACCGCGCACCAGCGTCGAGCAAAGTTCAGCGGATTTCGCCGTACGAGGGATAGGCTTAAAGCCCTTAGGATGAACTTAATTTGTCTGGCCGTCATTTCAAGGTGGTCCAAGCGGAAGTAGGATGATTTTCGTCCCGGCCCATCCGACCGCGCTAATTCCCGGGGTTTCGCTGTCGCGGACACCGCCGCGGCCACGTCGCGCATTGTGCTCAACTTTCTTTCGCCGCCAGTCGGTCTGGCCGACTCCGCAGTCCTCCCCTTCTCTGCCTCTTCGCCGCCGTGAATCTCAATTATTCTGCGTCTCTAAATTGAAGGAGCAGCCTGAAAGATAGATGGATAATTTGGGAAGGATACGGGACTCGCGTCCAGACGCTCTGCGAATCTTTCGCGAAATTTAACGCTTTAGAACTTACTCCTTTTTTTATCGCTCTTTCATTTAGTCGGAGCTTTTCATATACTCCATCGCGCTGCAGGCTTCCTCAAAGCTCTTTTCATTTAATTGTTGATTAAGTGAAAATGATCAAGATGACGGGGCACTTTAAAATTCAATGCTTTTTAAACTGCGATATTTCGTTTCAAGATATTTTAAGTTTCATCCTCTTTTTTTTTGCTCTTCAATTAAATTTATCCTTATAACGGTACACTCGCCGAGAGAAAGATGTTTTGTTCGTCCATCCGAGTCTCTCCAAAGAAATGCAAAATAATTCGTGTACAAGAGAGGGGCACATTGTGCGGCGGTTTTACCGTCCAACAATAACAAGTTTATACTTAAATAAAGTGAACGATTGAGAGAAGAAAATACGACAAACACCTACATTGAACCCAAAAAAGGGATAACCATCCGCGTGACATCCGTCGTGACAATCGCTTGAAAAACTAAACGAAGTAAATCCTATACCTTGAAACGCAGCTCGCTTTAACGACCGAAAACCCGCCCCTTCCTTAGCGGACGCGTGTCCAGCCAACAGAATCGAGGCTTCGTTTTACCTCAGTCAGACCGCCACTTCCCACCGTCCCTTTCGCGCTGAAAAGTCCGAAGGGGAGGGAAAAAGGAGTAAGAACGAAGAGGCTCGCGAAAAAGCCGTGTAAATGCGAGAAAAAGGAGGCCCTCGCCGGACAAAAGGCGAGGGAGTGCATATAGCGGCGCCCCTCGGAAGGGGTGCACCGGCGGAAGACAATCGCGTCGATGCGCGCGTCGGCCAATTGTTCGCCGGTCGCGCGCGCATGAATGAGTAATAATGCAGCCGCCGGTGAGAGCCTCCGAGATTTAAGAGCGGCAGCCGCGGAGCGCAAAACGCTCCCTCGGGAGGCCCGGGAAAATATAAATATTTCCATTGAGCCAACGGCGCGCCGTACAAAAGGTTCCCTCTTCCCCCACGATTTGCGCCCTTAAAGCCTCTCGTTTAGTCGATCCTCGACGAATACTCGTAGGCGCTGGTGGGGAGAGATTTTAAGGAAGCTTTCCCGAGTCCCGCTCCATTGAGGCGAGCGCGACTACGCTGTGGGCCAACCTCGTTAGAGAGAGCCCGGCGCTATAGAGCGTCGGGGCCTGAGCGCGCCGCAGTCGTTGGCGCAAGCTGACGTGCCTTCTCCGGCCGGAGAGAGAAAAGGGGGACTCGGGCTCGTAAATTCCGAAAGTTTAAACGCTCGCTTTTTCGTCTTTATCTGGACTGCTCCCTCTTATTTTAACAGAGCTAACTGGAGCGGAGATTTTCCGGCTTCTGTTTTTGAGTCCTTTTCCAAAAGATTCCTTGATTTACAGACGAACTTTTTTTCGAGGTTTCGCAGGCAGCTGGCAATTAAGCGCACGAGAATATTTTTACGTCGACTGGCTCGATGGTATTTAATGAGAGAGAGTCAATGTGACCTACATTTTTATGGATCTTAAAATTTCAAATCTTAAAGCGCAAATGTGGAGGCTAATTTTTACATCGAAAGAAATGTTGTAGTAAAAATTGCTACGTTCCGTAGGACTAGTGGGATATACTCAACTTGTGAAAATTTTTACTATAAAAAATACTGTACATAGCAAAAATTGCTATTTATATAGTGGAAATTGATACGTACATAGGAATTTTTAGTATATTTTATAGTAAAAATTTTCATTAATTGAGTATATCCTATTATTTCTACGGAACATAGTAATTTTTACTATACGGAAAGAAAAGTTCTAGTAAAAATTACTATACTGTTATGTAACGCAGGGACAGATTCAACGCATCAAAAAATTTTATTAAAAAGTATAATATAATTTATTATAAGCTCAGCAAAGTTTACTATAAATCTAGCAAATTTTACTATACCTTTCTAGTAAAATTTTTATTTGTCGAGTTTGTCCCTACGTTACAAAAAAGTATAGTAATATTTACTAGAACTTTTCTCTCCGTGTATAAAGTAATCGGAAATTTAACTGTTGCTTTATCAAATTTATGCAATCATTGATCCTAACAATACAGAATACTATATCAATAACTAATTCTTTGAATGTGAAATGCTGCGCTAATTCAGTACGCTGATAATAAATTTAGTGTTTAATTTAACCGAAACAAACCTATATATATTTATTATTAGAAAATAGATTACTCAGTACTATTTATACTAAACACATTCTATACACTGGGATAAATATTTTGCAAAATTTACGATTTAGTCTGAGAGCGGAGCCACAGACTGCATTTAATGAAGAAATTACCATTTTACATTATAAAAGTTACTAGAATTCTAATAAATTTTATAACGCAGAATGGTAATTTTTTCACTAAATGCAGTTTGCAGCTCCGCTCTCAGACTAGATAGTAATTTTCACTGGATTAACAATAATTTTTTCAAAACATTTTTCTCATTGTAAACATTTTTAGAAACAACTAAAATACACATTACATGTGCCTACAAGAAAAATACAGAATATCGAAGAGTCTATTAATATTAAACGCCTTCTGTAAAAAATTGTAACCACAAAAATACACGCATTTTTTAAAAAATTCCAAACTACAGGGATACACGTATTATATCTATTAGAATACAAGTCTATTATTTCCTCCACAAATTGCTCTAAAAAAAAAAAAAAAAATAGAAAACGTTGTAACAGCAGCGTCGTAAAGCCGGAGTCGCTTTTAACAGTCGGACGCGAGTTCGCGGAGCATCTGAACGAGCACTTCAGAAAACAATCGGACGCAGGCAAAGCAAGGGCTCGCCCATGGTGCAATTGAATCTCGACTCGGCCGCGCCGTCGCCTCTCGGCGCGCGAAATCAAGCGGAAGAAAATGGGAGCGCACGCGGGGGCAGAGTACAGAACGTCGGCGCGATGACGCGTCGCTTCCTCCCCGCCTCATAAAAGTCAAGCGGCGCTCGGCCTGATTTGCGCGGCCGCTGCTGGCCCGGTGCCAGGGCTTCCGTGTTTTCGGTAATTTGCCATTGACGTTTAACGATACTCGACGCCACGGCCCGAGTGATTTCGGCCGAGATGCGCCCGGGCTGATTCGCGCGGACGGCTCCGACGCCTCGATGACGCCCGCCGCATGTCTCGACGTCCATTTTCGCTGGGAAATTTTCAAATGCTGCACTGATTACTTCGGCGCTCAGCGCGACAGTCCGACGTTATCGCCGCTCGAATTAAATCTTTCTATCGAGTTTATTTCATGGAAATTTATAATAAATTGTCAGTTAAATTGATATCGTTTTCGAAGCCGCTCTCACTGATAGATCAAGTATTTTGATAAAAATCTCGACAGTGACTGTCAAATGTAGACGAGAGCATTAAAAATGTATATCTTATATGATTGACGATATTAATTTTTCTTTTTTACAAATATTTATAATTCTACTATAGTATGTAGCTGCTGGACTTGCGTTAAATTGAAAAACGGTTCTTTTGTCAGTCCCGATATCTGTCCATGTACTTGTCATTCAGAATCTCGTATTAATCGAACAAAAATGATTCGGAGTGAAAGATAAATCGATAGAAAATATCTACATTATTGGCGCAAATGCAGAACACGAGTGAGCGTGTCGTCCTGAATCTGAAATATTCATAGCTTCAATTTTTTATCAAAATACTGCAAACTCGTGCAAAATGTTATATTTAAATACCACCTGTCCCAACGACGAGTTTCAGCCGAACCGTGGGTGTACGACCCATAGTCGTACTTTAAGGATCGAGCGGCAGTTTAAGAATCGAGCTTTTCCAAGTTGAGTCCTTAAAAATGGACTTTTAAAGGTTCCGAGGGGTGGGAGAGTAACCGTGTCGTGCGCGCGCGGCATCGATAATAATTAGTGTTGGAGAAGTGGGACGCTCGAGCGGCGTGGGCAATAATATCGCCGAAGTTCCCGGGGTAGTTATTGTCTCGCGCGTGGACGGCCGATATCGGTCCGATTGGAAATCGGTCGCGCATTGCGCTTCGAAACTTTTTGCCCGACACTAACTTCCAGTTCTTTCCGTACCCCTTGAGTAATCTGCCTCGGCGAACGTGGAGACTTGCTGCGGAAAGATACGGCAATTTCGATGTTGTTGAATAAAGTTTCAAAGCCGTGATTGAGAGCTTTCGCTTAAAAGCTTTATTTTTTTTTATATGAGCTTATACTGTGCGATAAGCAAACAATTTTATTTAATAATCCAGGATATTAGATTTCTTTTCTTGATAAAATGTTGTTATTTTTGTTGAATTTATATTTATTAAAGAATGCATGAATCCTTCAGTGAATTACGATGATAAGTGATGCAATTAAAATACCTGCATATATACGTGTTTAATAGTATGTATTTTGTTTAAAACATTCTTCCAAGTATTCACTTTAACTGAAGTTTTGGAATAATCGTAAAAGCAAAGTTCTTTTATTATAATTTAGTGTTATTATTTACTCGTATTTTACACTCGAAAGAGAAATAAGAGTTTCAGAGGGGACTCAAGTTTTACGACAGGTGTACACTTAAGTTTTCCGTGCAATTTAAAAATTTGCGAGAAGAAAAAAAATCAAACAAAATCCATTCGCAGCAGTTTCAAGATCCATTGAGCTCGGACAATAGAAATTCTTTAAATGTCGCGAGAAGTCCTCCTTTCACGCGAGCCAAAACAAAGCGGCCGGTGCCGCGCGACCCAGTGATGAACTGCCGGTTCTGTCTTAATAACTCCGTAATGCTTCCTTTGAAAGCCAACGCCAGTTGCCCCTTTTCTTCGGGCTTACGCGCGGCAAATCCGACCGGGAATCGTCTTGCCTCTCCAAAGTTTCCTTTCCATCGCGCGACAAAAGAGCAAATGACATACCTATACACGGACTGAGCCGTGCGGCGCGTTTTAAGAATTCCCGAGCGCGGCATCCGCCTTTTACCTGTTCGCTTATGGCGTGAGTCGCGCTCGAAAAGCGACACCGCGACGCTCGGCTCACTTCCACTGGCGCTAAGGCGATGAGAAATCCGGATGAATCTTTTATAACGATCCTGTTGGATTGGGATATTATACCCGCTGTACTTATAGCAGATAATTCCAAGAAAATTTTTAAATTAATTTTACAAGTATAACAGCTTAATTTGATTAACATTTTAGAGAGGTCAGTCGATTCGATTTATAAATTTAATTCAACGTTCACACGAACCCTTAATAAGAGAAAATGTTTAATAAAATACGGTGAAAGCCCAATTGTTTGAATAAGGTTTAAAACATTTTATAACAGGGGAAAAAAATGTCTCAAAACTATTTTAATTGTATAGTCGATTGGAAATGAGAATGTCATTAAAAAAGGGGTTGGCGGAGCTGCGAAAAACTAAATGTTTAATTACACAAGCCATTAATTCTGAGGGAAAAGGTCAAAACTCGCATTAAAACAATCTTTCAAAGAACCCTCGACAGCCCCCGCGATGCCCGAACGAAGGAGCCAGGCGAAAAAAAAGCGGAGGGGTTAAAGCTCGCGGCGGATCGGGAGCGTGTGCGCAAGCTAAAGGAGCGAGAGAATCAACGCGTTCTTCAGCGAATATTCATCCCCCTCCGAAATTACTCTCTGATTACTCCCGGCTTAAAAATAAAGAAAAAAAAAAGAAAGAAAAAGAAGCGAGAGAGTAAGAAAAAGAGGGAGTCGTCGAGCACGCAGGGGTGGCCCGGGCAACAATGACTTTTAGCTGGAGTGCCTCGACCGGGAGGAACAGAGAGCCTCGGAGCTTTGGAAAGCTCGCGGGCGCGCGGAAGAGTGCTTGCTACCCCAGGCGCGCGCATCGAGGGTTGCATTTCCGGGGCGAGGAATCCATTGGGTGCATGCGCTCGAATAATGACGATTCCTCGGCGCGCGGTTCGCTCGATGGGCCGAGCGGCGCGCGGCGCCCATCGTCATGGCGACGCCCGTTGTTTTGCACCTCTCGCGAGTCCTTTTCTCCTTTTCACTCGCTTAATACGCCGAGGGGATTTACACAGCGACTGTACAAAAAAAAAAAAAAAAAAAGAAGAAGGAGGAATCGTGGGGGACGCCGCGAAGTGACGCCGCCGAGGGAGAGAGAATTAAGGCTCGAGGGCGATATGAGCACGACGGTCCTGGCGCTGCAACGACTCCTCGTCCGATCCTGCGGGGGGCCTCGAATTTTAATGCGCCGTCGGTTCTTTCTACCCCACCCACCTCTGCGTGGCTGCGTGATTCAGGATGATGATGATTCTTTCTTCTCCGCGCTGCGTGTTTTGGAATATTAAAATCCCCTGGCCGATGGTGCATTATTCCGGGGGGCTTTTGAAGGTGGATATTGCAGTTTGTGCGAGCCGAGCGAAAAGATTTTTTCTCGAATGTTATTGCGAAGTACGAAGTCCTTGGAATTCTTTCTATTTCGAATTCGCGCGCAAGGTTTTCCAAAAAAATTCATTTTTGCGAATTTCTTGCTGTTGTTGTATTACGCACTGCATCAAAAACTGTTTAAAAATAAATTCTTTTAAATTCCACTTCTAGGATTTACTTTCCCTTATTTCTTTTTATTCTTTCTTATCTTTTCTTTTACTCTTTTCCATTTAGTTTAAGTATTAGTATTATATCGAGCCTTGCCAGCAAACAGAAAAAAACTTTGCTCTGCTGTGTTACTTTGTAACTTGTATATATATATATATTATACCAATTATTTTGTAATTGAGCATATATGTAACAACTGGTAATAATAAATAATAAATAAAATAAATAAATATTTAAATATTTTAAATTCAAAGAGTGTTTGATATACAGTGTGAGTATTTTGATATAAGAAATATCAGAAATGATATATGAATTTTTATACTTAATTTATCAATCTAACCTGGTGTTATATCTGATATCAAAAACCACACGTTCGAATTTTAATAATAGTGTCAAAATTATAATACAATCGATTTCTAACGATTTCTAAAAAAAAGAAATGTATATGAAATGTATACATCATCATCTAATATTATATAAAAAAAATGAAAAGAGCCAGCGCTTCATCATCTTCATTATATACATCGTCATCTAATATTATATAAAAAAAATGAAAAGATCCAGCACTTCACTTTTAATCCAGTAACAATCTTCAACCAATACATTTCCCATCAGCAATTTGACTCTCCCAACCCGAGAAATTCAATCCGTTCTACAATCCGCTGGGTGCCAAAAAAAAGAAACAACAAATTCCACTCTAAAAAAAAAAAACACGAAAAAAGAATCAATAGTAACGATAGCAGAAGCGAATCTCGACCGCAGCCTCGATTACCCGCGGAGGCCGCGGCGCTATGCGCTTCCCGGCGCGGAGGGCGCAGGCGCCGCGCTGCACCGGCCACGCGACTGCAGCGTGTCGCGCAACGTCCCTCGGGCCACATCCCGCGTGGATCCTCCGCATCTCGCGCGGGCGACCGGGAGGGTGCGAGCAGGTGCGCCGTCGGGGCCCCCGCTAATCCTCGCGCGTATAACTCCCGGGGCTCCGGCGGAACTTTACGCTGCTGCTGTGCGGCGACCGCTCCTTTTTCCGACTGGAATTCACGGATTTTCGACTCGTTCCAAGGCGGAGTAGGGGCGCCGTCGGCTGCTGAATTCGAGGACCTCGTTGGCCCCGCGCCGTTAGGGGATTCCCCGGCCAAGGGGATGCGCGGAAGATGCACTTTTGATTCTGGTTTATTGGACGGCAATTTTTGTCCCGAATTTTTTTCCTCGCGCAACTTTTGCTACTGCGAATATTCTTCCCGTAATCTTTTTAATGATAGTTTACTCCCATCCTTCGCTGGCAATGCGCTCGGATTTAAAAGATACTTCTCGAGTGGATTTTTTTCGAAATTTGTGGAATTAAGATTATGCTCTGATAGGTGGATTCTAGGAAATGGCTGTGTGTATTATTTAAATCTGAAAAAATGTTATACACTAGCGAGTAATGTATATAATACTGTGTAATGTAAATTAAAAAATTGTTTTACTATTACCGATTCGATTGTATTTGATAATATCAACGCTGCGGTTAATTAATAAAACATTTATATATATTTAATTTCAATCTACGTCGCAATTATTAACAGATTTAATCGCATATGTGGATGTGTTATCATTAAACTTCAAAGCCTAGCCGTAGGGCTATACTAATGCTTAGTTAATTATGAGCCTGCATTGTATGTAAATGTATTACAATAAATTGTACATCGACCGAGCAGGCGAATTATTAAATTAACGAAGTAATTGGAGTATTCGCGGGTGCACTAAACTTAAATAACATCTATTCTATGGTTTTTGATTGTTAATTGCAATTATTAGTTAACCCAAATAATCAAATTTTACTTATTACGCAGATGCGCCATACTTTACACACGAAATTGAGTAATAGCTCACTAGCTATCTTCATTTAACGCAAAATAATTTTCATTTAATGCAAAAAAAAGTAGACGATTCGAGTAATACTAATTTTAGCTCGAAAAACAATTAACGCGAAAGGGCAGAAACACCCTACAATCGTAAATACATTTAAATCACAATGCCTCGATTAATGGAATTCATTGTCCGGCATGGTTGGATAAAACCGTACTGCCCTATACCTTTATTGTTATAAACAGTGCGCGGTGCCGTGCGCGCGCATATATACACCCGCTAATAAATAAGTGATTAAGTTTAATCAATCCGTTCCGCGTGCCCAAATTTTACATTATGCAATCAGCATTTCGTGATTTGCACAATGGATTCCCTTTATTTTCCTTCACTCCAAACACGAGTTATGCATTACCTTTCTTTTAGTAAAAAAAATATTCGTTTTTTTTTAGTAATAAATACTTCATTTTTTATTAAACCTTTATTTACATTACACTGTGACTTTTTTACTTTTCAACCTAAATATTATTTAAAATGTAATTGTCAGACCGACGAGTTTTGCATATTTCAAATGTTTCTGCTTGTTTCTGTTAATTATAAAATTATACGATGCGATTTTTTATCATATTTTTTGTGCTATTTTTATAACGAACAAAAATGGATTTATTTAAACAAAAAAGTCTACACGTATAAAAGCTTCTTCATTAAGCCACGAAGAGACCTTTCCATTGAAAATTTTATTTATCAAACAGAACCGTCGTCAATGAACTGCTTATACACTCGGACGCGAATTAACGTCGCCGATAAGATCTCTCATTATAAAAGCTGCAGCGTACGGTGATCCGACCAGCGCCGCGGCCTCATTGTAAAACAAACACTCGAAGAAGCGTCGAGGATAAAAAAAAAGTCCGAAATAAAAGCGTGAGAGCGAGAGAAGGAAATCGAATGCATCGGCGCGGCGGTAGATTGAGGTCATCCCTTTTTGCCGCGTCGACCAATGAGATATCCTATCGGACGAGATGAGAGACCCCAGGACTTTCTCCGTCTCGCTCATCTCCCGCTCGGCTTGAAAGGGCTGCTACAGCAAAGCTATTTCGACTCCTTCATATTAGCTCTAGCGCCTCGTCCGAGAGCCACTACCATCGGCCCCACGAGCGAGGGAGACGGCTATAGGGAATCCTCCGCCCCCTCCCGCTTCTGCCGGGATCACTTTGCCATTACCTCGTAAAGTGCGAGCTATTCGTCTTTGAGGAATATATACATAGGCCAGTGTATGTGCTCTCGTCTCTTTCACCGGCCGGAGCTTCCCTTTGCGCGCGCCTTCTACTTTTCAGTCCGAGGATTACGATCGTTCTTTCCAGCCCCCCCACCCTCCCCCGCGCGCTAAATCGACGAATATAATTTTACACGCGTCGGAGGTATGGATATGGGTACGTAGGTGCGGCGGGTGGAGTTCTGCATGGCTCGTCATTAAATTCGTCGAGGGCCGGGTTATTGCGTATTTTGAATTGGATGATTCTTTATCACTGCATAAATTTTTTTACGGAAATCTCGTTGGGATAGTGGCGGCGTCGTTCTCGTAACGTTACAACTTATGCCACGCTATACGCGCAGATGAGATTCTAAAATTTTTATTATTCACGGGATTATATTATTTACATTAAGAAATATTAAATTTTTTTTTTGTAACGTAACGAGTATATTTTTTTTATTAAACTTTTTTTCCCTTGCATTCTCGAATCAGCGGACATACGTTTTATTTAAAACAATGATTTAACCAAAGTCTCGTTTTATTGTTGTATTGCTTTTTGTAATTACATCGTATTTATCTGTAATCTGTTTTTCTATAGAAAAATTGACTCGATTATGTGTTATTTTATTATTTGTAAGTATATATTTTATACAATCAACATTTATGCTACTCTATTCTTCTCTAAATTTTGTAAAAAGTTTAATTATTAATGATGTAATTGTAAATATATATTTTATACAATCAACAGTTACGCTACACTATTCTACTCTAAATTTTGAAACAAGTGTAATTGTTAATTATTTAAGTATTGAAAGCGATATTAATAATTAAGAAAAGCATGAGGGTAAAGTAGGTACTGTATATTAAGTAAAAATTCCCATGAAATTAATTGGAAGTCGATTTAGGTGGTGTATAGACTGGGGTAAACGGCCCTTCCTCTCCTCATCGTAATATTTTCAACGGCATCAAACTCCCGTCGAAGTTAGCCAAAGTATTATCATAAAAATTAATACTCCGCCAAAGTTTTCCCGTCAGTTCATCGATACCCCATCCCCCGGGACTCGATAGCAAAAATTTCTCGATCAAACAATTCGTCGATCGAGCAAAACGACTCCCTCTCTCCCGCGTTAAACTACTGAAACTTGACGTCCCGGCAAACTTCCACCGTTGAATAAAAAAAAAAGAAGAAGGCCAGCGGATAAACGAGAGCAAGCGAGCGAGCGAGAGAGAGACAGAGAGACAGGGAAGCCTGGCTTTTCCTACGCCGTCCGATAATATTTCTTAAGAAAATACTCGTAAAGCGCCGGTGGCCGGACGCAGTGCAAACACGGGGCTCGCGCGTGTCGCTGCGGGTGTATACCCCCGCGCGAGTCCAGCAGCGCAAACATTAGCCTCCTCGCGCCCGCTTTGTGCGCGCGCCGAGGCGACGGAATTTACGATATTGCGCGGAATTATCGCGCGCGACCCGCGGAGGGGGACGCGTTTACGGGCGGGTAATAAAAGCTTTTTGCACCACCGGCGAGTTATGTGACGTCGCGCCGTTTCTTTTGTCGTCGCGCTACTCCTTTTTGGCTTTTCCACGATTTGTCCGCGGTTTTTCCGGGAGGCGTACGAGGGATCTAAGGTCCGGTTTTGTGGCGATCTTTATATTGTAGTCGCGCGTGTATCTTACGGATAATTTACGAGAAAAAGTTTCGATAAAACGTTTACGTTGCTATAGTTGGTGTCGGTGCTGATGTAAGGAACGACGAGAAAAGTCGTGAATGTAACTATCAAAAGTGGTTTAGATCTGTCTCGATTCCTGGGGGAAATGCGCGGAGAAAGGGACTAACTAACCGCAGGGTGGAGCTGCGAAAGTTTAACAAAAACAGCCCTAGAAGAGTATCGAGAAAGTTTTAATGAGAATAAAGTGTTGCGCTATTATTTATGTGTATAATGAGGTACGTTTCACTTGATTAAATTGATTGTAACGAGTAATTAACAAGACTAGATGGTATCGTTCGTGGACTACTTGCGTATGTGAGAAACTCGTTGAATTAATAAAATTCGTAGGAAAAAATTTATTTTGCCCGCCGGAAATCCTTTCTGTCATGACAATGTATATTTTTGTCAATGCAAGTGCCCATAAGCCTTCTGGTCACACGCACTCACACCGTCAACAAATCATTGTCTCACGCCCTCCCGGCAAAATCAATGTTTGCTTTACGTCTGTTCCTTTTCAAATCTATTTCTGTCACTTAATTTCCTACGATTCTATAAATATTTGTCTTGACTAAATTGCAGAAATTATTAACCGTTCAAATTGACAGAAGAATATGAGCACCGACGCTAAAAAGACCGCGGATTATTTTATTGCTTAAATAATGTTTAATACCATCGGAATTTTACAATATTTGATTTTAAAATTGAAATGTTAAAATGAATCACTTCACGATTTCCATGAAGATATCTTGCAAATCACGAAAAATGTATTAATTAATTTAAAAATTTAAAATTACTCCCATTTGGGATTGTATTTCAAGACTTATACCAGATTTCTGACAAAAAAATCTGACCTACATTTTTAAAATGCACGTTAATTATAGTTAATAACACTCGCAACTGTGTAAAGTTTTAAACAAAACTTTCGTTTTTTAATCTTTAATAACTGACAAAGTAACTGGAAAATTTACTTCTGCGGTCGTACAATTAAACAGGAAATTGTATATATACACAATAAAAAATCTGGATGTTTGTAGAAAGGCTCAAAGTTCCACAACCTCGCGGCATTATAAACTATTTTCAAGCATAAAATGTAATAAAGAATAACGCGATTATTCCGGCTAGGGCTGATTAATTCTCCTCTCATTGTATCGGCCAAATCCTTAATACCCGAATCATTCGTGGGTGCGGTGTCGGAAAGCCTTGCGCTCCACTGAGTCCGTAAAAAAGCGAAAGAAAAAAAGGAAAAAACGCACGGGTGTTCCCGGCCGAGGGATGAGCGAGCCGCGTGCATAAAAATGCTCGGCGGGATGCAGGAGCGCACGCGCGGCGGTCCGCAGGTATACGCCAAGAAATTTTCCCCGGGCGAAACTTTAAGCCGGCGCGACTAATGCTTCTTCGTCGCGTGATCGGAGGGAAGTATGGGTCCTGAAAAAAAAAAAAAAAAACGAAGAGGCTGGAAAGACGAGTATAGCGACGGGGAGGGGGATTAAACTGTTGGACGCGGAGTTCGGGAAAAGCGCTCGGCGGCGTCACGGTGAAACCGAACGAAACTTCCTGTATTACAATGGGCGGTCGGCGCGCTGTTTTTCGGGATCAATGTACGGGAAAATTGTTTGCCGCGCGCACATATACGGCCCGTTAAATATGCAGCGACGAGAGACGGCGCCCCGGCACAATGCCGATGAATCGGAGTGCGAATAATTGTATTTTTACGAGAGCGCGCGGCTCTTTTGTGAGGCATAAAGGCTCGATTGACGGCGATATTTTAACGAATTTGATTGAAAAAAATAAAAGCCTCCTTTTTTTATTCCTCTCTTTTTGATTCGATAAACGGCGATAAGTCATAGGCACGGTGATATTTATGGTGATTTGATAATGCATTCTCTGGTTAGGGCAATGGGGCGGAAATATATATATATATATTCTTTATTGTATTCAGCGTGGCTTTATGCGAGTGCAGAAGTGATCATCGCGCGAGATATAAACATTTATTCGTCAAAATCATTTTGGAAAGTTCATAATAATCTGTTTTAATGTATCGCTCTAAAAAAATTATTCCTTTTAAAAGTATCTCTGCAGAGCTGCAGTGACGTTAAAATTTTATAACATTTTACATTTCATTTGAAAGTGCGATGAAGGTGATTTTAAAGTTTATCACAGTTACTTGTATTGAAATTAAAAACTTTAGTTTATATTCTGCGAAAATCTTTAAAAACGTAGTTTCATTAGTTTTAGTATACACCGTCATTTAGTATTACATTCTAAATGCTTTTCGTTCCACTTCTACCTTGTCAATGTTTCGTGCGGACTTCCCACGATTTTTTTTCTAGCCATTTAAAGATTTAAGCGTGTCATTTAAGCAAAGTATACCGTAAAAGTACTAATGACCCAGAAGCATCAAGTAAAACCCGTAGAAATTCATACACACGCGAAAAGATAAAGCTTAGTTTTCCTGTTTTCGAGACCCTATCATAAATAAATGTTTGAAGAAATGCAGTTTATGGTGACCAATATAAAGAAGCGCAGCGTATACGTTAAATAAAGTTGAATTAAAGTTGAATTAGTGGAAATTCCACTAATCTTTTTAATGATCAGATTTTCCACTAATAAATTCGTAAAACCCACTATCAATTAGTACAATGTTACTAATTGATATAGTAAAAAAGTGTTCTACTATTTAATTAACAAAAAACACTTTTAAATTAGTGGAAAATAAACATAAAATAAAAAAATATTTATTTTGTAATTTTCACTAATTGAATTAGTGAATTCCCCAATAAAAAACTTTTAATTTCACTAATTTATTAGTAGTTTTTACTATTTTCAATAGTGCATCTATTTTCTATTTCAATTAGTACATTTTATTCACAATTTCAAAGAGTAGATTTCTACTAATTCACAGTGGGGCAATTTTCACTTGTCAAATTAGTGCATAGTCACTATGAATTAGTGGTATTTCACTAATTCAACTTTAGAGAGTACGGCTCAGTCTCTAAACCGCAGTCCCCGTGGACAGACGCTCCTTCCTCGTGCTTAATAAATTCAAATTGTATATAAAGAATATTTGTTATTTAATGATTATTAAGCTGCCTCCCTCCCATTCCAATAGCAAGAATAAAAATAAATAAATAAAAATCCCCGCGCTCCCTCTCAAGTCGTATTGCCAGCAACTCAGGCGTGCGTACGATACCCGATGACCCGCGGAGGCAGTCGCGCGTGCAGCCCGCTGTCCTAAAGCATATCCTGGGGCCTCATTATCGGGCTTGCCGCTAGAATGCCTTTGAGGTGGTCTTGCGGCCCGATCGCGTAAGTAGAGAGTCTTGTACGGCTCTGAGGGGGGTGCCTATCCTTCCGCGTTGCGTGAGCGCGCGCGTACGCGGTGACAGGTGCCGACGCGGCCGCCTCCGACACGGAACCTCGCTTAAAACGCACCCGAGAGATTGATCGGAACGCTTCACGCGGGATGCCCCCCTCCCGCCCCTCCTTTTGTGCGCGGCGCGTCGGAGATCGTCGCCGGACGGCCCAGACAGCCCATAATAGAATGCCCGGTATTTTTCACACTTACGCGATTGTCGAGGTGCGAAGGAAGTGGCTCGTCCGGCTTTTCCGCGTGTGAACGACCATTCTCCAGATCTCGCCTTTTTCCGACGTTTCCAAGCGATTATCGGGACCTTCCAGCCAGAGTCCAGTGTTTGCCGGATTAAGGGCAGATGTGGACGTTCTAATACCTTGGGCCTGTCGATCGAAGCTCGAGATAAATTTTGTTGGTTCTGTAATAATATTTTTTTCGTGCCTTTCTCTGTCTGTATTTTATTGTACTTTTGTAGTATAAGAATTTAAGTTTTTCATATTTATATTAATATAAATGTAAATATTTTGTACGTTAAGGACTTTGATCCGTCGAATTTTGAATAAATAGATAAATAAATAAGACTACTGTGACTATTATGTATTTCACATATTCTATATTCTATTTTTGCCTATACAGAAGGCGAATAAATTATATCTATCTATCTATCTGTGGGAATTGTTTTAAATTTCTTAAAGTTTATATAGAGTGGTAAATTAATTATACATTATATTTTTCGAAATCGCTGTTAAAACATCGAAATATGCTTTTCTTAAACCGTTATTTGTGGATAAGTTTAAAAACGTGCTTCTCGGAAATTTGATGGATCCTCAATTTTCATCGCGCTTGTAAGTGATAGTCAGTGTTGTTGTTTTTTGTGGTACACTGGAAATCATTTCGAAATGCTTTTCAAGGGCTAAGTTATTTTTCGTGTAAGTATTCAGTACTACTTCAAGGCTTAAGAATAAAGAAAGAAATCGCGTGAAATAATCTTTCTTCCATCCGATGATATATTTAGACGCATTAATTAATTTTCAGCGTCTCTTCGAATGCAGTTGGAATACAAAGTATTTTTAGATACTCTTAAAGTTTATTGTTCTCGTTAAGAAAATTATTTTAGTCATATCATACGATAAAGAACAGTTTTTTTTTATACATAAAATAATTTACCTCGAGTTAATTAAATTATGTCAGCCGAAATTAGTGCTTCATTTTATTATATTTCTATAATAAAGCTAACTGAACAATTCTACACTTACGGGTAAAAAATAAAAATCGCGTTTGAACGCCTAAACGCAGCTGATGTGGCTTAGCGGCAAACGGCAATTCCGATCAGCCGTGTCGATCTAAACTGAAGATTACAAAGAGCAGTGACAGCACATGGACTGATCGTTTCAAAGAGCCGCGATCACACGGAATCGCTGACGTGGAATATAATAGCATATATACATATACATATACGTATATTGATATATATATATACTAGAAGGAACTCACCGCTGCTTCTTTATTTTTAATTGCGCGTTGCGCAAACGATATCGGGAAATTTTCCGCTCGAACCCCCGACATCCGAGTGAAAGACCAAGCAGGTTACAGGGAGAGCTCTATACCACGTATACGTAGAAGCGGAATATCGAGGGGGAGGCATTGGCCAACGACCGAGTCGATGGTATTTACGTCAGAGGAGCTTTGAGGCTTTTTGCGAAATCTCTCGCCCCGGTGGATCCTGGCTTTCTTTGAGCCAACAGAAAGGAGTGGGTTAATCATTGTTTTTTGGTCGGAATTAATTGGAGCGTAGTCAGGATGAAACGTCAAAATCTCGTGGCTTGATAAATTATAAAAGATTTAGGTTGCTTCGATTATTTATTTGGCCTTGCTATTGCGATTCAGCTGTTGATAACACAAAGTTCCGTAATTCTTTTTTTTTTGTTTTTTTTTTTAAAGAGAATTTGGTATAGAATTTTCAGAATAAGGTATAGTACGTATTGCTTTGTATAATTACAAGAAATTTCGTCCGAAATTGATTGTGTTTTCAGGTAAGATTACAATGGTACAGATTGTCTCGGTCGTAAAGCTCGAAAGATAATAGGTACTAATTAAAGTCAGTATTAAGCTGCGATGCATATTAACTTCATAAAATAAGTTCACGTAGTAGGGGTACAAGTTAAGCAACGTACCTTCAACTTTGCAGACGCTATTATTACGTGCCGTCTTCGCCTTGTTGCAGTTGCTTGTAATCCATTGATGCATTATGTAAATCGTGCATTAAAAATACCTTCTTAAACACCAAAACAGAACGTAGCTATATATATACCCAAAAGCTGTACCAGAAATATTTGTACACGCCAATTTCCCTTTAACGTTTATTTCGCTGCAAATGATAACACAGTGCCAGACTAAATAACAAAAATAAAAAAACGTATCGGACGATAAAAAAATAAAACACTGCGAAAAGTCGACAAAAATTTGTTCCATCGAGCGCACTCGACGAGAGCGAAACAGCGACGTAATCCAAAATAGGCAGGGAGCAGGATTCAAAATACAGCGGAGTGCCGTGTACGAAAAAAAGGCAGAGCTGAGGCAAAAAGTAATAAACAGCCGACGCGCATAAGGGAGAGAAGGCTCGAAGCGCGAAAGCGTAGTGGCGCAAAGAGTCGGCGAGAAAGAGTAACGTACCGACTGCAGAAAGGGGAAGAGATAAAGCGCGCGAGGGAGAGAGAGAGAGAGAGAAAGAGAACTAGAACCAGCGTGCCATTCGGATTTCGAATGTAAATTGTATCTCCCTTGCGCCGGGGTTATACCGAGAGCACACCTGCGAACGGGAGAAAGAGAAAGAGAAAGAGAGAAGGGGTTACGGGGGGATCCTGGAAACGAGCTCGAATTATGCCGATTCCCTCGGCTGTGCAGCGCTCGACAATGGCCGCCACCGCGGCGGCTGCTTCTGCGAATTAGATGCACCTTTTTTACGGTCAGATTTTTACGGTGCAACACTCCGCTCCTCGGCCACGGCAATAATGCATTTTTCCTCTAATTTTCGTTTCATTACGGGTAATTTTTGCCGCCACTCGTAATGCCGGACTTGGCGCGCCACGTTGGATGCTTGAATTACATTGCCGTATTTGTCGTTTTCGCGAGGGGGGGGACTCCTCTAGGAAGGACAAAGGGGGCCGCCCGTTCGGATCTCTTCCCTCTGCGATTATAAATCGCGATCCGCTGGCGTTCGTATCAGGAACCGGTCCCTCTCGGCGCATTCGAAGCAAACGTACCAAGAAGTTGTAAGGAACAGTATGCAAAATCATCCTTCAATGTAAAATAGTGTACGTTTCGATGCAAGTGCGGCAAAGCGATTTTGAACCTCGAGGCTAAAATCATGCAGTTTTGCTTGTGAATAAGTATTTTTCGAAAAAGTACGTACAAAGTATACAATTTTACGCAGCAGTTTCTTTTTTTTTAAGAAGTATTAAAAAAAATTCTTATCTCGAATTGAATTACTGAAAAACTAATAAATTTATTCAACTAATCAGTAGAGGCCTTCCCACTAATTGAGAAGATACGTGGAATAAAAGTCTAGTGACAATGCAATTTAAATGAACTGAAGGCTCTTATTCCCCATTCTTTTAGTAAAAAAGCACTAACAGCCAATACTTTTTCACTAACTTAAATTTGGATAGTGCGCTGGAACGAGAAGTATATAAATTTTGACTTTAAAATCTTATTCGAAATTATACACCCAAACAGTGATAAAAAAAATAAACGAAACATCCAAAAGGTATTTATCGAACAAATAGGTACGTGGATTAAAAGCACTTGACTGAGCAAATAGATGAACGTGAGAAATCTCCGCGACGAATGATGAGGAAGCCAAATAGACGCGACGATAACATCGAGGACGAGAAACCGCGAGAGAGAAACGGCGGTAAGCCGTCAAATTATCAATATCGCGCCGTCGTCAAAGACGCGCCTCCTCCTCCGCCCGTTTTTTCTCGACTCCCCGCACTCTTGCTTCCGGACGCTCGTCCCGTTTTTCGGGACTGTCTGCGGTAACGAGAGGGCGAAATAAATGGCGGGGTGGCGCGCGTGCGCTCCGTCGTTCCGTTTCGCTTCGTCTCGTTGCGCCCGGCCCGGTCCAATCGTCGACAACGCGCCGCTAACAAAGGGGGACCCGAAAGGGAGAAGAGACGCGGAAAAAAGCGCGCCCAGTTGCACCGAGCGAGGAGGAAGTCCGCTCGGCGTGCGCGAAATATATGGCGGAAGAGCGAAAGAGACGGGGAAGATGAGAAATAGCGCGAAGGCTGCAGTGTTGAGGGTGCCGTTTTCATCCTTCTCCGTTGTCCAAGCCTTCGGGTTCTTTAAAAAAGAGAAAAATTATACAAAGTGGAGAATTGCAAATTACACGCTCTGAATGTTGGCTAATTTAAAATTGAAGCAAGAGTTCTACGAAGGCGTTGCATTGCTTTTAATGCCCCATTAAGCGAATTAATTTAATTACTTTTAAAATTCACTTCGATATTTTCAAGGTGCTTATACACGGAGAGAAATGTTACAGTAAAAATTACTGTTACGTAAGAATAATGGGATATACTCGAACTATGACGATTTTTACTATAAAACATACTAAAAACTCCTATGTACACGGGATTGCCTGCAATATGAAACGAAAATAGTTTTATTAAAGGTCCACTTAACATCCTCGTAATTCCACCGATGTTTATATACAGTATACACGGAGAGAAATGTTGTAGTAAAAATCACTATGTTCCTTAGGTACAGTGGGATATACTTATAACTTATGAAAATTTTACTATAAAAAATACTAATAACTCCTACGTACATAGCAATTTCTACTATATAAATAGCCATTTTTGCTATGTACACTGATAGAAAAGATGCTTTAACCCAAAGTCTTCGCGGCTATAAAAAATAATTTTGTCATGGTATTTGAAATAAAGAAGTATGCATTAGCATTCAAGAAATATTTCTTAATAATTAATACGCGATCATGTTTACTGACAAAAATCCTGTGGATGGTTTAATAGTTAATGCACCGTTTCTTTACATCTAATATCTACGCCTTTGATGGACTATATTAAATGCGCACGGCTTTATATTAAAGACACTGGCTTTGGATCAAAGGATTTTTTCTATCAGTGTACATAGGAATTTTTAGTATGTTTGATAGTAAAAATCGTCATAGGTCGAGTATGACCCATTGTTCCTACGGAATATGGTAATTTTTACTATAACATTTCTTTCCGTCTATAAATAAAAGGGTCGATTCGGTTTTCATTGCGCATCTATTCGATTTAATGTGCAGTAATATTTATAGTGCATCTTTTGAGCTGGAAGGCAGTTAACGTCCTTTTGATTAATTAATTTACAAAGTTGCACATTACAAATTTGAAACAATGAATATTAAGCATACTCCATCATAGGCAAGTAACAAAATTTATCGCGGCACTATATTTCGACATTTTTTGCTCGTCTCCGATATCTAAACTTCGCTCTTTGCCTCTTGTGTGCGGTCGCAAGAAAATGTCGTTAGGACCTACCGCTAAAGTTCTTCTTATAGGAGCTCAGCTCGTACACCGGCGCAACAGCGACAGGATCCTCTGTTTTTATTTATGAACGAGGCTCCTATAGGAAAGTGGAACGAAATTTCATTCCAAACTTATTCATACACTTTTTTTCATCTGCGCTACGACACTTTTGTATCTACTGCATACAATTTCCTTGGTGTGCCCCTTAATGACTAAGAAGCTCACTGCTCCGCACTGATTTTAAAATGAATTTGCAATTAATTATTTGCAGTAAAAAGAAAAAATGTTTATACGACGTGTAAACAGTGAATAAATTAATCTTCAAATCATCGGTTACTGTACGTACACCCTGAAAGAAAAAAAATATATTATTACGTGAACATTTCACCAATAACTTATATTGCGAATAAAAGAAGCAACACTAATTTTCACTACGGATAGTGCGTAAGCTGAAACGAATATTTTACATTCGGTAAAACGATCTTCATTAAATTATTCCATTCTACTTTATTCGCGTGAATTTTTATATTACACTCCGCAGGCAAAGCGCAAATACTCATCTTATTAACTGGAGCTTTGGAAAGTAAAAAAAAACTTGTTTACAGGTATAGAGGGCACCCCGCAACAGGAGGCCGCGCGTGCAACTAGCCAGCGTAAATTGACGCGCTTTAAGGCAGCTTGATAAAAGCGCGGGCTCGCGGTAAAGTGCCGCCTTAAGGACGGTGAGCGAACGCCCCTGCAATTTCGACGTGTTTGCACAATACCGTGGCCCTTCTCTCTTTGTGCTTGCATGCGCGGATTTTTTTTTTACTCCCGCAGCCGCCCTGAAAGACGCCGAGGAGAGAGAAAGAGAGAGAGAAGGACCCCGGTTGGCCGGGCGCACAAAGTGCGCCATTTTATTTGGAGCATTCTCGGGGGTGCGCCGCCACAAAGCCGCGCTGGATCGCGGCCGTGTGTGCACGCGACTGCATGCACACTTTGTGCACCGACGAGAGAGAAAGAGAGAGTCTCGCTTTTCGGGTCGCGAGCGCCGCGGCTTTTCCACTTACCGGGAATCCAAACGAATCGCCCCGGCCCAGACTGCATTTTCCAGCTGCGAAATGAAAAATGCTCCGAGTTTCCCTCTTGCGGTATCCCTTTTTTATTTCTTGCCTTTTTGTGTCCTCGTTAGAGAGACGCTGCTGCGCCGGGCGAAGATTTTCAATGTTAATGCGATGGGGTTGGGGGTGGAGGGATGAACGCGTGTCGATTTTGATAAAGTTGTTCGCGAGTGGAGTTGCGTAGTTAAATATAATGAAACTTTGGATTTTCAAAATATTTAACATTAATAGTCTTACATGAAAGTTGAATAATACCAGAAGTTGTTAAGTAGGTCAGGTGGTGCTTTCGAAACTTTAATTTTAAGTAATATCCAAAGAAATGGTTCCTAAGTGTGGAATTAAATTTTTATCATAATTACTTTAGAAGAGCTTCTGTAACTTGTTGACTTGGAAATTCGTTGTGAAATGTGTTTGTCTTTATACGTGATATGTTTTGTTTTATTTTGCTTAATAAGACTTTCTGTTTTTTTTTTGTTTCAGGTAAGCTGGATTTTTAAAAAGGATTTTGTGAGTACGCCTCTCGTTGTTTCTCTCTTTTGAATTACAACAATATTTGGGTAGAAGTAAGCTAAAATGCAAATGGCATTGGGGACGCATTCTTTCATACTATTCTTCGCGTACGATTTTATCTTTTGGAAAGTGAAATTAACGAAAACTGTGAAAAGAAACCCTATTAAAATGGAAAAAATTCAAGCGTGAAGATTAAGTCGCATTCAGAGCAGTCCTCTAATTGCAACGTCCATTTAAAATAAAAATAGGACTCGTTTTTCTACATCTGCAATCGTTACACCCCGTTAATTGCGGGCTCAAGGGGTGCCGAGGGTCTTCGACACAGAGAAACAGAGGGAAAGAGAGAAAAGGGGTAGAAGGAAAGGGAGAGAGAAAGTAAAAAAGGAAACTGGCCTACACAATATGCGCACCACCCATTCGCAAACTATAGCATTACATTTCAATTCTCTGTCACCCCAAAAATAGGTTAACCGGAATCGTACACAAGCGCACTCCATTCATATACGTAGATGTAACGAGTGCTTCGACCGATACGTCATAGCAAAATATGCAGATAAACTTTGACGCTTTCTGCGCACTTATCTATTAATTAAAGAATAATCAACTACTCTGCATACACGGAGAGAAATAGTTATAGTAAAAATTTCTATATTCCGTAGAAACAATGGAACATACTCAACCTATGACGATTTTTACTATAAAACATACTAAAACATTCCTATGTACATAGCAATTTCTACTATATAAATAGCAATTTTTGCTATGTTCATAGGAATTTTTAGTATTTTTTATAGTAAACATTTTCATAAGGCGAGTATATTCCACTGTTCCTTCATTTTTATTATAATATTTCTTTCCGTGTAGGAAAATTTCCCGTAGTCATTATTGTAATTAAAGCGTAAACAAACAAAAATTAGGGCTTATTAAAATTATTAAAAATTAGGATTATTTATTCCACTTCAATTGATAATTTAGAAATCAATATAGAAGAATCAAGTGTAAAAAAGGTATAGAGAATTTATCAAAACAATATAACAGCGTTTGTACAGTGGGGGTCGTGGACGCATTTTTGCCAAAAAGTGCAGAAAACGTTGAAGTGTATATTGATGCGTAAAGAATTAAAAAAAAATTGTTTAATTTAAACTTTTTTTCAAAAGAAAGTCGGTAACTAAAAATCGTTATTTTGGGCGTTAAAAAAAATTAATTAATTATAACTTTACAATCTAAATTGTTTTGCATACAAATTAACATCACGCGACATCTGCTAATGATCAAGCGATTGTGTGAAAATGTGAGATTTATCGTGGATCGCATAGAGTTCGGCTCGCGTCGAATGATCCGTCAACATATCTTGCGGCGTTGATGCGCATACGCGCAGGAAAACAGTCGAACAGGCCGATACACGGACGCTCGCCAATTAAGTTAATGTCGCCCGAGGCATCGTGGCCAAATCCCAGCACCGTCCGCATGTGCGTCCGTACATATTGCCCATCATACCCCTCCCTCTTTTTCGATAATTGGAGAACTTGACGATAGGCAATCTGCAGCGCTACTGCTCGAAGTCTATCGCCTATCGAATAGCTACGTACTTTCTTTCAGCGGAGTATATACTTATAGGTATGGTCAATACACTGAGAGAAAATTTCTAGTAAATATTACTATACTTTTTTGTAACGTAGGGACAGATACGACAAATAAAAAATTTTACTAGAAGGTATAGTAAAATTTGCTAGATTTGTAGTAAACTTTGCTGAGCTTATAATAAATTATATTATACTTTTTAATAAAATTTTTTGATGCGTTGACTCTGTCCCTGCGATACATAACAGTATAGTAATTTTTACTAGAACTTTTCTCTCCGTGTAGTAAAAATTACTATGTTCCGTAGAAATAGTAGGGTATACTCAACTTATGAAAATTTTTACTATAAAACCTACTAAAAATTCCTATGTACACAGCAATTTCTACTGTATAAATAGCAATATTTGCTATGTACATAGGAATTTTTAATATTTTTTATAGTAAAAATTTTTGATGCGTTGAGTCTGTCCCTGCGATACATAACAGTACAGTAATTTTTACTAGAACTTTTCTCTCCGTGTATATACTGATGCAGACGATGAATATTATCTTAATTGTTTCCTCCTTTTATACAAGTTCTTTTCGACTCTTAAATTAAATTCTTCGATGAGGCGTAAATGACGATCGAGTTTCCGACGATTCGAGTATTTAAATGTTCGTAACTAATAAAGATTTGTTGAAAGAAGTAGTGCAATTAAGTCCAAGTGATTATACCACGCATTTTCTTCGAAGCTAGAAATTGAAATTTCTCTTTATGAACGCTGTAGTTAATGAAATCTTTCAAGGGTCCTGTGCAAGTTTTAACTTGAATTAAGATTAAGTCTTAAGTTTGGGGAAATGATACATTCCGCAAGATAACAGAGTTTCAATTAACCGAATTGGTAAGTTAATTTTCGGAGCACTTGAAGGTAACGTCGCGCTTTATTGCGCATTCGCAGGGCAATGCATTTGTCTTTTACGCGACGCTGATAGCCATAATAATTTTGAGGGCTCTCGAAGAGCGCAGACATTTTGGAAACATCGATTTATCACGGCCTCGAATAAATTTTCTCGAAATTCAGCTGACAGGGAAGAAAATGAGAAGTTAAACATCTTTCGAGCGTTAGAGTATATATAATGAAAGAAAAAAAAGTCTTATCTTGAGAGAAAAGCTATTAGGTAGGTCGATCGGTCAAGCAAAGGAGTCCGGGCGTGACTCGCCGAAAAAAATCTGTCCCGAGCGGAGAAGGGTGAGAGGGGGGGACTCATTTTAATTTTCAGGAATGCGATAAGCATCGCAAGGGCATAGTTTTCGCGAGGAGGCCTGGGCTATTTTCACGTGACTCAGCTCAGTGTAAACATTGACATCCGAAAGGTGGAGCAGGCGCGCGCGTAATTTGAATAATGACGATAATCAGGCGCCTTCGTGTTGCGGTAGCTCGCGGCTACGATGGGAGAGGAAAAAAAACGAAGGAGAGACTCCGACGTATGGGTATACACGTGACGCACGATTATTACTATCGAAGCCTTGATCTCACCCTTATACTGACCGCATCGACGCGTCCGCGTCGTTTTCTTCTCTCGTCCTTTCCTCCTCGATCCTTTGATACCCTTCATCTTGCTCCTTCGTTACTCCTCAGAACTACCTACACTCTCTCGCCATATAAGTGATTTGCTCACTTTTCTGCGGTCTCTTCTTATATCCGACATTTGTATTACATTCGATGCGAGAAAGTGTATCTAAATAATTTTAAATTAAGGTGGAGTGAAGAGACCTGTAAAAGCGTGTAAACATTGCTTTTAACGAGATTATACTCTCTAAATTCCATGCAGTGAAATTTTCACTAATTTAAACAGTGACTATCGTGTTGACTTATTAAATAGAAAACCTTTACTGATTTAAGTGACGAATTTTGCTTTACACTGGATGAAAAATGAAAATTTTCACTTATTTATACAGAGATGGTCGTTTTTACTGATTAAGTAGTGATATGTCACTGACATTTCACTTATCCATTCAGTGAATATACACTTTGACACGGTGACCTGATCCCTCACTATCGGAAAAAGTGAATATTCACTGAATAGAATTTATAGAGAGCATAACAACATACACGTTTCTTTAAAATGATATAGAGATCGTGAACTTGATTAAACACTTTTATTGCTACGGTATAATAACATTCACGTGTGTGAATGCTCGTTAATAAAACAATGAAATTATTACTATACAATTAAAGATTCACAGATACAAAGAGAATCTTATTGAATTCTCTTAAAAAAAATTCGTTAGCGAGATTTAATCAAATATTTGCATCTGCATATATTTTTTTGTAGAGTAAATTTAAATAAACGACAATTCAAGGCACTTTTACTATCATTATTTTCTCCACTTGCTTTATAAATAAGAAATCGCAAACGTTTAAGTGATAATTATCGCGAAAGGCAGTAAAACAAAGAAACTAAATGCTTCGCATTCAAAGAAAAGTAAATTTAATCAAATAATTTCCTGAAATTCACAGCTAAACCTATCAGCGCGCTAATCTTAAACTCTATACAAACCTCATTGTATTTATTCTTATAATTTTTTCACACAATCAGGGCGCGGAATCGGGTGGATGCTAATTCTCGCTGCACGCACGCGCGCTCGCCGCGGCCAAAGCAAGTGCGCATCTAAAATCAAAACCATCGGCTTATCACGATCGAAAAAAGGAACTCCATACGTTCTCACATTGTCTCGTTGAATCTCGCTATAGGGACCCTCTCGCCGGCGCGGCCTTCCGCCGCTGGGAGATCGCGCGATGGTCGCGGTCGGTGCAGATGGCCTCGGCACGCGCGTCAACAGGGAGGAGGCGACTTTCCGCGGTAGGCAGGACCGGTGCGAACGACCAGGTGCGGGAAGCCGGAAAAAAGCGAGCGAGGACGACGACGCCATCGCTGGGCGCGCGAATTAAAGATCGAGCCCCGGGGCGACGTGCGTCGCCTGCTCGCGCGCGGTTATTAGTTTTAATATGCCATTACGCTGCGGCTTGTGCTGATGCTGAATGCCACAGGACTGCCTTCTTTTTTTTTTTTTTTTTTTTGCCCCAAAGCAGACCAGTTGCGTGTCATTAAACTCCTTTTTTTTTCTCGGCCTCGCCAAATATCATGATTGTCGAGTCCGGGAAATTTTTATAATGTCTCGATTTCTTGCTGCTGGAGCGCGAAGCTCATGTGTATACAAGAAGAGAAATTTGCAATTTCGTCACGAACTGCTCGCGATTTTTCTTTTTATTTTTTAGAAAAACTGGTACATTCCATTTGAAAAAGTTGTGAAAAATATACATAGAGAAATTTATCAGATTCAAAAATTACAATGTAAAATTCACTGGAGAGTTTGTCTCTGTGTAAGTTCATAAATAAATAGACTATTATTTTTTCATTCCGAAAGTTTAATCATTAAGGGTACGGTCGAAATTAAAAAGCGCCGAATACAGTTTACCGCCGAGATATTTTAATTTCACGGACGACTCTGCTCTCCTCGCGAGACCGAACCGCTCGGAGTGCCTATTTCAACATTTTCCTAAGGCAGCGGCAAAGGGATGGCGCGCGGGCACAAAAAAAACTTCGGGAGCTGCGCGTCCGAAATTAAAAATGTCGCTCATCCTTTATCCCTGGTGGGCGCTCGTAGGTGAGCCGGGAGCCGAACGAATAAAAAGCCTCGCCTAATTAAAAATTTGCATGCCCGCGTACACTCGCAGATCTAAGAAGATTAGAAGCTCCGCGAGTGGACGGCTGATTTTTGCGCAGGGGCAGGTGGTGGCGGTCGCATTAGGGGCGCAAAGAAGCGGCCGAGAGGGGACGCCGACTGAGAGAAAGAGAAAGAGAGAGCAAAATGGGTAGACGGTGTAAAAAAAAACGACGGCCCCTTTTGCGCGAACGAGCGTCCGGGATGCACGAGTGCACGCGCCAGCGAATCCGGCCAATCGCGACCGGCCGCTCCACCTCGCCATTTTCGCTCGCGCTACCGAGAGGCGTGGTGTTCTTTTCTCGCGCCTCGTACGAGCAACGGACTGTTTCGGTAAAAAGAACGGCGAACGCTCGACGGCCTATTGACGGTGGAACGGAGTCAAGAAGCCAGTAGTCGCCCGGTTCTTTTTTTTTTGCACTCGAGAGGGCGATTGAGCTTCACTAATGTAGAGATTTTATTGCTTGTTCTAGTAGCGATTTATAGCGAGGTAAAACAGTTGGTGGTCTTCAAAGGAATTTACATCTGTACTTTTTATTTATTTTTTATTTCTTCATTTTAAGATTTAATTGAGTGAGAGTACAATAATTTAAATATACGATTATCAAATATTTTAACAAAAACGTTCTGTTTATTATGTATAGAAGGTTTCATTAGGTAGAAATAAAAGAAATTTTATTTATTTATATTCAATGAATTTGATGTGCAGAGTAATTTATTTTAACGACAATCATAAGTAGATTTTATAAAAGTTCTCTTAAAATACAAAATTCATTTTCTCAAAAAAATTGGGCACCCTTTTATTTTTCAAAACGAAGTCACGATGAAATGCATTCGAATATAAATTGCCCGAAGAAAAAACAGCATCGCTAAAACAAACGGTATAACTGAAAATGCCTATATGTGAGCTAACATCATCGAACATTTAGTTTATGCTGAATTAAAACGGTCAACCGAATTTCGATCTCGAGGCGCAAAAATGATCAAACAAACATTTCACTACCCCGAGTAAATATTTACAAAATTTAGCGCGCTCGAATCGATAGAGCGAAAGAGAGAAGCCATCATCGACACCGAAGCGCATCGCAATAAGTGCGCCCGCGGGCCCGGAGACGACACTACCTTCCCGTTATCCTCTCTCTATATAGATTCATCACATTACGCGAGTCCTGCGCGCAAAAGAAGTCGATAATACCCCCGGCCCTGCCGATTCTTCTGCGCTCCGCGGCACAAAAATCGTCGCTCGAATATACATCATCATCGATCAACTCACCGTCGCTCTCCCCCGACGGATTGAAACGTGAATTTTCAATACGACGAGCCGTCGTTTCTTGCGGGAGGGCGCGCGCCTGTTCGATTCGCTGCGATTGTGCCTTTTTTCTCGGCAGTTTCGATCGGCTCGTTTTACTTTTTTTTTTCGAGCGGAGATCGCGCGCCGAATTAGCGGTCGGCCGAGCGTGAAAGAGCGGCTACACGCTGGCGGAGGTGCTAAACGACGTCCGCTCGGCTGATCGTTGGGGGCTTCGATCGACGAGCTGCCGGGTGCATTCGACGCGCTACTCGATATCGGACTCTGGTGGGATTGTTTGTTTTTGATGAATACTGGGTTTGCTTCTGCAAGCGATTCGATGGTTGTACTTATCCTTCGATGCGAATTTTATTTTACGTATACGATTGTGGAAATATTTTTAATTATATCGCTCGTCTGTAGCTATTCGTTCATTTGCGGACAATCGTGCGACGATTTATACTAAGATTATATTTTGACGAGCAATACTGCAGTTACTTGTAATCAAATTGTTAAGACTAAAAAATAAATCGTGACGGTATACTTTTTTCTTTTTAAATTGTTAAAGATTAAACTTTTTTTTAAGAATTATTTCTTTAAATTAATTTATTTATTGCATTTATTAATACCAGTTGTTACATATATTATTAATTACAAAATTGGTTTATATATATACAAGTTATAAAAAATAAAAAAATACTTTGCTATACGCAACACCCAGTCATCGTTTGTTTATTTAATTATTTTTATAAAATGATTTATTTGTTAGTTTTTGTGCGATCGTTACCAGATTTCACTTATTCAATATAAAGTATAGAAGTAAAATCAAACTCCTGGAGTTTTAAATTTAGAGCATGGAAGAACAGTTTTTCGATTAAACATGCATTCGAAGCGCATCATTATCCTAAAAATGCCGAGCAAACATTTTAAATCTGATCAGGCGGGACCATTGTCCTATACCCACAACAATACTTTCGCGGCCGGGGGGAGAGAACGGACTGCCTAAATTCGGCCGCACCCGTACGAAAGCAAAAAGCAGCGACCAAAGAAAGTCCGAACTCTGCACCTGCATCATCTGTATATCGCGAGTCTCGAGATTAGCCGAAGAAACGAGGCGCCCGGCAAAAAATCGGCGCAGCGCCGCTCGTTTCGTATTCTTTTCTCTCAGGGCGCGCGCGTACATACATACATGCAACGAATCTCCTCTCGCGTGCGTCTGTCCAACGGAGAGAGAAAGAGAGAAAGAGAAAAAAAAAGGGAAGGATCGAGAGAGAGCCCGGGATAATTGCATACCGATCGGCCGTCCGAGAGATCGATCTCGGATGGCGCGGAAGGGACGAGGGGCGCTTCGCCTATATACCCTCCGCGGCGGCGAATCGATCGGACTTGCATTCGCATCGGGAGAAACGAGAATTCAGCTGCCGCCCGAGGGGGGAAGAGAAAAATGCGCGCCGCTATGATGATCCTCGGACTGACGAGACGACGCGATCGTTATAAATCACGCCGGCGGTGGCGATCGGCGCAGGCTCGTCCGATATATACGTCGCTTCCAAGCGGCTCGCACTTTTGCATAGACGCAGTCGCCACTGAATTTAGTCCGGCGCGGACGCTTGCAATGGACTCACTCGATTATTGTATGTATGAGCGGTGTGCAACTTGCGGATGGCGAAATGCGACGAGGTGAGCGTTTTTTTTTTCTTTACACAGTTTTCGTGATTTCGCTGATTGTTGAAAGAATGTTTAACGATCTTTTGAAACTCGATTTAAATTTCAAATTCTCTCCACTATTGAGAAGTAGCGAGGGAACGATATACGTTAAAGTATTTCTGTCTATTTTAATAATTCAAGTAATCCGTATCGATGTGAAGTTTAAAATATATTTTTCATCTGGGCCAAGTGCAAGTCTATTTTTTTTAGGAGGCAGTATAGATAAGTGAAAATTGATTGAGATTAAAAATGAAGTTAATTACGTTCATCTTCCGTGAAAGTCAGTACAGAGAAATAGAGGTCAACTAGAATAGAACGTTTCTATTTTTGACTTGGCTTCATAAGAAATGAACGAAATTAATTATTACTCTCTTCGCAGTGGAAGAAACGGTGGAAAATGCATAAGAACCGTCTCCTTGAAATGGTCGGAAGTCGCGAGACGTTCGGATCGCATAGCCCTGCTCATCCCCAGGTTTTAATTTCTAAAACGGAAAAACAAAAGGAGGCTCCCTTGTTACCTCGACACATCCATTATTCCATTACGCGCCAGCAGTCGTCGTCCGATTGCATAAATAATCGAGAGTGCACTTTTGCGGGGGCTGCTGGGCAGGCGCGACGCGAAAAGCGCCGTCGCTGTCTTCGCCTCCCCTGCCCTTCTACGAAAGCGCGAACGCGCGCCCCACCTTAACTTATTTATACGTATTACCGATGCATTATGCATCCAGCCGGTATTTGAGCGCAGAGAGGCGGCGGGGTCGATGCATCCCTCTCGCTCGGATCTCCTCGTGCATTTTTCAAGGGCGCCTATGACCCCTCGGTCTGGGCTATTTCATCCCAAAGGTGCACCTCTGAATTTTCGCTTAAACGCTTTGAAATTGGGGGCCTCATGAAATTTCTGCCCAGTCTATAAATACACGGCTGTGTGAACTACTGTTTTCGAGTGTACTTGTGTAGATGGAATTTGAAATACATTTGGATGTGGGTAAAATGGCTTGTTTCAAATTGAAGTAAAATTATATATCCTTGGTGAGCATTAATAGCATTGTTATCAATTAAAGGCAGTTTGAAATGTACTAGGCTACTATACCGTTAATATGATTGTAGTTAATGTATTTTCCAATAATACCGCAGTGATTAATTAGTCGGTAATTGATTATTATTGAATTGTAAATGTTCTTAATTAACGTGCAGGCTCGATATTAATCATAAATATTGATTCGCAAATGTATATCCTAACAAGGTTGGCCTAGTTTCTGGCCAGAAACCATACGTGGACTATTGTATCTAACTTCCGAGTTGTTCTACCAAGTATAAACTTCGGGGCATTATTAAAACTACATTAGAAGTTTTATATGCAAATCATTCTGACGTCGAATAAATTTACACAGTAAAATTGCTGTTTTTGGTCGTTTCATTAATAATAAATCACCTAACGATTGGACTCATTTCAATAACATTAGAATCTGCTTTAAAATTCATGTCACTTTTTTTTAACAACTGCGATATTCTAACAACTTTAGAACGAGTAAAGAAGATTCCGCTTTTTCAAAAAAAATAAGTAAATATACTTTTCTTCATTTTTAAATAAACAAAATTTTCATCCTTAAAAAAAAGTATATATTTTCCTTTGAAATCAATGTATACAGTTTAAATTAGAATTTCATTTGTCTCTTATAAGACCAATTCGAATTTTTTTGTCCTACCAGATTCATTTAAACGTTAGAACGACTCGACTACTGCAGTTGGTCAGAAGCGAAGGAAAGTAACCCCCTCGCTTCGTCCATGTTGGCCTCGACCAGATAAATTCATCGAGATAAAATTTTCCGTCTTTAGGGCCTGCTAATTATGGCCGGAGAAGGGCTCGCGTAATAAACATTTAACGACGCGCGTGCACACGGACCCCAAGTCGATTGTATTCGCAAATTTGCCGCTTCCGTTAATTATGAAGTCAAGTTCGTTACAAAGCGAAAATTAACCTCGAAGATACCGTGGAGGGCAGCTCCTCCATTTTCGCAAATTGGTTTAGCGCTCATTAAAAACCCGATAGCGCGCGTCTCCACGTCGCCTTGCCGCTTCTTTTCCCTCCGGCAGGCGTAGATTTCCATTATCGCCGATTTTGCGGATTATCCCCTATCAATAAATATCGCCGCTTTCCTACTACGGCTCGGTTGCGACCGCATTTTCGCACGACTCCGTCGACCTGTTATAAGTATATTGAGCATTTTTTTTATCTGTGCTTGATCTTGCTTTTTCTGCAGTCGCTCCCTTTTATCTTGTTGCGTGGAGAGTAACGTTTACTTTTTTCCTCGTGTTTGTACTGAATTAATTTTTTTTTATTTAGCGAATTCTGTACATTTTTTTAAGCAGTTATACCCTCTAAATTTGGAAACGTTACAATTCAGTAAGAATTTTGAAACTACCCGCGTAAAAATAATTCAGACTAAAATAAGACGCTAAAAAGATTCATCTCTATTATGTCCGAATTTAAGATTTTTTAAGACTCAAAAAGATTCTCTTTTAGTAAGTATCTAAATATTAATTTAACATCCTTTCGAGATCGTTATTTTAATACATTATTAATATTCGTTTAATACGATCAATTTTTTCAATTTTTCATACAAAAGATCTTATAAAAATCGTTATAATAATAAGATCTTATATTTAATATTTTTTTTATTTATATGTGTTAATCTAATATTAATATTTTATTAAAGCAATGATCTCGAAAAGATGTTAAATTGATTTTTAGGCGCTAGAGAATCATTTTAAATATTAAGAAACCTCAAATCCGGACATAATAAAGACGAATTTTTTTTCGTCTTATTTTAGTCCGAATTATTTTTACGCGGGTATTTCTTCAATGCGTCACATTTTTTAATTAAACTACTTGATTAGTTTAAAATAAAACGTGTAATTTAAATTAAGTTCCTATCGCTTAAAAAAAGTAAAGAGCATTTGAGAATCCCCACTGCATTGATTATCGAAGCAAAGCCTTTTAATTCGAAAAATAAGCGGCTTGGCCAACAAACGTCCGTTAGCCTCCGCAAAGAGCGGAAGCCCAATAGCAAAGAGGACAGAGAAAGACACGGAGTGGAGACGAAGGAAAAAAGGGAAAACAATCAATCGGTCAATCGAGCTTTTTCGGCTTCTTTGCGAAGACCCACTAGTAGCGCAAGCGTAATTAAATCTAAGCGGGACGTCGGCGAGTCTTTTGCGCGAGAATACGAGAGCGACCAGACGACATCGCACTTTTGACCGGGCCGCGGTGTTAATTAGCGAGATAATTAGGACCGCCGCAGAATCAACAGTCCCTCCTGAAGGCGCGTCAAAGGGCTTCTCCCTTGGCGAGACGCGGACGGGGCTTCTTTGACTCGGCGCCGTGCGCTTGGTCCTTCTATATTGTTACTCGATCGGAGCTTAATCGATGCGTCGCTTTGTTTTGCAACGACTATTTACGGAACGACTTATTTTACAATTTCTGCAAATCTGGAGAAATTGTATTTTTTTATTTATTTATTTAACTAAATTCAACGGACACTTAGCAGTTCTTAAATATACAAAATTTGAATTATTACAAATTTATGATACAAAATATATATAAGTAATGTGCATTATATTTATTTATTTATTTAATAATTTCGACGGACCTATATAGTTCTTGGTATACAAATTACAATATACAAAGGATACTTAAAACTAAAGAAACAGAATTCATATATCTATATAATTATATATCTAATTTTATTACTAGCAACAGTATTTGAATGAATACTTACCGTGAGTTTGATTTGTAGAGATTTTTTTTTGTATATAGAATAACTGAGAATAGAGTAATTTATTTTTGTTTTGCAAATTCTAACCTACGCATACGTGAATAACGCTCACGACATTAGAATCCGTACAACATGATTTTCACATTTTGCGAAGCTACTTTGTACTTTAAGTACGGTTATATATCTCTTTGATGGCTTCTAAAAAGTAAATTATTAGTTGCCGAAGTGACTGGGAGGAACCTATAACTTGCAGCAACAAATTTCTTATAAACTCCATAAATAGCAGATGCAGTTTTGTCGGACTGCCAAACGTTAGATGAAGTGCCCCGTCGAAATTAGATGCTCGCCGTTCCCACGATTAAATAATTCTCCCCACCGGTGGACTTTCCTCTCCACTCCATCCAATTAACATGTCCGACGAAATACTCAGCGGCGAAGATTAGGCTGCCTCCTTCAAATTTCGTTCGCCCCAGATTACCGAAGCCTCGTCCTTTCGTTGTTTTTTTTTTTATATAAAAAAGGAGAAAATACAAAAATATCCGGCGGCACACGCTGTGAGGCACTCGAGTGCGCAACAACCGTTTACTCGGAAAATTGCCTCTAAAAGCCCGCCGCCGACGGAGTCATCGAGACAAAACCCGGACGCGAGCCTCCGCCCACCCACGCGAGGCGCGCCTGCACGCGAAAAGTCCAAGAGCACGGCTAACAAACGAGCAACTTGTCTCTCTTCGGCGGAAAGCGTCACTGCTGTTTTTCCTTCGAGTGCAGGGAGAGAAGGGGGGTCGGTCTTTTTACTCACCGCTCCGGAGCAAGTTACCTTTAACTTTCCTTGCGCCGCGAGTTCAGCTTCTTGGCAGACTTTCGGAATCCCTCCCGCTTGTAACGACGAAAAAACGGCGATTCCACTTGTCTGGATTTTGCTCCGACGGCAGAAGCTGGCGAAAAATGGCCTCGATTTAATTGTAATTTGCAAGGCGCTCGACCGCGCGTGGAGGGCAATTTTAATTTTAGCCGAACGCGCCGCAGTTTTCGCAAACAATTGAGCTTGTTTTGTCGCCTCTAACGCGATTTAATTAATTCGTCTGCTCGTCTTGAGCGTCGGTTCGCTCGGTGTATTTTTTTTTATTATTCCTTTTTCGAGCGCCACCCGGAAGAGTATTTTAATTGAAATTTTTACTTTGGGGCGGCGCTGGAAATTTCCCTTTGGCCCATGCCCGCTTGCTTTTAATGAATTATCTTTTTCGCGTGGCAAACTTTGACTTTGAGTGATAAATAATGCATGCCGTGAAATTATGAAATAAAAAAAAAAAATAGAAGAGAGAGGGAGAGAGATCCCCTTACTCGTCGAGTGCGTTATTCAGTCGCTTATTATACGGAGGCTAAAGGATCGGCGAAAAATGGCGAGGGCGGGATTAAAAGCGAATTAATGAATTTGAATGGTGTAAATCATCGCGTTATTATGCAGCATCCCTTTCAATAATACTAAAGTAAATATGAAGTTATTAAATTCCACGCGCGTAAAGTGCCGTAAAAGGAGCATCACAATATGCATTTACAGGGTAGTTGCGCGCGCCATTTACCCGTTGAAACTTGGCCCAGGCACGTACATACCCATTCGCAGTTAAATTATTAATTTCGCGCTTCTCAACTTTCTTACCGGAGAGGGGCGCAAAGCGCGGCGATTTCCTTGCCGGGTCGTCTTCGTTTTTTCTCCCTTGCGAGGGGAAAGAGAAAAAAAGGAAGGGATCGAGAGGGCAAAAGTCCTCCTCCCGCTCTGCCATTTTTTCGATACATAAAACATCCGCGACGACGTGCTCGGCGAAAACGAAAGGAAGGAAATGCATCGGAATTGGAAGTAACGTCGCACCGACATAAATTCTGGAGAGCCACGTAGCAGGGGCAGAGGGGGGGGAGGAGAAAGGGGCAAAAAAAAGGACGGAAAGAGACAACGACGACGTCAATCCTCGAGTCCCCGGCGTTTTCCGGCCGAATTTGAAATGCAGATCCGAAAAACTTGGCGCACTCGCGTCGAAATCTTGCGCGCGCGCTCATTGGAAAAATACGCGGATTTTTCGTTTGCGCGAACGTGCGACGCTCTGCATCGCGATTGCCACTGTTCTTTAAATGCGAGCGCATCTGACGCTCTCTCTCCGTTCTTTTAATCAATTCCGGATTTACTGCGAATACTTTATCTTTCAATTTCCCTGTGATTTCAGGAATGTCTGCAAATTATTCGAGAATCACCGCTGATTCATAAAAGTTTCTCATAGTTGCATATTTCGTACAGATATCAATTTTTTACTTTCTTTTCATTATTTATGCAAGTGTGCACTAAAAATGATTATCTTTTAAATAGTGCTTCATTCGTTTTAATAATGGGCTATGTAAAGAAAACTTTTTTGCATTGATTATATAAATA
This sequence comes from Sycophila sp. Sp_5, assembly GCA_018906775.1. Classification (NCBI taxonomy): domain Eukaryota; kingdom Metazoa; phylum Arthropoda; class Insecta; order Hymenoptera; family Eurytomidae; genus Sycophila; species Sycophila sp. Sp_5. The sequence continues at coordinate 195,692 of JACCID010000097.1, read as the reverse complement.
TTCAAATTTGTATACTAAAAATTCACGTGTAATACTGACTTTTAATTTGTAAATTTAACATATACGTTTTAAAATTTATATTTATTTAAGAAAACGTAAAATTATATACGTATCTTCGATAAATGAAATAGCACTATTTGTTATAAAAAAAAATTACGATATCAAATATTCAGGAACGTAATTTTCGAAATGGCTTTTCTCGAGTCAAATTAAAACTCTTGGATTAAGTCACTCCAATTTATAAGAACCACTATACCATATCGCGATCTTAAAAAAAATGTACAGGCATGACTTATGTAGGAAGGAGCGTGGGCGCGCGGCATGCGAGCTCCAAGACGAATGAAATAATTTTTCCTTAACTTTTGGCCACGCCTGGAATTTCCCACTCGTCTCATCCATAACGCCTGGGCTAGGAGCCGCTTAAATAACGAGTCGTCCCACGGGAGGACTTTCTCGGGCGATCCCGCAAAAACTTGGCCAAGCACATCCCCGGGACGGATTCGATGCCGCGGCGACGAGTTTTTCGCCTCCGCGACCGCGTACACCCCTTTCCGCTCTTTTTTTTTTTTATTTTCACAAGGGAAGAAGCGGGCGCAATATTTATCAGAAGTCGCGAGCGAAGCGCTTTCTTGTCTCGGCAAACTTTGCGCCGCTTGCTCATTCTCGCTCGGGAAAAATGACGGGCCGGGCGCTTGTAAAAATAATTTTTTCCGATTAATCAGGCTGCATTTTTCTCGCCAGTTTTGAGCTTCCTCCCTGCTACATGACGAAGTGCTCTGATTTAACTCGGCGCTAAAGAAAACTGCTTCGATTTTTATCTCGCATTCGTGATGCATCGCCCATCCCAGTGCAACAATACGCTTTTCCAAAGCGATTTGTTTTCATAACGTTATCTTTCGCCCTCTTGAAAATCTCAATCCGATAAATTGTATCCGCTTCGTTTTTTACTCTTTTTCTTTAGAGCGTTTAAATTTATTTGCGATTACGGGGTTATTCCCGGCCATGGAGTTCCGTTAAATTGCATAACGCGCCACGCGTTTCGCGTGGCGACCTTCGGCTCCGTCCATTAGGTATACTTCCGAGTAGCTGGAAAAGCAGAAAAGTAAGAAGGCGAAAGACTCGAGGCGGACGCGAGTCAAAGGAGAGTCGAGGCCGGAGCCTCTCGTCGCTTTCTTGTCGTGCTTTGGCTCTTTCTCCGCTTTCTCGTCGGCGCTATTGTTTTATTGGGCTATTAGGAGCTTTCTTTCTCGCCGAGCAGGCCGTTTGATGTCGCGCGACAAGTTGTTGCTTCCGTCCCGAGATGTAAAGTCATTTTGATGCGTCGGGAAAAGCGTTTTTGGCAAAGTAATGCATCGCCGAGTGTCTCTTTGATTCCCGCTCAAGTCCAAATAGAATTTTCGTGATACTTTGTCGTTTTTTTGTTGTTCGTTGCATTAGCGGGTCGGCCCCTGAGTTGTACGGAGGAATGTCTTATTATGTGAAACGCCTTCATACTTATTCTATGTTTTTTCTTTTAATTTTCGATGCATATTGCAGCTTTTCATTATTCAACACACAGAGCAGAGAAATTATTCGAAGTGTTAAATATTTTAATTTATTCAGTGAACATTTTTAAACTAAAATAAACGTATTACTAAAACAATCGCTGCTATACTGTACCACACGAAGAAAAATGTTATAGTAAAAATTACTATGTTCCGTAGGAACAGTGGGGTATACTCAACTTATGAAAATTTTTACTATAAAAAAATACTAAAAATTCCTATGTACATAGCAATTTCTACTATATAAATAACAATTTTTGCTACCATGTAAATTTGAAAATGTGAAATTCACTTGAAAAATGTGAATAGTGAGATATTTTATGTGAAAAATCATTCACCTATTTAGCATGTGAACGGTTTTTCACTTTTTAAATGTCACTTTTTACATTTTTCAAGTGAATTTCACATTTTCAGATTTAGAGAGTATGTACATAGGAATTTTTAGTATGTTTTATAGTAAAAATCGTCATAGGTCGAGTATGTCCCATCGTTCCTACGGAATATAGTAATTTTTACTATAACATTTCTCTCCGTGTAATTAATTAATTATATAAACATCAATTCATGTCGTATAAAATTAACTCATGAACGATAAAATATAATATCTGCAAGAGCTGGAAGGTAATACTTTACTTAAAATAAAATTGTAAGTCTTACAACAAGTCGACATTTTGTGTGAAAAGTACGGAAGCGAAACGAGTATACAACGTCAAAACTCAGGGCAATATTCTCTACTCAAAAAAAAAAAAAAAAAAGAAAGGAGTGAGCGAAGAGTCGAGAGTCGGAGCGATAAATTGGCGCGGACTGGCCGGCAATTTAGGCGCGAGAAATATATTTTCTGGAGAAAATCAAAGGACCGCGCGTAACGCTGCTGTGGCACACTCTTCCCGTCCGGTAAACGTCGGATCATCCACGTCGCGATAGTCGCAAGTCAGCTCGCTCCCGGTCGTCGCTCCGCGGGCGCAAAGCGGAACCCCCGTCCGGCTCGAAAATCAAAGAGGAGATTCCCTCGGATATGACCGAGTCAGCAGCCAGCGCCGGCGCGGCCTTCGCTCCGCTCTTTCTCCGTGTCTTGTCGCTTCCGCCGGCGGGACGTGCGCGGCGCTCGCGCGGACGTTAATTGGCGATTTCGAGAGGGACGGCCGAACTGCGAACTCGTCCTGCTGACGGATAGTGAGGCCGATTAGCGTCAGCCCGCCGCGAGAGCCTTGATATTAGTTCGTTAACCCGTGCGTGGCTCGCCTCGCATTCCGGGGGCCCCTTAATTGACGTGAAGCATCGAGAGAGGTGCCCCGCTCTCTCCTCCCTCTTTCCCCGGATTTTTCCGGCGGGACGTACGTGTCATCTTTCAGCGGCGGATCCAGATCGCGGATTCTGTCCTCCGTCGCCGGGGCTAATTGTTACCCCCACCCGCCGCGCGGATCCTCGCGTGACGGGAAAAGTGTATAAGGGGGCTCCTCCGCGATGATTGCCACGCTCGCATCCAGGAAATAGTCAATTTAATTGGTGTCCAGCGTGCTTCCCGGTAAAGGGAATGATTACATTGATTCGCGATAAAGTTTCCCAGGTGGATTCTGGCTCTCTGACTTTTGACGCTTCTATCTCAGCATGTTTTATTTAAAGAAACGGTGAATGCGAATTAATTTTATTGCCATTTAGCGTTATTTTAATTTGTGTAATTCATCCGGTGTATACGTATATATGAGCCAGACTATTATTATCCTTCGTCGTTTATAACTGTGCAACTTTTTAATAACTGTATAGCACGGGGTGAATACTGTGTGTGTGTGTGTGACTGTTGTGACCATTGAGCGTAGCCTTAATTTATAAAGATTGACAATTTTCCATTAAACGTTAATGACTCGCTGAAACATACGAGTATAAAAATTATAGAAAACAAGTGAGCGAGTGCTTAAACAACGGGGAAATGTCTGTGTTCATTGGGCAGTTTAGCATTGCCAGAACCCCAGTCACCTTTTATATTTGTGGTCTTCGTTGCCGTGCAAGCGCTGGCCGCGGTCGAGCCTGCGGCCCGATCGTAAAATTTGTCCGGGTTCGTTTAACGGCTGACGATGCATAAGCATTATTTTTCTTGCTTGCGGAATTTTCGCGGGTAATTTTGTAATAGAGAAGATTTGTATCGTGTTTAAGTCGCGATTTATGTGCGGCTTAAATACCGCTCGACGTTAAAAATTGCTGGCTGGCACGTGTGCTCCGCTTCCTTCCTTTCCTTTTTTTTTTATAAAAATCATTTTCCGCGGATTAATTTACAACTCCCGCGAGAGTTTTATCCGGATGAAATATTAGGTTATAAATATTGGCTTTTATTTACGTCGGTCATGCGAAGTGCTTACGATTGGTTTTACGTTGTATTGTGTCCCACGTAGTTAGTGGTACGAGTCTTAAAAATAGTTTTCAGTTCGACAATGGTATTTATCGTGTGATTGTGAATTGAAGAAAGGTTTCTTTTCACGATCTCTTATTACTAATATTTTTTTCTATCATTAAAATTTTTAGTGTATACTTCTGAGTGCTTGGGAATGACAAGGTATTATGATATATAGAGTATATACACCTTATTTTTAACTGCCTACTTTAGTATTTTATCCTGTAGACAGTTTATATATCCTTTAATTGTGCACACTGTGCTGCTGAATTTCTTTCGATATTTCACATTTCTTATAGAGTAAAAAAATCGCGTCCCCTTAGTCGAATGTTGAATCTCACGAAACTCACTTAACGTCCAAAGAAAATTCAAAGAAACTTTCCTACAATATTTTACATCGTCTTATAAATGCTCGCCCAAGATAAACCGAGAAATCTTCTGGGTCACGGCGAGTGAACCTCTCAGGTGCGGCGATTACGCTTCTCCGTTCCGGGGAAAAATTTCACAAAAGTCCGATACCCGCTATTGCGCTCCATCACACCGGAGCGACACGCTGGTCCGCGCGCAAACTTCCTCGGCAAACATAAGCGAGTAATTTAATCCAGTCAGGCAAAAGAAGCTCGACTTCGAGCAAACACAGTGCCCCGGAGCCGGATGTGCCGTGGCGACCGGAGAAAAACGGCGGCGCGCGCGTTTCCCGTGCTAAATGCGTCTTCGAAAAGTGCAATAATTCAGCGGGCCCCATACGTCTCGGTGGGTGAAGTTGCGATTCGCGGCGACAATAATCTCGAAACTCGCTCCGCCGCGGGGGTGGAGGAGGGGGTGGGGGTGCGCCTCGTCGCGATGCGTCCCGCGTGTCCACCGCTGAAAGCAATTCGAGAGCAATCGACTGAACAACACGCCGCAAATCAAACCCTGGCTCCCCACCCCTGTCCCTTTCTCTCGCTCGCAGATTCTCTTTCTCCGGCTCCATCGGCGTTTCCCTTTCTACTCCAAGCTGGGCCGGCTCCGAGTGCTGTTTTCGCTTTTTGCGTGATTTAGGTGCTGACTCTATTCTACTTTTTTAAATTTTTTTATGCTTGTGTAGAAATTGACTTATTTTTCTGTTTTATTTTTCGACTTCTCCTGTGAGGTGGATGTGGATCGGAGAAAAATAATTTTTCCACTTTTCATGACGAAATGACGGTGTATTTATGGACGTTGAGAGGGCGAGCAGGCATTTAAAAAAAAAAGTTTATTTTACAATTTCTGTGTATTTTTTATGTAGATATATGTTTTGTATGTAAGGGTGATAATAAAAGACTTCAGCGTAATTTAAACAAAAGTTTCGTTAAAACTTTATGCTTGATTAAATTAATCACTTTAGCAGATTTAAAACATTTATTTAGAGTACCATTTTATTAAGTTTCGAACTTTCTATATTAAATCATGTTTATGAGCTTTTTATTAATTTATGACTAGAGTTAAGTCTTTATCAATTTATTATAGGGTAGTTTACTGCTAACGACCGGTATAATAGCGTTTTGTATTGCAGCATTCTACATTCATTCATTAAAAAAAATCATGAAGAATGTTTTATTTCAAGTATCCTTTAAAAACGATATACAAATTCACATGATATATAAAATACATTCTCGATTAAAAATAATTAAATTATACAGACATAACGATATCTGAAAAGCTTTTGATAATTTAAGCTCATTCGAAATCCACTGCCGCTTTCCTTCTCATTAAGAAATATATAAATTTATAATTCTCTTGTTTATTATATAAAAAAAAATCGCATACATAAAGATTCGAATAAAAAATTCAATATCATTAACGCAATGAAGCGCTCTCATTATTAACTTATCACTATACAAAAGTTTCATGTATAAAAAGCAATGCATAATCCAACACCCGTATAAACAATTTAATTTTCCCTTAGAAAAGTTCTAGTAAATATTACTATACCTTTTTGTAACGTAGGGACAGACTCGACAAATAAAAAATTTTACTAGAAAGTATAGTAAAATTTGCTAGATTTATAGTAAACTTTGCTGAACTTATAATAAATTTTATAACGTTACATAACAATATAGTAATTTTTACTAGAACTTTTCTCTTCATGCAAGAATTCCACAAGTAGAGAAATGTTATACTAAAAATTACGATATGCCACGAAATGGGACATACTCGACCTATGACAATTTTTACTATAAAACATACTAAAAATTCCTAAGTACGTAGCAATTTCTACTATACAAATAGCAATTTTTGCTACGTACATAGGAATTTTTAGTATGTTTTATAGTAAAAATCGTCATAGGTCGAGTATATCCCATTGCTCCTACGGCATATAGAAATTTTTCCTATAACATTTCTCTCCGTGCACCAACCGGAACTTCCCTCAGCCCCGGAAACCGAAAAAATTCCTGTTAAAAAAGAACGAGGGAGTCAGCAAAATAAAATAAAACATCTCCAAAACATTATCTCATCCCCGAATCGTATAATCCTCGCGCGCGCTCGGTGACACGCTCGCCGCTTGTAAAAAGGTCTTTGCGCCGTGTGCGGCGGCTCTCCGTCTCTCTCGCAGATGGGGTGACGCGCGACAGCTGCCGATGCATCGAGGCCCTGCGCGCCGCCGCGCGCTCACGTATAATTGAATCGATCGTCAGAGCTCTTCGCGCGCGCGGATGCACATCTCTCGCACTTCCGCGTTCGCGCGTATATAACAGCGCGAGTTCTGCGGCGGCAGATCGAACTGCCCGGCGCGAGAGGCTACCTTTCCGATGCCAGCGTTTATACCTATAGGTCGAGGGGTCGTGTCGGATTGACCGGTGCTTACCTTTGCCATTGCGTTAATTAGTCGTGATATACTTGATTTATCCGATTTGCGACTTTGTTTCGAGAGAGTTGCAATTAATATTGCCTGCGTGTTTAATTTTTTTTCTTCTTTTTTTTAGTGGGAGGGGGAGGGTGACAGAGTCGCGTAGTTTTTTTCTTCAGGAAACGGCGGAGGGTGTTTTAAATTCGTCACGCTCGAGCAAAATTTCGTTAATTGCTGTTGAATCACTTGACATTCCATTCGATTGACTAATACCCGGTTGCGTATAACAAACATGGTTTATCCGGCTTTTACATCTTAATTAGATTCTTAGTCTCTTACTCACGGCGAGGATGCAAGACAATTTAATTTGAAGAAATATGGATGTCTCTATGAAGTTGAATATAAAGAATTTAGCTCTGTGACAAGAAAAAAAATTGATATATTATTATGATCTTTTTTTGTGATAAAATCGCGCGACGTTTATAGCTAATGACGTGGGCGCGGAAGAATAAGAGCCGTACCCGAGGGATGTCTTTTAAACAAAATTTTTTTAATATTCACTCTCGGTCGTCGTGGCACAAAGAAAATCCAAAAAACTTTCGAATCTCACGCCTTCGAGGATGCATTTCTCTCGAAATCGGTTATTCAAACACGAGGCATCAAAACAAAGAGATCCGAGATCCTCCTTACACGGAAGATATTACAATAATAAAACGGGGAACCGGTTCTCTGGGTGTCTTTTACGAAGGAACGACGAGGCGCGCGAGCCCGAAATTTATTGGAGGCCGAGGGGTCCCTTTCTTGCGACGGACCGAATTTCACGAGCGGACAATTTTTTCCATCAGAGGCCGCCACTGCCTGGCTTCAAATCTCCGGCGCTCTTCCCCTCGTTTAGCTCAGGCCTTTCGGACCGGAGGCGACCAGATAGACGCTGCTGCGATGGGCGCTCCACAGAATGCTCCGATTTTTTCCAATCGGAGCAAACGATCGCGAAATTTTTTTTTTTTTTGTTCATTTCAGAATATTTATCGATGTACGCTGGCTCTTCGTGAATTCTCCGAAAATTGTTTACAAGTCAATTGTTTTTTCAGAAGTATTTTACGCAAATTCAACAGTGATTTCGTGTACAAAGTAAACGGTCGACAATAAATTTCAACGATTCTCCGTCGTATGCTAGAATTAACATTTTCAAATAAAATTGATGATACAACATTCGATCTACAATTCCAATTTTACGACCATTCAAAGGCGTAACAAATTTCCCGTAGCATTGATGCCTTTCCACGTGGAACGGCAGTTTCTTCGAGCCCGTTTTCGTTATATATATATAAATCTCGATGAAATTAATACTCGCCTCGTAAACTACCAAAACGTCGCTTACTCCCAAATTAATATGTTCAAATTAAATTAGATTTACCTCACCGCTGTCCAAACAACTAACAAATCTCAAATGCAATCACCAGCTCCGATCATCACCCCTCAAATAAAAATGCGCTACCGGATCTAAGCAAGGGGTGAACTTTTCATCTCTGCTTTCCAAATCTGAAAATGCGAATAGTGACATTTAATAAGCGAAAAGCCGTTCACATAAAAAAAGTCACTATTCACATTTTCCAAGTGAATTTCACATTTTTAGATTTACAGAGTAGGCTAATTGAACGTGAAACTAATTTCCAACGGCCCGAAAATTGAATATAAGGGATGAAAAAGCAATATATATATAGAATAAAAAATGCAATTAAACGCAGTGCTCGGTCAATTTTTTAAAGCGAAATTCCTCCAAGATTCAGGCACAATCTCTCGTCCCGTCATCCAAGCTCACTCTCTGGAGCCCTCGAGCATCTCCCAAGACTTTTTCCACGCACGCTGCAGGCCGCCGTCTGCCTGCCTCGGATATAGCCCCGACCTGGGACGCGAGTGCGAGAGAGAAGTCTGTAGCACCCGAGTGGGACAGAAAGAGAGTGAGTAGGAGCGCACGCGAGCTCTCGCCGCCGTGGCCGCTGGCCTCGTGGTGGGGTGCGCATGCGCCCGCGGCCCGTTCAAGCGTGCGGCGCGAGAGTCCGTGTCTACTCCTACGGTACACCGTAGTCCCCCCCGGCCTGCGACTTCAGTCCAGTGCCATCCTCTCGGCGAGACGGTGCTGCTCGTGGCTGCACGGCTCCGCGCACCGATCGTGCCCCCGCGAGAGAGAGAGATACTCCCCCGCACGCTGGCTCAGAGTGCCATGCGCGAGCGCTGATCAAGCCGCGCGCGTCAATCTCCTCGAGTATCCCTCTTGTACAAGTGCCGCGGGTGAACTCGCCAAGTCGATCGACCGAGGAACGCTTCGGTCGGACTGGGCGAGGGTGAAAAAGAAAAAATTTTTTGCCATTTTTTTATACGAAAATTACTACCGTGAAGCGGCGGTTTGGCTCGACAGAGAATCCAAGTGCTGAGATAGTTCGCGCCGCTGTAAGAGCGAACAGTGACTGTGCTTTTTGATAAAAAAGAAAAAAAGGTTAGCAGTGAGGTTCAAGTGTATTTCGTGTGATTTTCTTGCTTTCGCTGTCGAGGGCTGCCTGCTGGCTGGAAGGGGGTGCTTGTGCTGAAGTAGGATGGGGGTGATTGAGATTTTTTGTGCGAGCTGTGCTTTGCGCTTCAGTTGCGTTTAAATTAAAGCCGAATGTGCTTTTGGAGTTCTTTTCGTGCATTTTTCAAGCACGAAATTTTGGAGCAGCGATCGAATGCGCTCGAAATTTTGGAGCAGCGATCCAATGCACTCGAAATTTTGGAGCAGCGCTCGAAATTTTGGAGCAACGATCAAATGTGCTCGGAATTTTGGAGCAGTGCTCGAAATTTTGGAGCAGCGATCGAATGCCTCGAAATTTTAGAGCGACGAACAAATGTGCTCGAAATTTTGGAGCAGCGATCGAATGCGCTCGAAATTTTGGAGCAGCGATCGAATGCACTCGAAATTTTGGAGCAGCGCTCAAAATTTTGGAGCAACGATCAAATGTGCTCGGAATTTTGGGCAGTGCTCGAAATTTTGGAGCCGCGATCGAATGCACTCGGAATTTTGGAGCAATGATCAAATGCGTTCGAAATTTTGTAGCAACGATCAAATGTGCTCGAAATTTTGGAGCAGCGATCGATCGAATGAATTTATTTTTTATCGTCGTTGGGTTGAGGAACTTTTGTCCACTATTGAAAGTAATGTGAAAAAGCGCATGTAAAAACAATCTGGCGATTCGGGAAACGCAGAGTGATTCATAGCGCGAGAGATAAAAGTAACATTTCGAAATCTCGGGAAATACATTTCTGTACGTGGATTAGGAAAAACAATTTCATTTTCGTGTTGCCTTGTCGAACGGAGAGCAGTTCATTCAAATTTAACTTAAGTTATTTCTTACGAAGCTTACGAAATCTGAAGTAAACACTTAGGTGAAAATTTTAAAAACATAATATTGATTGAATACTTCATTAGCTGGGAATAATTTAATCGCTTTTTCCATAATATTGTCGAGTACACTCGGAAAATTCGTATTTCGTGCAGCACAATTATGTAGGAATAAAACCAAATAATTTTTTAAAATTGATTAGTATAACAAAGGTTTATTTCTTACGTAGATTAACAAATTACTTAAAAGTAATAACTTCCGAATTTTTAAAATGTGATTAAACCGCATTAGATACTTGTCAACTCGAAAGAACATATTTTACAAAATGAATATAATTTAGTACAAAAAATGATTGAATAATTATTTAAAAATCATCGAAATACTGTATTGAAGGAAATTTATTCATTTTCATAAATTTTATACGTTTGTCTTATTCACGACTCGCCTACGTTTGTTTCATATTTCTTGATTAAATTAATAAAATTAATGTGCATTAGACTTATTAGTTATTGCATGTGCAATGATTAAAATAACTTGAAATGCAAGACACAATTGTGAAAATGAAATTACGTTTGAAAGGAGCGTGTAGCTCGAGCATACAGTTGACAGTTCCGTGCGCTGTAGCGACGGTCATAATCATGCATACTTACTATAGCCTTTTCAGAAATTAAAGTTGATCTTTTCATTAGATGTTAACTTAGGAGAAATATTCAATTCAGAGTGTAATATTTTCAGTTACTGCTCCTTTTTTTTTAGAATAACAAGAAGTTGCCCGATTTTTTTCATCTTCGATAAAAAGTGGGAAGAGTTATACTTTTACTCAAAATTATATTTACGTCAATATTTAGATGTCATGTCATAGTTTTGTTCTAAAATTGAGTTGATATTTGTTTCTGCACAGTTATTTTAGTTTTTACAAAATTAACTTTTTGATGTACTGCTCACTTTTTATACGTTGAACAAAACGTTAAAGTAGCTATTATTATACTGCTTATAAAAAAAACTATTCAAACTGCTGACAGTTCGAAGAAAAATTACCGTTCTGCAGTAAGATTTTCTTTAAGAATAATAAATTTTACTAAACGGTATTGTAAAGGTTCCCGTTTTATATATTTTCAAAGTGCAATTTCACTCTATGACTATAACTCCTTACATAGACAGTAATTTTTAATGCAACTTTCCGCCGAGTGCATAAACACAGAATAATTTATATCAAAAAATGATTTTCATATTTATACAAATACTCAACGAAACCTCGTTTCCTACTGCAATATTAAAACACACAAGAACTCAATTATAACAAAACCGACTTTTTCCAACTCAACCTAACTACAAGCAATCGGCAACTGTTACCTCAACAAATCACTCGAGAACCCCACATACGCAACAATAAAAAAAATAGCGAGAAACACTTATATAATAAATCATTCAGCACGCAGCACGCAAAGAAAATGCAAGAAATAAAAAAGAAAGAAAGGCACCCGTCCAGAAAGAAAATGCACTGAGCTCGGAAAATTTCTCCTTACAGATGCAGTGAACGGAGCGCACTAGTGCATCGTTCCGGTCAGTCAGCGTCGATATCGTGCCCTCAAACGCACGCGATAATCGCACCCCAGACTGCGACTATTACGCAGGAGTGAAAAATGTGCGTACTCGCGTGCACATTAACGCTGCTGGCGCTCCTCGGGCCGCTGAGTGCGGCCATCGAGTGGAAGCACAGCGCCGTCCTGGACAACAACTTCCTGGTGCTGTGGACGCCCGGCGAGAACGACGTGACCTTCGAGGTGCAGGTGAAGACGCCCGGCTACGTGGGCTTCGGCTTCACGCGCGACGACGGCCGCGAGGGCGTCGACATGGTCATCGGCTGGGTCGACAACAACGGCCAGGTTCATCTTCAGGTAAGACGTGACCCACGAGTTTTTCCGCCTCCGCGTGGCTCTCCGGACTTGTTGTAGTAGTCGGCCGATTCGTCGCGGCTCTTTTGGCGAACCGCGCGTTGCGTAAACGCCGCGCCAGGATTTACGACCTTTCCGCTTTCCGCGCCGGTGTCGGGTTCCGTCAGGCCCCCGTGAGAGACTTTTCGGCAGTTTAAAGCGCGCCGCTGCGACCTTAAGAAGCGAGTCTAGTGGTAGCCGTCCCTTTTTTTTTGTCTGTTTTGGGGAAATACGACGTTTGCGGTGTAAAGATTGCGTCGGAACGCGTCCAGGGGGAATTTACGAGACGGCGTTTCAGAATCGTGTAAAAGGCGACTCAGGGTCGAAAAATGCAGCGAGGAAACAGCGTAGGAGTAGAAAAAAAAAAGATGAGAAGAGAAAAGAAAAGGAAGAAAAAAAAACATTTCCCATTCAAACGGTGCGCAGCGCCAGTCTCGTTCGATTCCGTGGAGGCAAACATGTGAATAATAGATGGTCAAAGCTTTCGAGGTAATTGTTTTAAATGTTGACTCGTTCGTTCGTTAAAAATTGCTTGCAACTGCTCGAATTATTAAAACCTCTTTTAAAATTTCAAGAGAATATCCCGCAAGCATACCTCTGCGCCAGTTTTAAAATTTAATCGCCGCGCGAGCGAATCCGGAAACATTTTTATTCATTTATCAAATTCATAAAAAAGAATCACAAAAAAAGAAAGAAAACGAAAGTCGAGCTTTCGAAAGAGATACTCTTTTTTATACACTCTGGTCAGGCATCTCTAACGTCTAACCGATATTTTTTCGTCGATGTCAAGCAGTCGGCACTAAATATCCGAGCGCTGACACGCGTCAATCGTCCATCCGACAATCGAGCCGCGCGCCTAAAAGCTGGCATCAGCGAAAAGGCCCAGGCATCGGTCTAATCCCTCGTGCCCCTAAATAAAAAAAAATAAAAAAATACGCGACGAGGAGCGAGCGGCCAGACTCACGGCAGGCAAGAAAATTATATGGGTCAGCCCGGTCGAAAACACATATGGGCCGCGCGCTGCCGCTCGTCAGCAGCGCGCCGCCGCATAAATCACGCGAGCCGCCTCGCGGGGAGCGCGGCGCTTATGCGCACTCCGTATACCCACACGGACTATGCCCCTTGCAAAAAAAAAAAAAAAAAAACGACCATGTCCGACCTCGAGGCTGGCGTTTCTTAATTAATTGCATCGATTTGTCCGCGATTAGGCGAAAAATGAAAATGGATCCTGATGATCCTGACCATTTTGGCAATTTGTGGAGCTCGATAGCCTAGACGCGCCGCGTCTTATTCAATCTCGTGCCGCGTTTCCTCAATTTTTTTTGCCCATAAGTCATTCCGTCCAGCGACGGGTCGATCGGCCAGGCTCGTTTTGACCGCACGAAACTTCGTAGAATCCCCAGCTTATTATTGCTCGATCAATCCAGGCGAGTTTCCGCGCATAAGCCGTCGGCCCGCTTCGCCGGATGCGGATTACAAAGGGTTCAGGGGGCAGTGCACTGACTTTTCACGTATAAAAAAAATGAGTACAAGAGGAACCGGCGTATGTTTTATATATAAAAATAAGGCTGAAAATGGAAAAATTATTTTCTAGAATTCATCTTAAAAAATACATAGATTCAAAGATATCGGTATAGCAAAAGGGTAGACTAATTTAAGCATCGTCTATGGGGAAAAAGTGAAAATTAAAAAATGAGTGTCTAATCATCGACTCAAAAAGTAAACAGATTTAATTATATCGCAAAATAAAAAATGGGGGGTGGACGAGCGGAGCGAGTAGGGGGTACCCCCTAGTATATATATATATACGTCGGGGTGCCGCGACGTGTGTATGGTTTCTAGCGCGGGACGTTTCCTCGGGGCGCGAGCGGTGCAACCTCCCGAGGCCCCGACTCGGCCGGAGGTGGAGCGCTAATGATAGTCGTTGGGCCGCCGATAAGTAACGGGTGTCCCGTTTCGATCGGCCCATCCGATAGTTATCAATGCCGAGCGCCCTGCCATTACCCCGCCGCCCGCTCTCTCTTTTTCGGCGTCGCAGAGCGACACATCTCTCGACCTCCTTTCTTTTTTATTTTGCGCGAAACCCCCCTCGGCCCTTCTCTCTCTCTCTCTCTCTTTTTTCTTGAGCTGCGCGAAGAGTTTGTATAGGTACACCTCCCTGGGCGATCTTTCTACTACGCGCCTGGAAAGAAGAAGCACGATGGGGGCTTTTGAGAAACGGACGAGGAGGACTTTATTACGAAGTAGCGGAGACACCGAGAGTCTGGGCTTTTTTTACTGCTTTATTTCCGAGCTTCGCGGATTGGAGCAAACGGTATTACTTTACGGGCGAGAGGTATTTCTTTTTTTTTTTTTTTTGCTCCACGCCAAAATCCATATATTTTTGTAGCGTAGAATCAACTCTGCTTTATTATTTCGGTTAGCTAATACTTTATTAGCGTCGTAATCAGCAGGTTTTTTTTCTTTTAATTGTCTAAATAAGAATTTTTTTCTTTCCCTCGACTGAATAATGCATCCGAATGCGCATACCGTTACGATTTCACGGCGTCTAGTCCCGTGCAACATGCACTCGTCTAATTCAACATCATTATACAATTCGCTGGATTAATTAGCGGGGAAAAATGCGGCGAACTTAAAAGTCGCTCGTAGGCCGTTGATTTTTCCTTGCGGAGAACGCATGCAAAGTTCGAAGCGTGAAAATTAATTGCACCGCCTTAAACCTTTGCGCCCTGATAAATTTCGACTCCGGCGAGCCTCGCGGCTTCTTACGCCCGCTCGTCCCGTCTCGACTCGGCGATTTAATTGCGCTCGACTAATCCCGTGTAATTACACGCTCCGCTCGAAAGTGTCCATAATAATCACGCTTAGAAAAATATACGGCTTATCATTGCCACGCTGGTAGTTATACACACAAGCGAATCTCCGCGAAACGGACCACTAGAAGAGTTACGAGTTTTTTTCTTTTTGCGGCTTGAGTTACGAGCGTGAAAGATGACCGCAATAAAAATTCCGGCTAAATACCCACCATCGATGATTTGCGTCGATTAGAGAGTGCAGTTAAAAATTGACGTGTTATTTCGCATTAATTGATGCCCGTATACCAACACACGCGTACACACTTACCCGCGCTGGATTGATATTTATTTTTCCCGGTGCATTTCTTTATCCGCCGAGTCGAAAGTAACGCTCGGGCATAAATATTAATCAACGCGTTATTTTAAATAAATGCTGAATATTTTTCGTATAAAAGTTGACTTTACAAACTTATCGGGGTATAAATCGCAAAAATAAACAGAAAACAGTTTATCACTCATATGCATACTCGTACGTAAGTACCACTCTCGCGGAGCCAACTCCGGTTTCGCTGCGTTTCCAGGAAAAGGAAGAAGAGAGAGAGAAGGGGGCAAAAAGGCGAGGGTAGCGTTATCAAGAAAATCCTCCCCGCGGGACAGCTCGCTCGCGCCTCGCATTTAATTACGGCCGACCTAATAATCCCCTGCAATTACGCGCGCGTCCGCGCAATAACAACGATAATAATAATCGCTCCCCGTCTTCAAACAAGAAGGCAACTCGCGCCGGTATAACGACAAAGAGGGAGCAGAGAGCTCGAAGAAGGATATCAACAAAAAAAAAAGGGAAAGAAAATTGGAGCGAGAGAGGAAGAGCCGCGAGGTGCACACCCGCGGCGTTGCAGCGGAGACTCGGAGTCCGCACGCACGCGGAGCGCGCATAACCGGCCCTTGGGAAAGTCCTCGTCGCGGAGATACAGAGAGGAGCGCGCCGCCGGCGGCGGGAATAATCATAAGGATACGCGCGAGGAAAGACGATGAGGCGAGACGAACGAGGCCTAGACGCCCGCGGCCCCGCGGTCTGGTTTTGCGCCGCGAGATTGTGATCGTCCGCGTATTATACCTCAGCGATGCCTCGAGAGATCAATGAGGGGAGTGGGGGGGAGTATGCGTCTAGGATCGACGCTCGATTCCTCGAGCTGATCCCTATACTGCTGCCTTTTTGTCTCTTGAGCGTCGCTGGTTGGCTTTAATAATGAAGATCCGCGGTGTTGAATTTCGCGGGCTGTTCTTTCTTCTTTTTTTTTTAAGGCGAGTGCATGCGAGGAATTGAAAATCAAGATGAATCGACGGGAGTGGATAAAAAGTTGACGGTATTCCTATTTATTATTGTCGGTGACTTGGCGAATTCTTTGCTTGGGACTCGTATAGATCTTGAACGGTTCGTTTAAAACGACATGGGATTCAAGCGCTGTGCCGATGAAATTTCCGATAGAGGTGCTTTTAAAGAAATCACTGATAATTTTAATCTTGCAAATATAGTAAAAAAAAAGAATAAGACGGAAATTTTTTGTTAATGTACTTATAAATAAGACTTTAGAAAATCGGTATAACAAGTAAAAATTACTTGTAGATATACTTTCGATCGTTTTAAAAAAACGAAGGTATTTACATATTGTTTTGCTCAGCCACGTGACAAATCAAGAAGGGAAGATAAGTCCGCCGACACTAATCACTACGAATCCGTGTAAAAGTTAAATCACCGGGGGGACGCTTTAGAAGCCCTCACCCTTAATCCACTTATCGTGTGACTGAGGCCAGTCTGTATAGCAGCCCTCCGCGCCCGGCAGAATGTTTCATTAACGAAATTTCGCTTAAAAGCTGTTGTTTAATACATTTTGCGCCGGGGGGCTATTTACATTTGCGCGCGCGGCTCACCGTATCGGATTATACTCAGGGTAAAAATCTCTTTGGCGCTCCTGCAATGTAAACGCGGATGCGCCGGCCAGAAAGTCCCTTTCCCAAGGTGGCATTTGACCGCGCACTGCGCATTGGATTCCGGATCCCGAGCGCGGCGCTCGCCTCGTTCGAGGGCTTCGAATTCCGAGGAGGTTAAAGGGAACGGGGGAATTTCTGGTGCGCTTTTTCTCGGCTTCTTGCCGAAAGAGTTAAGGTGGATGCTTGACGTTTAGAGCCCCAACGCTCTTGACCCTTCATTATCCCCCGAGCTAAAGGAATCTCGACCGCGAGCTGACTCGTTAACTACCCACCCCCCCGTATATATACTCTGCTCCCGTGCAAAATCACTCTGCACTTTATTTTTTCCTCCTTCTCTTTTTGCAAAAAAAGGCATGGAAAATCGTTGGCAATTACCAAATTCTTGAGCGGACGTATAAATAATGTTCACGGACTCGATCGATCCACCGGTCGTCCTGTATAGGTATGGAGAAATGGCGGAAATCGCCGTTGCGTGTGCGTCGCTCTAATCCGTGGAAAAAAAATGTCGAATTTTCATACGCGCTGCGCAAACAAAAAAAAAACGCAAGCGCGACGGGAATTTAAAAAAGATCACCGGACTTTCAAATCCGGCGCGCGCGTGCGTTAATCCCTCTCGGCCGTCGAGTTAACACCGGGACACACGCGAGCGCGAAAATCAAACTGGCGCGCCGTCGCGCGTAGAGTGCAACAAAAAAAAAGGGAGGGAGAGAAGCGAAAGAATGGCCGATACCGCCAATTTACTCGGTAAACAGTTAAGCCTCCAGCGGCGAGGATTTGGCGGTGCAATTTTTTTTTTCGGGACTGTATATATAACGCTGCACCGTTGCAAAACTTCGATCGATATATAAAATAATAGTCCGATGGGAATTTGCGTATGTCTTTTGAAGGTGGATTCACACGCCAAACTGCTGAATTCGTAGACAATTTTTCTTTATATCCTCGTTTAGGAGAAAATAACACTAAACTACTTGTTTGAATATTTATTTAAAAGTATAAATTCGACTGACAGAAATGCTACCCATTTATTTTCAAAAAGCAAGTTTCAAAAAATTGAAATCCACGAACCTCGCCGGATTAAACAAAGGAAATTGAAGAGCAACCAGAAAATGAAAAGTGGTATAGAAAGACTACCACGAATTTTCATCCAATACTTTTATTGCAACTTCGATTGCTCGGCATTTCGCCGCCGATCCAAATTTCGCTTGGAATAAAGCACGGGAATCGCATATTCCCCGCAGCGAAGTTAATTCACCGAGCGGTCGATTGCTTTTTAATTTGTCTTCAATCAGTTTAAAAAAAAAAGGAAGAAATAAAATCAACAACTGCAACACCGTAGCCGCAATCGATGACACATTTAATTTCGACGCGACACACATTTTGCTCTCCTCCAATCAAAACTGCACATTAATTAAAATGGAAAAATCGATTTTAAATCAACTCCGTGTTCAGACTTAATATCGATATCTCGTTCAACGAGCGGCTGTTAAAAGTCGCAATGCGCGCGCGGAGCAAACGCGAGAGAGACTGACGCTCGGCGGCTAAATAAGGGCGACGCGGAAAAGCGGAAATGTACATTGCGCGCCACGAGATAAATACCGCGACTGCGAAAGCAGCGTTAAAAGCGCAGCGGCGCCGACAATTGAAGGAACTCGGCCGCGCGATACAATCGGCCGCCTTCCATTTGCACGATGAGGACTCTCGGTGAGCTCGCGTCGTTACGCGTTAAACGCGTCCGTTTAAAATCGAGATCGAAAGGATCCAACTTGCCCGGAATTTTCCGCTCCTCGAACCTCATTACCCTATACGTGTGTATACCTTATGAACGTGGAAAGTCTGCTTCGCCAGCTATACATGCAGATTTATCGCTTTCTATTTCTATTCTATTTCCTTGAGATACTCCCGATAGATTGACTGATCGTTATCATTTATTTGTTTCAGGTGAGTTGCATTATCGAGCTTTGGGAATCGTGTACACTCCCGCAGACACGTAAGTGCGTAGAATAAGCGTGGGTAATATTTTTTCAAACGTCCAGGGGTAAAACCGATGAAGATCGATGGACGAGGCGATATTTCAGATAGGCCAAAAGACTAATTACCGCTTGAAAATTGAAAGGACCGATCCGCAAATTGACGGACGCGCGGCACGCTAATGGGGACGGAAAAGTTTCAACGATGAAAAATGCCTGGACAAATAAGAGTGTAACGAGAGTCGCCCGCAATCTCTACATCCCTCTCACTCTCGTTAGTCTTACGTTGTATGTTAATGCGACCCTTTGTGTGTGTATATAATATATATACCTGACGCTCCAGGATTGTCCGTACACGCATAAGTGCGTCCCTCCGGACTGACTTATGTTTTTTTTTTCATATATATTGCTGGAGAAAAGTGTATACGATTATTTTTCATGGTCCACAAGGAGCGAAATGTTATAGTAAAAATTAGTATAGTGGGGCACACTCGATCTATGACGATTTTTACTATAAAACATACACTGAAAAAAAATTTGTTAATTTTAAAGAAACGATTTACTTCAATAGTACTTATTAAATCTTTCTTTGAATCAAGTTCCTACGCAACATAGTAATTTTTACTACAACATTTCTCTACCTGCACGTATTTGTACTGTAATTTTATACACTCTCCCAAAACATTAAATCCCTTTTCCGTGCAAAATGGCGCGATGTTGTTGGGGGGAGTCACCGTGGATCGGAATTTTTTTTCAACGGGTATTATGTGCGTTGGGACTAAACTGCTTTATCGCGCGGGGCTTCGATGCGCGTGCAGACTAGAGAGGAGCAACGAACTCCAGGGCGAGCTGCGCACTAGGTGCAATTGAGGCGCGCGGAGCAGCTCGTCGTTTCCGCTGGGCTTTCTTGGGTCGGTTCGAGAGACGAGAACGAGGAAATTAAGAATTAGCGCGCGCTCTCGCCGGGGAGAAAATATTCGCGCGAGCCATTTGCGGAGGTGATTGTCGTCGGACGAATGGATCCGGTGGCCTGGTTTCGAGAATGCCACTCGTCGCGGCTGCTATTACGCCTCCACTTGCGGCCCGGACGAAAACTACCCAAGACAATGTCGTTGTTTTCAATTATTTTTAATTACTCCAAGGGGACTGGATAATCGCTTCGCTCGATGTAAAATATCAGGGCTTTTCGATATATTGCTTTTGTAAAGACGACTCCTCGGTAGATACTTTCTCAATTTGCCTCGTTCGACAAAGGCAATTTAACGCGAAGAAAAGAAACGGATCTTCTTCATTGGTTAACCAAAATGATCAACTCGTTTTCTCGTCATCTCTCACTAACGCCGTCATGCTTGATCCGCTCGAAAGAGTCATAGAGTCCGGGAAGTCGTTCGTCTCGCTCGAGGAATCGTTTCTCGCGTTGGAAAGTCAAGGGAGAGGGTGTGCTTCGCCCGGAAAGCTTTTGGCCCTTACTTTTTTGCCGGGCGAAAGATCGGCTCCTCGCAGCAAAAACAAACAGGGAGGAGATTGAAAGGGACGGACGTCTCTTCCAGGGACGTTCGCGGTCCCTTTCCTCCGATCAAACGGGCGGCAAGAAAAGCCGATGTTTTGCCGGTCAAACTGTAACGATTAAGGGGATACTGCTGCTAATGGACGCCTGAGGACTGTACTTATCCACGGGCAGCAACGAAAATTATTTCGCGTACAGTAGTACCGCACCGCAGATTCCCGATCCCTTTGCTCGACATTAAACTACTCGGGATGTATCCATCTCGGTTCTATTATTTTCTACGAACGTTGCGTATCCAAAAAAAAGGGGGGAAGTCCCGCAGAGTCGACCGAAACAATAGAGAACACGCGATAAATCAAACGTCTCATCGATCAAGAAGAGCGCGCGGCACCGAAAAGCGAAGAGAAAATCGAAAAATTTCATCTCGCAGCGGAAAGGTCCTCGAACAGGTGAGACGAGAGTGGGGGCAGGAGGTCCGGGGCAAAAAGGGTTATGGGCGGAGGTAGCCGCCAGTTGATGGATCGCGCGCCGCGTGAATCGTGCGTACGACCGCTGCGCGACGCCCGCATGGGGCCCAGATGGTTGCTCGCTGATACTGTCAAAACTCGGCCGCGGCGCGTGAACGACCGCTCTGTTATATCCAGCGCGCGAAACGCCCGCTGCTTTCCTTTTTTCTCTCTCTATCTCTCTCCTTTGACGTCGACGCTTTTTGCGACTGGAGATGCTGCGTTGCCTTTTCTTCTCCCGCGGCCGTCGGGGAGGAACTGATTTATCGGTTGTTTTGCGATTTAATTCAGTCGTGCTGTTTAATCGCAATGCAGGAGATTTTTTAACTCTTTTATTTTACTTTGTCAAGTTGATCGGTAAATTCGGCGCCGATCAAAAATGAAGCTGTGGAGTATCAGTTTGTAGGCTACCGCGTAAAAAAATTTAAGTTAGAATAAAGTTTATCCAAAGTTCATGTTTGGGTGTCGTTCATATGAACATGGGCAATGAGACTTTTTTATAGAATTTGTAGATGCGTGATATAAATAATTAAGATACAAAAAATAATTCTTAACATTTATTTGTTTTAACGTTCGTCGTGTGAACGTCTTTTAAATTTAAAAAAAAAACTTCATCTGAAGTTTGTATAAAGTATTCCAAATTATTTATCATTTAGTCTCACTGTCCGATGTTCATATCAACGGCCGCCAAACATGAACTTTGGGTAAACTTTATCCTTAACTTAAATTTTTTTACGCGGGCTCCGGACTGCATTATAGAATTGTGACTTAGTGGTACTGCAGTCGGTATTATAATTGTTGTTCCCAAAATTTGCACAGGGCATAAATCCTCGCGTCATCGCGGCGAGGTGCGAAAGACGGACGAGGGCCCGCATGTCGCGGGCTACTCCTTCATTATTTCGCTGGTCCAAGGCGAGATCTCGGCGCGAGATGCGTTACGATGCGATTCTCGTCGCGAGATGTCCGCTCGATAGGGGCGAAATTAATGTCGAGGTCTGCATTTTTTTTGTTTCTTGCGCGGAGCGTTACTTTATTATCGCGAACGCGAGAAAAATGAATGGAGCTCGGTGGAGTGTGAAGTACTGCCTCGAGTGAGATGTTCTTGTTTGTTAATCTTCCTTTTAATCTTTTGAAGTGATGCTCGCTTCCAGCTGTGCGATTTAAATCAGATCAGAATTTTTGGAGAAATATTTAAATAAAACATTTGTTTAAATTCATAAATTTTTATGACGATATTAAATCCAAGTATGGTAAGGGAAAACTTTATTTTAGGAAAAGGCAATGGTACTTAATCGACGTCTGCGATTCCTACAAATGCTGGTAGGTGGCAGCACGTCCTGAGGCGTGAAAGCGAAGCGCATCCTTACTTTCTAAATTTGAAATCGCTGCATTACTCAATCAGTGAATTAAATAATTTAAAGAAAATCTATTTGTAAATAAATTGAATAAATTATAAACAAAAGGTTTTATCAATTGAATAAAAAAATTAATTTTATCACGATTGTTTAAAATTTAAATTTATCAGGCATAATTCAGGAAATGATTACGATAGAATAAAGCTTAATTTAAAGACTATATTCCCCATGCTTATCAGCGCGATTCGCATTCTGTAATTGCTATACTTAAAAAAACACACCGAGACAGTGTGTCTGCCCTCTAATCGCAAATCTCCCACCGCAACTCAACCTCGCCGGCAACAATTGAAGATTTTCCGATGAGATCCGCGATTAACGCGTATACTCATAACGACGCGTGCGAAATCCGCGCTAACGGAGGAAAAGGCGATATCGACCCTATAACTGAAAGCGGCCGTTAATTCCGCGTGGACTAAATGACACGTTGCGCGTAATTAGATAGGATTAGTTATCTCGTTATCGCGGACGTACCTCAACTGCAATCCCGACGGATATCAGCGAATCACGTGCGGGATCGCCTGCAATATCAATCGAAAACAATTGATTTTATTAAAGGTCCACTTAACGTCTCCTAATTCCACCGATCTTTACATACACAGAATACACGGAGAGAAATGTTGCAGTAAAAATTACTATGTTCCGTAGGAACAGTGAGATATACTCGACCTATGAAAAATTTTACTATAAAAAATACTAAAAATTTCTATACATAGCAATATCTACTATATAAATCTCAATTTTTGTTATGTACATAGGAATTTTTAGTACACTGAGAGAAAAATTTGTTAATTTTAAACAAACATTCATTTGAATAGTACTTATTAAATGTGTTATTGAGACAAAAAATTATTTTTTGAAACTACTAAATTTATTTAGAAATAAATAAATTCAATCAGTTTTAATAAAATCATTACTTTATTCAAAGAAAGATTTAATAAGTACTATTGAAGTAAATCATTTCCTTAAAATTAACAGATTTTTTTTCATTGTAGTCAAAATTGCTATTTATATAGTACAAATTGCTATGTACGTAGAAAGTTTGAACATGTTTTATAGTAAAAATCGTCATAGGCCGAGTATATTCCACTGTTCCTCCGGAGTACACAGTAATTTTTACTATAACATTTCTCTGCGTGGATACTTCTTTTGCGGCACTTTACACCTACAGTACATACGTACTCCCAGCGCAGATGTTCGCTTTTCGAATCGACGTGCGATAAAAGCCTGGTGTGAAGCTCGCAGGAGGGAAAAAGTGGGCAAAGCGGCGGCGGGTCCGCGAGGATAAAAAGAAAGTATCAACAACTCCATAAATCTGAATAAAAACACGCGGTCGGATTTATCACCGGTGGAGCCTGTTCGCTGCGGGGCTGGACAATAAAAGGGCCGAGGAAGCGAGAGATAAAAGGCAGGCGCACGCGAGAAAGAGAGAGTAACAAGCCCCGCGTGAATCATACAGGACCGCGGTGAGCCGAGATGCAAGGGGGACGTATACAAAGCGCGAATTTGCACGACGCGAGCCGCAACAAGTCGCGCGCCCGCGATCGCCCCAATAAACAATCTGCCGGTGCGCGACACGCGAAAGGTTTCCTCCGCGCCGCCGAGGCGCGTATCCCGGCTCCCCTCGTGTGACCGACATGCGGCCGAGACTCTTGTGCGGATTCCCCCGTGCACTCCCGCGGCATTTAAAGCGACCATCGCTCGCGTCGCTCTTTCTCTCGGCGCGATTGTTTGCCTCGCGGATCATGCTAATTTTTCGCCGCGATTGTATATTCCGCTATGCGCTTGCTGGAAAGTATTTTCTTTGTTTAATTTAATCACTTTTCCAGTTACCGTCTCATGTCTAATTTTCATTTTCAATGGCTGCAGGAATTCGATATCGATCTAAAATAAGCAATTTATTTCTGTACCTTTTATTCAGAATGAAAGTAAACATATACGTTTTTTTGAAGATTTAGTAATAACAAATATTTTAAGCGTAAAAATGTAAAGATCGGTAAAACAAGATGAGTAGAACAAATCGATGAACTATACCCTGCAAACCTGGAAATTTTAAATTCTCTTGAAAAATATCAACAGTGATATTTGAAGACATTCCACTTGCTAAAAGTGTGAACGATTTTTCACTATTCACATTTTTTCTATGAATTTCGCATTTTCCGGTTTAGAGAGATTTAAATTGATATTGTATGAATAAGTTGCACGTGGAAATACATGAAGGACCTTTGCCGAAAAAAATCGGTAATCGATCTGATTCACGTAAGATTCATGTAAAAAGGCACATCAGAGGAAGGAGAGGAAATACCGCGTGTTCATGTCAATTTTTCCCATGCGCATAGACACCTGTCGCAGTTTCTTCTCGATCGGATCCGAAAATTCAGGACCCCGGCGAAACCCTTTCTTCCCATCCCCCCCCAGAGTACAGCCTCGGCAGGAAATCTCACGAGCCTCGGGCGCACCCCCCCCTCTCTCTCTCTCTCTCTCTCACGAATATCTCACGGTCAGAGCGGCAGGTTTCCCCTGTCACGCACGTATGGTAATTTCATATTTTTATACTCCGACGTGGCTTTGCGCGTGCGCGCCTTCTTCCTTTTTCACCTCCCTCTCATGAGCGACCGGCCCCACGACTTGTCGACTTCGGACGCAATTAAAGGAGGCGCGAGATGCGCGCGCGTTAACGAGAGCATATGCGTCTCCGGAGCCCAGTGTTTTCGTCTCGAGGCGACGACGCGGCGGATCGGATTACCCGATCCGACGGTGTAACTCGATCGTACAAAGGTTTTTTGGAATCATCGCGTGTCCGCACTTTTTTCGACTCCCTCTCGTCCTTTTGGTCGGTGTGTATCGGTGTACTGCGAAAGCAGAGGACAAAGTGTTCCCGCGCGTCGAAGGCGATCCAGGATTAAACTCTCCCCTTCGATACTTTTTTTCCCACTCTACAGAACCGCAATTCACCTTCTCGCGACTGCTTAACTGTTATAATTTAATCCGCGGTTTCTTCCGCTCGGGGCCGTTCCGCAAAAGCCGCTCGCGAATGACCGAACTTTGAACTCGTTATCCGGATTCGAGAGCGAATTCTCGTTCGTATTATATGCGCGTGTATATATCTATATACGCATATATAAGTCCGAAAATTGCGCCGCCCCCAGAATTACAAAGTACTTGCATAAGTCCGGGAAATCCCCCGCGGGCGGCTCGATCGGGCCGATGTGCCATTCCCGTGGAGTCGGCGAGGGGAGAGGAAAAAAAAGCTCACTAAGCGACAAATTCTCAACAATCTCGCGAACGAAAATCCCCGAGAATTCTCGCGACGTCGTATCCCTCCCTCTCGTTTTCCGAGCCATAACCCGATCGAGGCGCTCGCTAGAAGCGCCGGTGTAAAGTCTCGTCCTCGCCGAGTCAGCATTACTCGCGCGGATTCGAGCAGCGGCCGTCCCATAGGGCAGTGCCTCTCGGACGGAGTCGTCGCCGCAGTTCGGTCGGTTATATGTATAGGACGCATACCCCGGCGCGTCTCACTCCATTTCCTTCATTTGCCCTTAATCGCGCTCAAGCCTCCTTCCTATCGGCCCATCTTTTCATTATCCGCTCCGCGCCGTCCTTGTCTCTAGCGCCCGATGAACCCTACTTCCTTTTTCCCGATGCGCCGCGCGTACGTGCATTAATAATCCGAATGCAGGGAGAGGGTTATTCCGGTCGCGTACTCTCTTTTTTGAACCACGCCGTGGAGGCGGGTGTACGTAAATAGCCATCGCGGCAAGGACCAAAATAAATGTATCCGACGGTGTCCATTATAAAGGGAGCTCGCATAAAAAATGACTATTTTAACGGAGAGACGTTTTTTTTTCCCTCGGAAGTGTTCGCCAGTCTTGTCGGTCAGTGTATGGGCGAGCGTACTATATTTAGCCCGACGAAGCGACAATTTTCGTTTACGTTTTTTCGCCGCAAAACTTTCGCACGACTTGGCCGGCGTGCATTCATTGTTATTTTTCATAATTACGAGCGAACGGCCAATTTACCGCGAATCGCTTGCCTTACCTACGAGGGCGGAAGTTTTTCTCCGCCGAGGCAAAATAAATTACTTATCGGCTACACGCGCTCCGATCCTCGAAGGGTATTTCGGTCAAATACTCCGCAAAGTACGGTCGCGATTACCCGGAGGTTTTTTTATTTTACCTCGTTCGGTGTACGAAGTATGCAAGTGCTATCGGGACGTGCGCTTCGTTGACCAAAAATGAGTTGAATTGCATCCGGCAAAAAGCGATGGCTGCTATCCCGCCGAGGCCGTATGGAGATCACGGGATTTTTTCGCGGTTTTCTCGCGCAAAAAAAACGGAGGGGATCGAAGCCTCGAGAACACTTAACTCTGCGGCTTGGCCTCTCCCGTCCGCCGCGGCTTTCTCTAGAATAAGAGTTTTTACAATGAGCTTAAGCCTGCGCTTTGTTTTCTCCGATAATGACGAATTCATCCTCGATCGAGTGCACTGCACCGGCTCTAATCGCTTTAAATTCAGAGCGCCGCGCTTAAGAACGATAAGGGGTTGATGTATGGAGGGGACCGGGAAAAACGTTAACAGCCTGCTCGGATACTTTTTTACGATTAATATCGAGGCTACCATTAATCACGGGAATCACTCGAGAAAACGAGAGGGTAGAGAGTGTAGCGCGCTGCCAAGTGACACGTGTAAGTGACAAACTTTTCCCCGATGAAAAATGACGTTGCCTTTCGCAAAATCATCGCGGGCGCGGCGATTTTTCCGATCTCTCCCCTCGCCCTGTGCAGTCGGCGAGCCGCCCCTCGCGCGGCAATTACACCGAGCTCGGATTCGAGGATTGAAAAAAGGAAAGGAATAAGGCGGCCGCGCAGGTATTGCTCGCCTTCCACGTCGCCGTCGTTGCGAAGGCGCCTGACGAGTCGCAGGCGGGCACGGGGAGAGAGAAAGACAGAGAGAGCGGACCACCGCCGTCGTCTCGCTACGATGAATTTCGGACCCGCTCCCTCGCTTGGATGTACTCATTACCGTTTATTATTTCTCCGTCTCGTTTTCTTGTCTTGCACTCCAATCTCGCATTGTACGTTTTATCATCGTTCCTTCTCGGTATCTTCCGCCCTTATATAGCCGCGTCTTAAATTATCGATTGATATAATAGTGTACTTAAGAATTGAATACACTGCACTTTTCATTAATTATCTTTTATTTTCGGTATGCGCGCTCGTGTGTGTACGTTTAATGAAAACGCCGCTTAATGCGACTCGCGTAAAAAAAGAAGAGCTACATTTAAAGAAACGTCACTTTTAATAATGCAGTATATACACTTGAGAAGCGAGAGGACATAAAGTAACCTTTTATTTATTTTTTTTTTAAATTACGAGAACGAATGGCGACGATTAAAAAGTACTACGTATCCGAAAGAAAGGCGATATCTCATGGACTTGATAAAAGTGGAGTCGCCGTTATCCTTCAATTGTCCCTCCACGACTCGTTGCGTTTCATTCAACAAATCGCCGAGAGCGGCGTATCTCCGCCGAACAAATGCCCGGCGCACGTTCTTCAGTCTTTTCTCTCTCTCTCGCAAATCGAGATTCGAGGGGACCGCCGGGGTAACCCCGGGGCCCCGGCGGCACGTTTTTGCCCCGACTACCGAGCGGTCGCTCTCCTTTCACGGGAAGACGCTGTACCCGCGCGCGCATCATTCCGCGAGATTCATGATTGCGATTCCGGCAGCGGCCACTCCGATGATAGACGGAGATAGCGTGATTTATCGCGCGCCGGAGACAAATAGACGCCGGGCGACGCTTTCGACGTGAGCCACGAAAAGTCGCGCGCGCCTGGCAGCCGGCTCGCTCGCATGATTGATGGGGGGCGGGCAGGGTGCTGTACGTCCATAATGTACCCACGCCCGAAGAGTCTTTTATGCCGCAAAGTGGCGAGGAAATTTCGCGGCGATTTAAATTGATAATGTCGCTCGGCAATTTGCCTTTCGCCGTCTGGATTACGTAACTCTCCGCGGCGCTTCGCTCCACGCGCGCCCAGCGGCACCGAGAATGAGGCATGGCTCGCGCGTATATCCGCGAGAATTTAATTAAAGTAGAATGTCCCATTACATACATCAGGAGGCTAGTTCGTATTTCATCGCGACCAATGGTTCCCCCTCCCCCCGCCCTTCGTTCGCTTTTTTTTTCTATTTTTTCATTTTCGCTGGAGGAGAAAAAGGGCAGACGCGGCTGAGGTGAACTGCGATGCACTACTGCTGCAGCTGTTGCGCTTCTCTGCATCTTTCCGGACGCGCGAGTTTTTGCTTTATATGGTAGCGGCTTGGCCTCTCATACTTTCGACCCTTTATCCTCGCGCGCACTGGAGCTGTGCGTATATACGCGACTTCTTGTTTTTCTGAAAAAAAAAACTCTTCCTTCGGAGCAAGTGATTTTCATCTCCGCGCACGGATCCGCCTTTCGTTTAGCCGACGCCGAGCGGTTGACGAGAGAGAGAGAGAAGCCGCGGACGATCTGGAGCTTCATGCGATATTTTTTGCGAATTCGCTATTCGTTCGTTGGCCCTCTTGTGGTATCGACGCGCTATCTGTCGATTACGTATGCATGGAACTCGGCGGGTTTTTCGTAACAAGCGTTACATCGCCGGTAGCCCCGGCCAAAACAATGGGTGCACATTCCCCAGCGTCGTTTGTTCCTACGCGGGGCCCACCGCCGCCTCCTACGCCCCGCGCTTGGCTCCGAAAAAGAGAAGAGCGCATTCTACATGGTAGCTCCTCTCCGCGCCTATTTTTTATTCTTCAGCCGCGCAAAGGGCAGTCGTATATTCTTGCCCCGTGCTCGGTCAGCGGCTGAACGGGAGCCCCCCACGAGTAAAAAGGGGAGCGCGAGAAGAGAGGAGGAGGTGGTGGAGGAGGAGAGACGAAGAAGAAGACCAGGGGCGAGGAACTAGTTATGGTAATGAGGAGATGCAATGATAGCTCCGGCTTTTGCTCTTCCTCTCTCGCTCTTTCTTCCTCCCCTTCCGCGCCTCGGCAATGATCTTCGCGGCATTACCTCCCGCCGCCTTGACTACCCGCGGGAGCCAAAGCTTCTTATAGCTTCTTCTTTTTCTTATTTTTTGGCAAAAAAAAAGAAAGAACGAGAACAACGTGAATTTTTGAACGATTCAATTTTCTCGCGGCGACTTTTCTCCGACATCGATCGGTAAACCATGATGTATACATGTATATATATATATATCTAACTTTTTTTTTGAGATCCTCCTCCTCCTCCCCCGGCGAAAAATAATTAGATCTTATTCCGACGTCGCCTTCGGCCTTTTTTTCGCCTCTTTTTCGGGACCAAGGTAGGGAATTTAATGCACGATAATGACGTTATGGATGTCATTAAGCGCTTGACGGCTCAAAGATTAATCATTATTCCTGCTGTATCATCTTCGTGGATAATGTAAGGTAATACACTGCGGGGACTTGAAGGGGTTAAATAAAACATCCCGAGCTATAAGTAAATTGTGCGCTTCTGCTTCTATATACTCCCAGTAAAAGTGCGCGGGGCCCCGACCACGTCCCCCCCACTCGGGAATGCGCTTAAACCCCATCTGTCGCGTTGCATACTTCATGGGCTTTCATTCGGCGATTGCGGCTATACATCACGCGCTCGTAAGCAAACAAAATTAAACTTTCGCAGGTTATCCAGGGATCTAAGATTCTTTCTTTTTTTTTTACCAAAAAAAAAAAAAAAAACTAGAAGAATAAACTGTTTACAGTATATGCAGGATGTTGGTAAAGCAAGAAGAAGAATAAAAAGAGCTACTTGAAAATCTCGTCGAAATCCGGCGCGCCAGTTCGGACGCTAATTTAAAAAAAAAAAAAAGAAGGGAAAAATCCCGAGGCAGACGCTGGAAAATCCGGGAGCGCCGTGCATGCGCTTCGCATAATGGAAAGCGCGCGCTGTTCTCTTTAAACGGGATAAATAACTCCGGCGCTTAAAAGCGCGCGCGAGCGCGTCGGCATGCGAAGACTTTAATTGCGACGCGCGATTTCGAGCTGCTGCTCGTGTGTCTTTACCTTCCCTCCCTTTTTTTTACGCGCCGAGTATTCGCAGCCTGCCGGCGCTGGAGGAACCGTAATTTTTCACGGCCCTTTCTTACGGCGTATTTTGACTCGCTGTTCTCCCTTTCTCCCTCGATTTTAACAAGTGCCTGCTTCTGCCTTTACTCGATTATGCAATTTTCGCGTCCCGTATACCTTGTGCTGAATTTTGTCGGTGCGTTCAGAATGCAAATGGACAAACTGTCGAGTTAATCGTAAGAGAAACTTCTACGATTTGATGTAAAACATTGCCGCGGCATAAATATTCATATGGTCGTTTCGATATTTCGGCGGGCAAATTGCAGCGCGTCTTCCGCGGCGTTGAAAAGGAGGCGCGTCCATGAAAGCTGGCTGCACGCGAGCAAAAGAATCGGCCGCTTCCCGTACATACAAATTGAAAAAGACAATCGGCCGGGACCGTCTCACGAGAGGCCCTTCAAAAGGGGAACATTCGTGCGGCGACCATTCATCCCGGCGGATTCAAAGATCTCCATGATGGACCGCGACGGGAGTGAGAGGCCCGCGGCGGGCTGGCAAAAAAAATTCTTTCGCGCTCACGTCGGGCTTTATCCTCGCCCCCGGGCTAGCGAAGTTACGAAAATATTGTAATTAGTCCTCGGCTCGCTTTTTTTTCGCGGCCTCGCCTTTATGAGGTAAAAAGGCTTTTTTGCCCCGCGCCAAACGCTCGATGGGAGCCGCTTTCCTCCACTTTTCATTAATGCGGAAAGCTCGTTGTCACGTAATTATAACATTGTTTGAAACTCGTTTCCATAACTCGACGTTAAACACTTTTTACGACTCTTTCTTTTTCTCCCTTCTCTCTCTCTTTCTCTCTCTTCCTTTTTTTTTGCATTACGTGCTAAACATCCTTTATCGTTTTTCTTTATCTCTGCCTTGTTCGCCTCGGGGGCCTCGAGGAGGGCGGTTATGTCTCTCGATTTGTCGTACACCCGCACCGCCCCTACGGCACGAATTTATATTTACTCCCGCTCGTTAAACGCAATACGCGCATCATATCACGCCGCTGCCTTTTCGAGCGGGTGAAAAAAAAATGACGAAGCACGCTCTGAAAAAATATCAGCGTACGCAGGCCCGCGCCGTATTTCAATCAGGGGGTTTTATTGTTTTGACGTCGATAAAGCGCTCCGTCCCCCCATCGATATTATTGCGTTATTAATAATCCCGAAACGCCGGGACACGGACACTCGGCAGTCGCCGTTACAACCCTTTACGGCCTCGTCCATGCAAATCGATTCTTCGCTGTGGTGCCCGCGCACTCGCCTCTTGCGGAACGAACGTTTCTTCGAATCTTATCCGCGCTCCGAGTTTTAGTGCTATCGTAAATAATGAATGCCCCGCGCCATTGCCGGAGTCTTTGGTGATCGGCATGTAAAAAAAAGAAATAGTTATCGAGGCGATATGAATAAATAATTGTACGGTAAAATAGAGAAAAAGTAGGCTGGTATATAGGCCGTATCCTCCGTTCGGAAAACCGTCGACGTTTACGTCGATTACAGTGCACGCTCGTCCACCTGTCCGCGGCATATTTTCGATTAACGAGCGCTCGCCGGGCTTATCGAGGCGTCGGTTGTGCTCCCTTCTTTTTTTTTTATTTTTCGTCCGCCAGCTCGACGAGCCAATGATATTTTAATGAGACTCTGCACGCGCGCTTTTACGACGCCGGGCTATCTGTGTTTTCGCAGGTTCCCGCGGAGCCGAGCCTCCCTCCGGTGTTGCAGATATATATTACATCGAAGTTCCACGCGATACGTATTGCAAACGCGAAAAAAAAGGGGAAGCGAGCAAACAACGATAGCGGCTAAACGCAAGCCGCTTACGAACAAGAAATTTAATTTTTGCCATCTCCTTTGAGTTTTTCTTTACTATTTTTTTTTGTTTCGCTACTCGCGTTGTTCGTTCCCGAGGAATCAATCGAGGTCGCGCGATAAACGCCAAAGGCTCTTGGTTTTTTAAAGAGGGGGTCGCCTGCCCCGTCCGTCAGGCGGTGCTTAGCGATAAGCCTCCGGCCCTAAACAAGCCCGTCGTTTCACTTACGGCCGCGATATTTCGCCGTATCGCGCGCGACTTCCGTCAGCTTCGACGCGCGCCCTTTAAAAGAAGAAAAAAAAAAAGAGCGGACGGACTCGTAATTCCGGGACGCTATCGGTGACGCAGCTGCGCTACTCGAAATAGCCTCCGGCGGGGATTTACTACCGGCCATCATACCGCCCCGAATATCGGGGACCTGGAGGCCTCTCCTGTGTCTTTCGACCGCGAGTTTCCGGTGCCGCCTGCGCCCCCGCTCTTTATCTGCATCGCGCCGATTCCGCGGTATTGCATTCGAATGTGCATCGCCGCCTTTCTCGATAAACGTCGCGCGCGAAATTCGCCTGGAGACAAAAGGCCCTTTGATGGCGCGATTTAATTGGCGGAATAAATCCGCACTCTGATGGCTTTATTGAGCTGCGAATACCCCCCTCCTCGCCCTCGGTGCTGGAGGCTAATTAAGGGCGAAATGATATTGACACGACAAGTAATTATGTGTTCAAAATAAAGGTAGCGGCCTCGCCTCGATGTTTAATTAAGAGAAAAGATCGAGCGGCGAGTTAAATCGTTCACTTCATATTCAACGGGGGAGGGCAGGAGACAAAAAGGCCTCGGCGACGGCTCCCCCTTTGCACGTTTCATCGTCCCTTTTTGTCGCGAATTTCATTGTGATTCAAACGTATCCCCTATAATCCGGCCGTCATCGCTCGCCTTGTATATATATATACCCGTCGACTCTTTTTTTTCCCCCATCACCGCGGAAATATCAAAGTGCGCCGCGCCCGGTATACATAACAAATTCATACGCGTACCACTTTGAGCCTCATTAACACTCGGAATTCCGCGACCGATCCGTTTAAGGCGTCCCTCGCCGGATCATTATTTCAATCAAAATCGAATGTCACCTTCTTTAGCCGCGGCTAAAATTAGACCCTGGGAAGGAGCGACGATTTATTGAGAGGTGCTTCAATTCCTCCTGATTATAAATTTTATAATTGCTGTTATCAAATTTTTATTCTCCACTTTTAATGAATACATTTTTATACCAGAAACATTTCGATACTATTTTCAGTCTTCTCCATCCTAGAAATGGGATCGACGAATCCAAGGTAGTTTTTGGGCGAAAGAATAAGGGGGTCCGGGACCCTCCCCACGAAGAAGTCGAATTCGGAGGGAGCCGACTCGGGAATACCAAGTCGAGCCGATCATAACTCGACGGAGTTAAAACGCACGCGGGGATCCCGCGACAGCTGCGGAGAGACGGTCTTCCCTCGCCGGGGAGACAATCGACTCGCGCAGCCGGCGTCCCGCGGTAATGAGCCGCGATGAAGGCGCAAAAAAGGCGACACCGAACGCGCCGCGAAAGGCAGACAGAGAGAGGACAAAAGAGGGGGTGAACGGCTTTTTCCTCCGCGCTCCGATGCGCACCATCGGCGTCCGCTCATTAATCGTTTCCGCGCCAGGCTATCGCGCACCTCGACTTTTGCCTACGCTTGCATTTTTTTTTTCGATAAATTCGCTCCGAACGAAAAAACAATAAAAAAAAAGACGCGCTGCTTCTTTCGTTCGGTATTAATTTTCAATTTTCATCTTAACTTGGAAATATAATAATTAGCTGTCATTTCTTTACGTTCATTCGAATTATATTCCATGGGTACATTAAATGCAATTGATTGCTTCTTTTTATAATTGATTTTCAGGACGGTAACGAGTTATTTTAAATGCAAATAATTAAGCTCGCTATGATTCAGTGAGCAATTAAGCCAGCGTAAAAAAAAAGTAAAAGAGGCGCAAAGTCGCAGCTGCGCATAAGTCACGGCATAAATTAAGCTTTTCACGGGGGGCGCGAAGGAGGTTAACGCGGCAAATCCGAATCGAGGATCCGCGAGGGTAAACGTGCCGTGCTACCGGCGCGTTTATTTCTGCAGCGCTCCGCGTGTTTGTTCTCGCTATATTCCGGCGCGCGCGCGCTTCGCTCGCACGGCCGACGAGCTGGCAAAATGACGCGCGACGCGCCGCACGACATCCGTCGTTTTTTGCCCTCGCGTGCCGGAAATATGACGGCCGAGGTCCTCGCCTGACTATCCCTTCTTTTTTTTTCCCGCAGGGCACAATCGTCCCTCGCGTTATATGCCGCTGTTTCGCTAATTGAGAAACCGCCGCCGCCGGACCTGCTTTAATTTTTTTTTTATATTTACTTCGGACGAATGCGATCGCCGCGTTTAACGAGCTAGCCGAGTCGTCAATTATCTAGCTTGATTTACACCCCCTACCACCCCTTTGGGCTCGTGGAATTTAATTTAACGACGGCAGGTGCGTACGACGCAGTCGATCGAGCGCTTTCTATTTCGAGAAGTTCTAATGGAGCACCGTTGGGCGAATTGGTTGTAATACGTGAAAAAATTTTTTTTTACTTTCGGCCGGTGTGGCGCGCTCCTTAAATACAAACGGTGCGGTACCGCTTGAATTTTTTTTCCGGCCGCGCACGTGCCGCCGCGCGACGACACCTTTCTCCTGGCGGTTCTCTCTGATGCCTCATTTCTAATACTCCCATCGCGTTCCTCGGCATCTCGCACCCCCTTTCAATTAAGTCGATTCGTGGAAATCGCTTCCGAGAGCGAACCGAGGCATTCGACGAGCGTCGACGTTGTCTTCCTGTCGGCTTCGCGCTCTCCGCCTTTTTCTCGAGCTCCTGCAGCGGATGGAATATTCAAGGCGTCGCGTTCAATTTGCCGGAATCGTTTCTCACGTTTGCTCAGACTTATTTTCTATGCACGTCGCTTTTCCCGCACTTTTTTTTTTAATGCGCGGTAAATTGAGCTATTCATTTTTTTACGATCATTCGAATGTTTCTATTTGAAATAATTAAAAAAAAAAACGTTCGTTTAAAGTGTTACGAATTGCTCCAATAACGTAAGACAGCATTTTCATAGAGATAGCATCGAAAAATTTATTTTGAATAAAATTGATACCTCTCGTTATTTTGATCGGTGTATCATACTCAAACAACGGGTAGCGATTAGAAATTCAATGTAGCGGCTTACACGCTTCGAGGCATTGTCATCGGCGGAAGAAAAATTACAAGTGCCGTGTAACATCGGCGTACCGGTTAAAATGCCAACTTATCCTCGCCGATCTAGAATAGTTTCTGGTGTAACAAGCGGCGCGAACGTAATTATTCAAAACAGCGAATACAGACGGACACACCGACCGATCGTGCCGATAAGCTAACGAGCCAAACCCCCCTCCACACGTCGGAATACGAAAAAAAAAAAAAAAGACCGCGTGTGTCACTAATTCTTTCAAAAATGCTAATTCGAGGATTTTCCAATGAAAGTAAGATATTCGACAGCTGGCGATATTGTTTTTCGTTGGTCGTTGACTCTTCGGCGGTGTTATCTTTACGAGGCCCTGGCCGACATCCTTCTATGTAAAGTGTGCACTTTTTCGCGGGTGCGGCATCGCGCACGAGCCTCTTCGGTTTTTCTCGAATCGCGATAGAATCCTTCCGCCCCGCAGAAATTTAAATGCGCATTTTTGCCCTGCCGCCTCCGCTTTTTTTTCGGACCGCTTATCGGCCGGAAACTCGCCGGCCGTCGAAGCAAAGGGAAAATTAGCATACGCACTATTTTGCCGCTCGCAAAAAAACTTTGTGAATTTTCGCACTGTACACGTTCAGTAGCCGCGGGCGTTAAAAAATTACGAGCGCCGAGGGGGGAATGTGTTCATTATAATTGAAGCAAAGGCCTCGGGATAATTTAGTAAAGTGTCTCACTTTAAATAATGTAAGGCGCACCGGCCGCATGAATAAGTCATGATTAATTAACTTTTCAACAATCGGGAAATGAAAGAAGAGAAAAAGGGTCAGGCTGAAGAAGAAAAGGAGCAAAGAAGGTTTAAAATCCAAGATCAGCGAAGGATGCGGTGAAGGTTTTAAAAAGGTTCTCTTCGTAACGCGCGAGGTGAATCTTAGCGCGGAGGCTAATTTTATCAACGGGCGGTTGGGTGGAGGGAGCCGCTTGCTGCTTAAACGCGCGCGACAATGAAATCTTCCGCGACAAAGTACAATCCTGCCGCCGCCGCGTTAAATCCGTGGAGGGAGATTACGCGACCCTTTGCGCGGCCCGAAAATTCCGACGGTGTTTGGAGTGAAAACAAGAATGGACCTTCTTTCCTCGCCCGCTGACGGATTTGAATTTATAAATTCCTGGACGGAAATAACACTTTCGAGCTTCACCGACGTAGAGCAAACAAAGGGCTCCATTGATAAGGAGAGGAACGCGTGGAAGCACGAAGAAGGGGAAGGGGGGGTTGAGGAGGTCGCGGCGGTATCTCCCGAAGAGCCACTTCACGCATCGGCGAGTGACTTGTTTTCCTTGAGGTTCTAATTCGGCGCTCATAAAGCTAAACTCTGATCGGATGTTTTATTCATCTCCGGCGGGGTTTACAGCTCTGTTGTTGCAGTTGTCGACCCGAGATAAGATTTCTCAATAGTTTCAGAATTACGAATTTTCATTCACTTGATAATTGTTTTGAGAGAGAAGAAGAGACGCCATTGTGTTTTATCTCGATGCGTCAATCTATAATCTCGAGGAAATCTTTTTTGGAAGATGAGCTGCAAGCATTTGCATTAAAAATTTGCTTTAAGCGAGAGAAAAGAGAGAAAGCGGGCGCGTTAATAAAGCCGGAGCTTCCGCTTGTCAAGTGAAGTTGACAGAAATGCAGCGAAATGGGACAAGCATCCCGAGATTGATCAGAGATTTTATTCCTTTCTTATCGCCCGATAAAAATTCCTGTCGTTTATCGAGAAATATAATCCGTATACTTCGGCATCCGTTCGGCGAGGATGCAGGAATTCCGACCCCATGATACCCCGCGACGCTTCCACCGATGTGTTTGTGTGAATCCACACATATATGGCCGTGCACCGGCCGGCCCATCGATCGCCGGGCGGTCACTTTTTTCCCAGCCTCTATTTGTCTTTAAGACCGTCTCTCCGGACCATTTTTTCATTTCGTTCTCGATTTTTTTTCTCCGACCCCCCTCCGCGGCTCTACAAACTTTTCCTTTGTTTTCAAGTGGATGGACGCTTCAAGGGTTTCTTGGGAGAGAAATTTCTCTGTGAGCTTTTCTCTTCCTTTTTTTTCTTTCTACCTCTCGTGACTGGTAATCGATCTTGTTTAGCGTGAATGATTAAAATATGGTAATTTTTCGAGATATGTTTACGGACATTTCTCGTCACGTGTCGAGAGTCATAAGAATTTATAAGGCGATGTAATTTTACACTGCAGTAATTTTAACGGAATAATTTTAGACATTTTACGACGCTAAACTAGATGTAAATGTATTTGCCAACGAATGCCAAATAACAGCACCATTCTAAATGTTTACTTTCTTTTCTGTTTCAGGTGAGTGTCAAAGAATTTACGCACAGATAAAACAGTCGTAAAAGCGAGTACAGCCACGATTCTTTTTAACGTAAGTGTACTACGGTATAACTTAAAGATTCGCTAAAGAAATTTTATATTTCTCGAGGGTATATAAATTGTTTAATCAAAAAAAGCATTAAATATATAAGCCTACGGGGGTTATAGTCAGAACAGTTCCAATAATTTCGATCGTCGAACCATCGACTTTCCATTCACGTGTTACATTCATTCGATTCGTTTCCTCCTTATTATTCCACCGGCACATCGCCATCTTTCCTTATCCTTCTCCTGTTCTCGGAGTCTACCCTCGCCAGATTGCATTATTTACGTTATTGCCGCGACGTTGAAAAAGCCATTTATTAGTTGTTGCCGCTTCAAAAAAAAAAAACATAATAAAGTTGTACATGCAGGTCCGCGTTCATATGCGAAGTCCCGATAGCTTCATCGATGTTTAAACGAGCGGGAAATCGCTTTTCAATAATTGTTCAAAGCGTCGGTTCAACGATGGCCGTGAATACTTTACCACTCTTCTCTCGCGCTTTATTTCGAACTTGCCCCGGAGGCTAGCGCATCGACGTTTATTTGACGACCTGATGGACAATGATTGCTTGACGATTTTTTCGTTATTTTCGCGCCACCTGCTTTTTCGCAATGTTTGCCGGAGTAAATCTCGTTATGCCCTCGATTATGACTGGAGCATTTGCGCCAGTGAATTGAGGCTTCAATTTAATTTCAACGTTAATTGGGAATCAATCGAAAGATGCTCGACGCTTTTGCTCGCGCGTGATATTGATGGTTTCTCGGGAAATCCTGACAATGACTTTCGATGATTTTTTACGCTAAAAATTAAAAACAAATAAATAAATAAATAAAGAAAAGTAAAAAAGTGCGCAATGTTTGAATTATGAAAATGCCAGGTCGAAGTCTCATTGAAGTGACACGCAATAATCTCTCCGCTTTATTCGAAAGGACAAGATTTCTCTCTGTCGTATTGGAAACTGACATATTTATGCCGTCGTTTTAAACGAGACTCCGCCCACGTGTCAGATCCCAACGGCTTATGATTTTTTTTCCCTCTCAACGCGCCTCGCCAATGACAAAAACAGAAAAATATTTTAATCTCCCCGCGCGTATACGTAGGTGCAAAATCCGATTCTCTTTAAAATTCCCGCCGCGTATTTTAAAATTATATTCGCGCGCATGCATTTATTGTTGCCTCATTGCGTGTTTAATTAAACCGAAGCAAAATTTACGCGGCGCTCGGCATCGTATAAGCCGCTATTTGTTGAACGTCAATCCCGCCTCTTTGTCTGCGTCTCTAACGCACTCGTAAATGTAACGTTAAAAATAAAACAAAAAAAAAAAAAAAAAGAAAGAGAAAAAATAACTCCAACCGGCCCCTCCACGAACTCTAATATTACACCCGCTAACGCGAATCTCGTTCCCGGGCCTGACAAAACACAGAGAGGAGCAGTCGTCGCGTCTTCGCAAATTTGACGTTTCATTCGCGCTGCCGCGTTTTTCCCGGTAAGCCGGGAAATGAAGCGCGCGGGAGGAAAGGCCACTTTGCGCGCGGGCGTGCCGCGCTCCCGCTGAAAATACACGTCTCGCTGTCGCTTGTAAATTTGTCGCGTTTAATGGAGGATCCGCTTTGCCGTCCCCCTTCCTTTACGCGCGAGCGGCTCTCTTTTAAAATAAACCGCGTCGTCGCTCGCGGGGCTCCCTTTTAAACCCCCCCGGCCTCTTTCATGAGCGCGTATATGAAACGGAATTTTTAGGAGTGGAGCGCTCGCAAGGCAATGGCGATTTATGACTTTCTATTTCGAAAAATCATTTCACCGACGTGATTTCCTCTTTGTGCAAGCGCCCCCGGAGGCAGTCCCGGGGGAGTCATCTTCTTCCTCCGGGCAGTACTCCGCTGTATCTAATTCTAAGCGAGTGGCGCGCGTCCAAAAAAAAGGATGCGGCAGTTCATCGTCGGCTTTAATTAATATCGGAAGCGGTTTCCGCGAGCACACCTTCCCTCCATTTGTCAAGGGGACGCGGATCTCCACTTCGCTACCGCACTTCGCGTATAATACACACTGTACGCCGGCTGCACGATTTTTCTTTTTTGATAACTCCGACCG
Organism: Sycophila sp. Sp_5; assembly: GCA_018906775.1. Taxonomy (NCBI): domain Eukaryota; kingdom Metazoa; phylum Arthropoda; class Insecta; order Hymenoptera; family Eurytomidae; genus Sycophila; species Sycophila sp. Sp_5. The sequence continues at coordinate 155,774 of JACCID010000097.1, read as the reverse complement.
TACCTTCTTTTCTTCCGTCATGGTCTTTATCTTTTTGTACACGCATCCACGCTGTGACTTATCGGCGAAGACTTAAAATATTGTACGTTGCATCCTTTTTTTTTTTTTTTAAGGACTTTTTGTTCTTGCGCAACAGTGCTACAGCTTATATCGATTAACGTCGTCGGAGAGTCATTTTTCAAGAGCGAGTGCATTACTTTAGCGGCGCTGTATTCATCATTCGTGGGGAAGCGAGAGCGCGGGTTCAGTGTACAGGCACACCGGCAATTAATCCGTTTGTCAGCCGAGACGTTACCTCAGAGATATCCAATTCCTCCGGCGTCCCACTTATGCTCCATTTTTACCGGGCCGAAGTTTGCATCGGCGCCGGGCTCTCGATGCGCACCGGGAGTAATTAGAAGCGGGTCGAGTCAACTCCTCCGCGAGCCGCGAGCGTCCCCGCCGCCCTAATTAACGGGCGCGTTTTCAGCGAAGAGAGAGAGAGAGAGAGAGAGAGAGAGCGCGAGAAAGCTACCGAGTCCCGGCGGTATTGTAATTTATTAATAAAGTGCAATCTCGGCAGGCGTCCGCCCCAGGGACTACCCGTGCGCCACCTTTACGCCTCTCGTTAGCTGGGAGAGGGTATATATACTCCTTGGACGATCGCCGCTTCGGACCTCCCGCTCTCCATTAACTATCCGCCGCATCGCGATTTCTTTCTTTTTATATAACATCTTGCCCGGATTTCCGCTGCGCTCGATAATTCGGCGGGGCGAATTCGATGGGATCACACCCGATAGCTATTGGTTTGTTATTAAGGTAGTTCACTCGGCGCTGTGGTGCTCAACTTGATGAATTCGAGTATATATCAATATTAAGACACGATTTATCCTAAAAAATGTTAAGTAAATAATGCTAAACATTGAAACAAGAATAAGTAATATGAATAATCTTGGATTAATGTAAAAGAACAAACTTTAATCTAAATTTTACATTTGCCGGTAGCACAATATAAGATATAATAAAAGCATGACTGCTCTACTTTGAACGTTTGGCATTGAAAAACGAATGCCGCTTGCCCACTTTTTTTTTATTTATGTTTGTTCGTTATAGTGTTAAAAAGTTTACTTTAGTTTTTTAAAAGATCATACGAAAAATTACATTTGTATTTGAAGAAAGTCTTCTTTAAAAGAAGCTTCGTCTCAATGTCGTCAACTTTGGAGTCCAATTGTGAGTTTTCCAATGTCGCTTGCTATATCGAAATTTTGCACACTCATAAAGAACAATCTTATGAACATTTTCTGATAATTTCAACGATTTCTATGAAAAAGTGATTTTGGAGGTGCCTACTTCTCGTGTGTCCATAAATTGTCTTAATAAATAAAGCAAGATTCGGTGGGGATGTTAATTAATAGGCGCGAGACAAACGCAACGCAGTCGTCGCACGCACGGGTTATAAGGCAAAGGAGGGTTCGCCGTTGCAATATTGAAGTTATCCACTATTGATAAGCCGAAACTAGGCTCGAGGTGTGTGGGGGCAAGGATCTTTGCGAGATTGCGCCTCGTCAATGTTTGATGGAGAGCCGCAGTTTTCCTTGACGGAAACAGCGTGAATAATTGGTCATGAATATTGCGCATGATTTTAACCTCCTTAGCGGCTTAATCTCGAAGCGGCGCTACGTAATTCACCGCAAGCTGCAAAATTTAAGCGGCCGCCGTGAGCGCGCGCCCCTTTAAATAATACCCTGGCTACGTGTAAAATACACGCGCGTGCTTCTTTGTACGACGTTGTTTCGAGTCTCAAGAATTTCGACTCCCAGGCTGGAACAAAAAATATAAGTGAAAAAAAGGGGCAGAGAGAAAAAGCGAAAGCGAACAATGACAAGTCGATTGCGCGGGAATCGCCCGGAGCGCCAGTGCGTGAGCGGTGCAATTCGACCAATTTGGACCTTCTCCCCTTCCTTCGTCCTTCTGACAAAGAGAAGAAGCAGGAGTTCGTGCGCCGAGAAACGAGACTCTCTTCCGTGGTTGTGCACCTAACATACATATAGGTATGGAAAGAAAAAAACGGGGGAAAAAGGAGAGTGCGTCGCTACGCGTTTTCACGGCTGGTCGGCTCGGAAAGCCAGCCGCTAATGTTTACACCGAAGATGACAGCGCACGACTCTTGTGCGCATTCTTTCACTCCTTTTTTCCCCCCTGCGTGCAGCTACAAGCGCCGCGTGTGTATCGCGGCTCTCGATTCCCGACCCCTTCGGCCGCGCTTATGTGCATCGCGTACACGGCGCGGGCCTCCTTTTTCCCTTTGAGGGCAGCGCGCGCCTTAAACACGCGTTCGCATAATAACGCCGGGTACAGGGGGGATGGAGGATTTATCGACGGGGCCCCGGGAGGAAATCGAAATTTACGATCGGCACTCGAGCGCGCGAGCTTTCCAAGTAATTGCCGCGCGGATGTACGCTCGTGCTGCGATATTGCGCAATACTTGTGTACCCCCGCCTTTTTGTTATTTCGCGGCGCGCTTCTCTATTTACTGCCTCGCCGTCTTAATGTTTTCATTTGCTGGTAATGCCGCCGCTCGGCGGTGCTCGTTTCTAAACGAACATCTAAATTTCAAGCTGCGGATTTCATTGTATTTATGCAGACGAGAATAATAACTTCTGCTGGAATGTAATTGGGTGTGCTATTAAAGTTCTCTATTGCATGATTAAGAAGTGCAGGTTCGATGTATTTCGAGAACCTCGAAAGATTCTGACATAAATGGTCACACGACAAAATACATAGTTACTTCTGCAGGAAGTTGTAGATATTTCTGTCTTCGATGAAAATTACATTTAACGCTGTAATTTTATCATCGACTCGGCGATATTTTCGGTATCTTCTTGTATTTCTTGGTAAGCTTACACGCGAATTCGCTAAGACTATATACAATACACTCCGTTTTAAATAATAAGTTTTAAATACTACAATATTTAAAAAATTAGATTTTTTTGTTAATCAAATTAACAGCGATCGATCTTAGTTTTGATGTGTGGGACTATCTATACGGAGAGAAATGTTATAGTAGAACAATGGGATATACTCGACCTATGACGATTTTTAGTATTAAACATCCCTGTGGAAACAATCTTATAAAACATTATAAAAACGTGCAAATTTTATAAAATCTGATAAATTGTTTATCGAGCTTTATGCGGTTTTTGCACCATTTTATCGAGTTCTATAAGACCCTTTGAATCGGGATACTAAAGATTCCTATGTACAAAGCAAAAATTGCTAATTATATATAATATTTTTTTTTGCCATAATATTCTTTATAGTAAAAATTTTTATAAGTTGAGTATGTCCCACTGTTCCTTCGGAACATAGTAATTTTTACTATAACATTTCTCTCCGTGTACGAACTTATATTAAACCAGGTCCGCAATTTTTTCTAAATCATTCTATATAACCAATGCAAGCACTACCGCACGTACGACCCATTACTCTCGATAAGAGGTCTGATTAATATTTTGACGTGCGACGTACAAACAAAGCCGTTTTGAACAGATCGGCGTGTAAAACAAAGCGGGTCCGAGGGCATTTGTCGGGTTCGATGTGTCAAGAGGCAGCGCGTCTTACAAAGCCTAATCCTGCATATCGCCGGGACGCCTTCGCTTATCCCGCGAGGCTTCGTGGGCGAGTCGCGGAGACACGCGCAAAATAGAATCATTGAACTCGCGTAGGTCGCCGTCTCCCATTACAACGAGGCGGCCGCTCGCTTTTCTCGTTCTGTCGCCCGGCGCCGGGTGTGGGCCGCACGGAAAATCCGCTCGCCTCGCGGATTTACGGGTCTGCGCGCGTCGATGGATTTACCGACTTCCGGGTGGCCGTTTTTTTTTCCCCGCTCGTTGCCGCGTGCAGCGATGCGGAATCGAGGTGCGAGCTCCTTTTTTCTTATCGGGGCGCGTGCGGCTCGCGTGGTCTCGAGCCGGAAATCGTCTTATTGAGAAAGCTGAAACGGGATATGGATTGGGACTCGGGCGAGCGAGACTGAATAAATTTGCAGCCGCACATTGTTGCCCCGCGCGCGGAGATAGCGCGCGCGCGTGTGTGTGTGTGTGTGTGAATATATATGTATATTTATCTGTGGAAGTGCGTACTCGAATGTCGATAACCGTCGAGGTTGTATATTATATGATGTACGCGGCGCGATTTGGTCGACGGTTTTTAGCGTTGAATCGGAGGTAATGGGCGGACGAGGGGTTGATTTATTTGACGGCCGCGAAAGGGTTTTACGGCTTCTCGTAATAAAGCGAGCGCCATCGAATTAACGCACGCGCCACCGTTCAATTAAGACGCGCTTCTCTTTTTTTCTTTTCGCAGCCGGCTAATGATCCGAAATTACCGACACTAAACTTTTGGCGGAATCAAAGAGCGGGTCTAACAACCGACGAGGTGAAATGGCCATTTTTTCCCGAAACTCATTCGCCGAACGAGCGAATCCGTCGCGTAATGATGCACGCATCCCGCGGCTAACGAAGTCGTAATATCCTCAATGTCCTCATTAATCCCTCGCGTCTCCCGCGAGTTTTACGAGCGAGCTCCGTAGAATTAAAAAAAAAAAAAGAGAGGACGGCGAACAGACGCCTCCATAATGCGACACTTAGTATACAAGCTAATTCCACGATTTTCGAGTGTGCGTCCGCTTCTATCGCGGAGGAATCTCCCGCGCGTGCGCCGGAGTGAGTCGTTCCACGGGGCGAAAGGAATCGGCTTCGATCGGCGCTTTATCTCCGCGCGCACACTGCAGCGCGTATCTCCGGATCTCGTCTCTCCGGCGGCCGGCGGGTGTACCGTTAATCGCGCCGAACGAGAGCCTTGGATTTTCCCCACCCTTTTTTTTTATCTCAAGGCGGCGCGCGCTCTTTTGACACCGAGCGTGAGCCGACGGTCCCACCACGCGCCGAAGTCACGATTATACGGCGCGGACTGCATCATAACCCGTCCCACCTCGGGATTTTTATTTTATTCCGGTCCTCCTCTCCCGGCTTCTCTCGCTTTTTTTGTCCTTTCCGGAATATCCCGTGCCGCCTCTGGATTCCGAGGTGCCGTTGTAAATTACAGGCGTTTTAGAACGATACACCCTCCGGATATCTCCCGAGGTTTTCTGACTTCTCGCCTCTTTTTTACTGACATTTTCATTCCACAGCCGTAAAGGGGGAGCGGCTTACGACGACAACGACGAGATGATTTGGTGCGCGACGCTATTTAAAATAATTTAAATTCGTGCACGCCGTAATAAAGCGAGCTGTCAATTAAAGAAATGAATATAAAGGTCGGGATCATTAGTCAAACGGCCGAAATTCCGCGCGATTCCAGGAAGAAATTGAAGTGCGTCCGGCGGTGAAAGGCTCGATCGGTGCTGCCGATATATCCGACGTGTCTTTTTGCGCCGGACAAAATGATTCGCGACGTCGCGCGACGACAACTCATAAGCATAACAGCGCCCGGCGGCGCCCATCGATCATATCGCGTCTCGCGTATTTGCGTAAATTAAAAGAGTCGACCTATGCCGCCGGGGGCCGACGTGCCGATCGATATCGCCCGAATTCCCCGGGCGCTTCACACGCCGCAGGCGCGATTGCCACCGAAAAAAAAAAGACGAGCCGTGAATGTGTACAGATATGCACACGCATACACGTGAAGCGGGATGCAGCGGCCGATCGAGTTCTCGAATTAATAGGCCGTGAAGAGGAGGCCGCATCTACCGATCGGTAATTAAGCGACAACCGACGTTTCACCGAGATTCTACCGGTCTGTTTCTTTTTTTTTTTTTTTTGGCGTCCCGCGCGCATCACTGTCAGAAAGAACTGCTGCTCTCGTATAATCTCCCGAGGATTTCTACGGATCCTCGTTAATCAATGCTAATGGTGTACAAACTTTTTTCTTTCTTCTCTGTTAAATTCACCGCGGCTAATTGACCTTGTTGACGGAACTTATACATATTACGCGCAAATCCGTTGGAGTAAGTAGGGGGACACTCGCGAGGAATTTCCTCGGATTTAGTCCCCATCAGCGGATCTCGAAATTCGCAGCGGCTGAAAATAAGCAGGCGAGCTCTCGTCACGAGGTAAACACAAGCTGGCCGTGGGCGTCGCGCTGCACTTATCCAGGCGCCAGCCCGAGGACGTCAGGCTCTCGTTAATGCGATACGATCGTCCTATTCCGGCAGAGCCGATTAACCGACGACGACGTTTCGCGAGCATCGCGCGTTTATTTGGACAATTTAAATGGCGGTGGCGGCCGTCGACGACAATCGGGATCGGATCTCCCGGTCGGTCGCGCGCGCATACCCACCTCCGGCGAGCTGCTGCATCACAAAGCTCCTTCAATGGGGAGGGAGGTCGGAGGGAAAAAAGGAGGAGCGAGATTGAGATAGAGAAGTGGGCAGCGGCGCTCGTTATGGAGATGAGACCGGACACAATGGCATCTCCAAGCTCGCGCGCGCGTTCACTTTTCCTTTTTTTTTTCGTTTTACCTCTGCTTTTCTTTCTTTCGTGTTTGATAACCGCGCGCGGGCCTGCACAATGCGATCCAAATATGTTTTTCTGCGGCCTACAACAAAACGCTCTTATAAATGTTTATCATCAATTTGAATATTATCTGATGCGGGTGGCCCGTGCCGACGCCTCCGTCCGTCTCGACTTCGCTCTCTGTCTCTGTCTCCCGCTCCGTCTTTTTTATATCTGTGCCTCAAAGCTGGCTAGAGATGAGTGATCGCGGCTCCGGTGGTATGTATTTTTCAGCCTTCATTTCGAGACCTCGTCGTCGAGCCGCTATCTCGATTCCCACTTTTAATTTCCGAGACGATGAAGAGTTTTCCCTTTGCATCTACGAGGTCCCCGGCTGCTATTGACCCGAGTGCCTTGGAGAGGAGAGTCATCGTTTGATGAGAAAATATACCTGTGCCACGCTTGACTAGACGCGTGGGATTTTGAAATACATCGGCTGTTTTTTTTTTTAGTTTTTCGTTTCTTGGCTTGCAAAAATTGGGATTATTAGTTACTTCGCGCTCTGGTTGCGAATCGTTTTGTTTTTGTGTTCGTGGTTAGTTTTTTACCGGCGATCATCAACCGCCTACCTGTCAAAGACCCCGGCGAAACGGTATCGGTTTCGTTCGACATGAAGCCCTACACTGTAGAAGATTAAAAGATTACAGGTGCGTTACAAAAAGCGAGTGCGATTTTAAATTTCGATTCCCTCGTTTTTTTCTTGTTGTACCTGAATGCTACTTTGATTTTGAAAATAAAGCCGCATTCTTGCCATCTCGAATTAACATGTAATAATATCGGGAGAGATAAAAAGAGGAGGCGAGACAAGAAATGGTTAAGTCGTAGAAAGTCTGTCATTACTTTTTTTGAAGGATGACTGGCACAAATATTTAAATCATTTAATTTATTCTCGAGCTCATATCTAATTATAATTTTTTTCTGTTACAGGTGAGTTGTACACGGCAACGGTACAGTACTCTTTAATGCTGCAGTTCCGTGAGTTAATTAATGTCAAATTATATTCACCCGGCGAAGAGAGAAATTATTCCGTACGTTTGAGCACCTCGACGTGCCGTACATCTACTCGATCAATCACTCGGGTCCCGCAGTGTGACAGCAGAGTCGCAGCTTAGTCGCGCAAAGAAGCACCGCAAAATACTAGTCTAATTGTCGTATTGATGTAGTGGTGCTTCTTAACAAAAAAAAGCAAAAAAGAATGCCAGAAATTAATAATAATTGGAATACCAGGAAGCACGTTCCGCGAATACATTTGCATTGGCGATTTTCTCGACAAACTAAAATTCGCAAACGTGTTATTCTTTAAGAATTGTTTCAGTAAACGTATGCGATACGAGAGTAGAAATTTTCTTTTTAAACGAAAATTCAGGTATACCCACGATGGATTTTCCGTAAGTTCAATTTTGACAGGAGAAAACTGTATTATTGATCAGGTATTTTGTATATTTTCGTAATCGGAGAAGATGTGCGTATCAAAATTCCATTACCAAAACTAAACCATCGCATGAAATATTCCTCCTCCGAGAGAGATAGGAGTTATGCGTGCGGTGTATCAATGCATTATTTGCAATACGAAAAATTGTGCTCGGCGGCGTCGAAAATGCGATGTTTACTTGCAAGCCAAAACTGTCAATCCCCGGCAGTCGCATATAAAATAAAAATTACACGGTTTGATGTAACGCGCTGAGAGAAAGAGAGAGAGGAGAGACATCCCGCCGCGTCTTTTTCGGTCAGCGCAGCGCGAAAACGCAATCTTCGACGTATTACTTCTCCCTCGTAAATCACATCCCCTCCTTGGCTGTTTACTCCGTGTAAACGAAACAAACGGCCACATCCTCCGCAAGACGTGCAATTTTCCTATTTTTCCTTTTTTTTTTACCCACCCTACTTCGGAGGCACGAGGAAAGTCCGAACAGGAAAAACAAGCAGAGGTTGTATATGTAAATCGGAGGAGGGACGGGAAGAAGAAGAAGAAGAAGCAAGCGAGCCGGCAAAGAATAACGGCGTCGCGCACCGATGACTCTTTTCGCGGGCGCTGTCTCGCGCGTTGCGCGCTTTTAACGCGAGGCAAGGCGGAAAGCGCGAGTCGCGCATCGATCGATCTTCTTGCGCATCTGCGCGCGCGCTCGGGAAGAAGCCGCCTCTCCACGCGGATTTATTCCCAAAAGCTTGCCAGCTTTCTTTTTCGGTTTTCTCAAAAAAAAAAAAAAAGTTTCGATGATTTACTGCACTTCTTTCTCCCCTTTCCATCGAGGAATAAGTATAATAAGAAACTGTTTATTTACCATGAATAATAGAGGAGACAATAAAGATCGTCCCGGTTTATGAAGCATCGTGGATTCGATAAAAAAATACTTGGCGAGTAATAATTTCCATAATTTATATCTCACGTATTTTAAATATACATATATATATACCCTCTCCGCGGCGGAGGAATTTTAAGAGCATAAATTGCGGGATGACGTAGAGCCGCCGAGTCCGAAAAAAAAAATGCGAAGCATCTCTCTCGCGTCGGGCCGACAGAAGGGCTTGTACATAGGCGGATAGGAGAGCGCGTTAGCCGTGTGCGCGTTTACGCTTCATAAACCGCGCGTCGGCGATTGTTTTTCCGGCGCCGCGCCCGCGGCACCTCGGCTGCGGCGGCGCGGCCGATTGATATGACGCATTGTGTTACGTGCAATTACGCGCGTGCCGCCCGGCCGTTACTCACTCGGTGCATCTTTTATGCGCTTTTGTGGGAAAAATCGTTATTATTCCCGACACGCAGGAAGGCCGTGGTGTAATTGAGGCTATGCGGCCGAGAGCAAAAAAAAAGCTACGCGTTGGTTCTGTACAGGTGCGGATTGTTTCTAAGCGAAAGGACGGGAGTGTCCGATTAATTACAAAAAAAAAAGGGAGAAAAATGAAGACGGTCGCTATACGAATTCATCCGGTTAATCCTAAACGAACTTTTTTCCGCATGGAAATTTTTCTGGGACGTCCTACTAGTTGAGAGGAGGTTCCGTGGTAAAATCACTGTGGGTATGTGGGTCGCGTTTTAATTGTATATTGTTACCTATTTAGTTAACAGTCCTCTTAGCCTTGATATTGATGCCCCCAATGTGCTGGGTATCATTGCCCTATACTGATGGGCATCAATTTCATCCGACAAAAAACTTATCTCCTGAGATGCATCGCTCAAAAAAAAAGTTTTTTTTTTAACGCAGGCAATACACACTAGAATAGGAGTATAACCGCGTAACGGTTGTGGATGCGCGCGGCGAGGTGTGGGATTGAGCCACACGGAGGCTTTGAGGAATCCAGTTTCTCCGATCGTGATGCATTCCTCCGGATTCGCCTCGAGTCCATTGATCGTTTTTTTTTTTTTTTTTATTTCTACGACGTCCGTGCGATTCTACCTAGGCGATATCCGACTTTTCGGGATACTACATACGAAAGTGCGCCTCTGGTTCAAGTGCGCGTGATATACACGGATATACCCGAGAATATGAGTAATGCGCTGTCTATATATACATTGCCGTGGAGATCGAAAGGGGCTGAGGAGATTGATCGTTTCGCTTGGTCCTTTGATTGATCGGTGTTTATTGTGAGATGCTCATTACTAGCGTAACGTTTACAACTGAGCGTAATTACGTCCTCGGAGTTGACTTACAAAATGAGGATTAATGAAATTCGTAATGGGAGTAACAGGTCACTCCGGATCGTTAAAAAGCATTAATTGACGGGCGAGGCATGTAATGCGCCAACTTCAGCGCACGAAATTACATGCACTTATAAAGCGCGGCGGATATAATTGAACGTAAAAAAACTTGACTAATATGCATGTCAAAGATTGCTCTTAACGCAACCTGCAATTAGTCTCATTTTACTATTCGATATGAATGTATAATTGTACAAAAAATCTATCGGTGGGCGAAAAAGGCAATCAACACCTTTGTACGTCCGACTGCTGTGTATATTAAACGAAAAATCGAAAACTCGATTTACGTAGGGCGGATGAGTAAAAAAAAAAATGCGCGAGTGAAAAGGCGGTGGCGTCCGTATGCAGTTATCGGCCGGCTCTCGTACTTCCAATGGATATTCCTAATTAATACAAACGATCTGAGCGGCGCGCCGGTACAGTTAGATATTCGCGATCGACTGGAAAAGCGGAAGCTCTCTACCATTAATTGCGCCTAATTTCGCGTCAATTTGTTGCGACTAATAGTGCGCGCTTCTCTCCGCGTTTCCGCGTACGAGTACTAAATTAATCGACGGCTAATTCGACGGCGCGCTTTTTTCATCGAGAGCTAACCCCGCTGCTCGAGCGTTAATTACAAACGCACGCGAGCGCTTCGACTGATTCATCGCCGCTGTTGATTCGCCAACGCTTTTTCGTAGATGCGGATCGCCACTCTTTTTGCGAGTGCTTCAGCCGCTTGATTCATTATTTTCTTTTTTTTGTTTTTTTAATAGTTTTTTTAATAGTTATTGAAATATTTCGAAGATGTGCGAAATAGTTAATGGACATTAATGGAACAGATTTAGGGTGTATTGAATTCGATGCTATATTTACTGCTCTATTAACGAGTATATTTTTCCGAATAACAAACTATAAATGTTTATTCCATCGTATGTGTGCGAATCTCGACTACGAATTTATTCATCAACAGCAATATCATCAGAAATGTATCAGTTTCATAAATACATATCGACAACTCGGCATCAGAACACGAAAAGCTCGAGCATATTCGTAATAGCCGGAGCAACGCTTTTACATGACTTATTCATCGGTCATCTCTTTCGCCTCGGTTCAATTAAGGCCTGCACTTTCTGGCAAAGCTCTTTTTTTTTATTTCCGCTTTTTAATCGAACCTGCTCGCGCAATCGCAAATCGAGCGATTGGCCTGATCTCCCCCTTCCCCTTTCCTTAATAAACGCACCGACGTCGGACGCGAGTATCGGTTCCGATATAATATGTCCCGGCAAAAATACCTTCGTGTACGACGCGCGCGTATATGCAAATGCTCGCGTGTTCCTTGAGTTCGGCGCTCATGTATACACGCCGACTTGTCGGGGCCGAAAACTTCGCCGATGACTTATCGGCGTACGCACGCGCGAATTCGAATTGTCGCGTTTCCCCTCTCTTCTCTCACATTATCAATCTCTTTTTATTCTTCGACGTTTTTTTTTTCAACGTTTATGTTTATTTATGGGGAAATAACATGTCAAAAATTTATTGTATGAAGTGATATGAGTGACTCGTTTCGCACTGGCGCTCATTTCGTTTTTAAATTATTCAACGTTGATTCCGTCTGACGAAAAAACAAAAACAGCCGATCATTTCCGCCCCTCCTCTCCGAGGACCGAGAGATGGACCGGAGATTCGCGAGTGTGTAGCAAAGGCATCGCGTATTATCGGATTTATGTCAAAGCCGATCGAATAGTCTGCTCCACTAGTCTTTTTTATTTTAACGGGATCGTTAATGCGATCACTAATATAAGCACTCAAAATTAATTGATTGGTGAGCTTGTCGAATGAAAATTTTACGTATAACATCGTTACAAAAGTTTTACGTGTCCGCGAGAATTTGACGAGTGCGCGCCATTCCACGGCTAATGAATGCAATGTGCGCGCGTCTCTGCGCCGTTTGCATATTTGGGGCTGAATTTTCTTTGACATTTTCATCACGGCATTTTTATAATGTCATGCCGTGCGAGTTTAATGCGTGCATTCATTGACGATATTCGGACTGGATTAAAGTCACGCCTCTTTTTTCATTATGAATAACAAAGTTTGCCCGCTAAATGAAACTCCGTGAATTGCTAGCCTTTGAAATGGCCTCGTGTTTTTTTAATAGTCCAGCAAAAACGCGCGATAATTATTTTTCACACCGACATAAAAAAAGTTCACTAATCGAATCTAATCATTGGATTTCACGCTTCGTACATTAAAGGCTTTATTTTTTTGCGACCTTCGAGGAAAAAAGAAAATACAATGGCGATCGGCTGGTACCGTTGTATCGACCTCTCGCGAAGAACACGTAACAGCGGCTCGGAAGCTAACGAAGCGGCGTTATTTCGTGCGCGCGTAAATCGTTCAATGAATTATACACCTTAAAATAAAAAAAAAAAATAAAGAAGGAGGCGCCGTAGCGGTTATATCGCACGCTGTTCTACAGCGCTGATTCAGGGGCCCAGGCACCGGCGAATCTCGCGTGTCGCGACTCCCTTATCAATTTCGCCCGATTATTTCGCAGTCGACGAGATTGAATTGATGCTGTCGATCCGACGCCGAGAAGGCCGCGTTTGTGTAATTTAATTTCGCTGAGTGCGCGTTAAAATTAGAGGAGGCGAGATCAATTGATAAACGATCGACGAGCCCGATGTTTCATTGATAGAAACAAGGAGAACCTCCTAAACAAAAAAGGAGAAATTCCTTAAAGAAAAAGGAGAATTTCCTATGTGTTACGAAAATCTCCTTCTTTTTTTTTAAGGAGGACTTTCCTTTTTTTTTAGTGTTTATAGAACTTCAAGGATCGCTTGATCGAACGGTGAAACGGACCGCGAAAAATTTCTCCTCGCGGATCAAAATTTCAATATTAAAAGAACAATGGCGCATTTCGACAAAGGCTAACGAAGGAAAAGTGTACTTTAGCGCGCTAAGCGAGCGACAAATGCGCTAAAAAGCATAAAATCGACGGGAAGTCGCGAGTACGTCGAGATAAGAAAAACAGGAGAGGAGAGCGCGCGAGAGAATGAAATGCAGTTTGCGCGAGCTGTGTATAATGCAGGCCGCGTATGTGTGCGCGGCGAGCGCACGCGCCTGGGGAAACCGGTTTCACGAATGCGCATTAATTATGAATTGTTCGTTTCGTTCAATTTTTCTCCCCGCTCTCTTTTCTCTTCTCCCCTCCCCTCGCCGCCCAGCGTTCGTTTAATAGATGAAAAACTCGAAGTCATTATGAATAAACGTGAACCGGGTCGAGCGCGTAATCGAGACGCGTAATGGTAATTGTGCATACGGTAAAAGCGCGCATTTCAATTTTTCCTTACGGTAGCTCTCGCGATGGCAATTTCCTCCGCTCGCCGTATAAATAAAGCGCGGTCGCGCGCGCGCGTGCGGCCATTGATTTCGGGGGGAAAAAAAAACGCGGCGGCGTTTCGAAAACCCGTTCGGCATAATGCCACTTCTTAAGAGTCCCTTTATTTCACGTGTAACTCGAAACCGCTTCGTAATGATGGCTCATTAATTTTTAGTTTGCGCTATCAAAGCGCCTTTTCAGTCAATACGAGAATACATCGGGCGTGCATAATTCGATCTCATCATTTATCCGAGGATCGACTTAATTGTTCCATTTCCCGAAAGGTCGGCGAGCGTGTCTATTGCGTAACCTTCATATTTTCTCGATGCTTTGTCGAACAATTAGAGCTCAATGTACATGTATATAGACATATAGAATTGGGAATTCTATGCGGCCAGAGGGACATACAAAGAAAGTGTCCCGTACACGCATAGATTAATATATATACAAAAAAAAAGAAAAGTTATAGCCGCTCTTGCGGTTAATTAGAAAAGAACTGGGAGAGAAAGGCTTCGAATGGAAATATTATCGATGCATCTCGCGTGTGCTTTTGTAGACTGACTGCACTTCCGGTCCGGCGTGTCTGAAAGCTAATTAGGAGAGCCCATCTTCGGCTGCGTATATACTTGTATCGCAGTCCCGTGACATTTGGGCGGCGATCGATGTGTGCCGGTGCACGTCAATCGAGATGACGTAATTGGCGTAATTGCTTCTACGTGTAGCGCCGTCACAGAGGCTTTTGCTCTCAGGATCTCGGTCGCTCACTTCTGTGCGGCGGTTCGTCTCCCCCCTCCCCCTTGAGTCTTCCCTCGTTCGCTCCATTCGATTCCCATTGACGGATTTAGCGACGCGCGTCACCCTGCGGAATCTCGGGGTTAACGGCGATAGCGTTTGTCACTCGATCTCGTAATGCCCCTCGCCCCGGGAATATCTGTTGTTTCAAGTCCGACCGTTTATCGTCGAATCCGCCCGCTTCACTCGGTTTCAGACTTGACGGACGACGTTTAATTCCGCTCCTTCGGTGTGGTCACACATTGTACCTTGCGATTTTTTTTAGGCCCACGATTTAAATGAGCGATTTCATACGACGGCACGGCAAGAATTATTTAACGGGCGTCGGTGTGCGTATTAAAAAGGCGCGTTCGAGAAGAGAACAATGAAATAATAAGCCTCGCTGAAAAAGTGGCACGCATAAACATCCGCGCCAATTATCATCGAGCGCATGCTTTCTTCCTTTCTTTCTTTTTTTTAACGCCGTTGCCGTAGGAACGCTCCTTTGGGTCTCCCGCATTCACGCGCCTCCCCCCGGAGCGTCATCAATTTCGCACACGCAAACGCGGAAAATTTCTCCTCCGTCGTTCCGTTATTTTTTCTCTCTCTTTCTTCTTCTCTCGCGCCATTTTTTTTGGTGGGCGGGGAGGCCGCAAGGGCCATGGCGCGCATTTCAAGTTTCGCGGTTCGCCCGCTCCTTAATTACCCCGGGCGAGTTCGCTTTTTCCGCGGTCTCCGCTCGTTAACGAGGGCCCCGGCCAAGGAGGGGAGTAGGAAATGAAATCATGCTCGTTTCCCGAAAAACGAAACGAGGACTAGATTACGCGGGGATTTCGCTGATTCGCCCGAGCTTCGCTCTTCCGCTCTCCCCCGCAGGCCGAGAAAGACTATGACTTAACTAAATTGTTTCGAACAGCGGACTACCGCCATCCCTTTGTAATGGCTCGCGCGCGACGACCTCCCCTTCGGACGAATAAATTTGAGGAGTTTTTAGCAAACTTTGACCGTTTAATTCTCGCTTGCCCGTCCCCGCAAAAAGGCCGCGCGGCTTTAAACGAGTCTCGTTCGCGCGTTCACGTATAATTTTCTAATTAATTCTAAGCCCTAAGGTTGTTTTTTCGAATCGAGAGACAGGAAACATGAGTTGAAATATTCGCGAGTGTGGAGCTACGAATACGCACATACGAAAAAGAACAAACGAAACTTGGCGATGCAGCAAGGTGGTGCCAAACGTGCACACACACACACACACATACATATATATATATATAGAATAGTTCCACGTCGTAACGGACACACACATGCGCGCGCTCGGGCGCACGTGAAATTCACGGGGTGGGTAAAAATACGCTCGCCGCTTCCGACGAGCGGAAATTGAAGAAGCGCCGCGGCGCGCGAAATTATTTATTACTTTATCCGCAGCTCCCTTCTACTTCTCTTTCTCGGCGCGTAGCCCGCCTGCAGACAGTGGGACGCGAACCACCCCCGTTACCTCCGCGCACGTATATATGGGCACGCGCGGAAAACGAAATTTTATTCCGGGACTTGATAATTTCTCTTTCGTTCTGCATCCAACTTAAACTGCGTGTCCATGAATGTACCGCGAGGCTGAGTTACGGGCTGCTTTAATGGCCTATAGATAAAAATCGAAGTGCACGTATACATGCGCCGGCGTCGTTACGAAAACTTATATCGCGCCCGGTGTCACATCGTTTTTGCCCTCGCGCGTTCCACCTACACCTTCCTCCGCCAATGATTAGTGACTCTCGTTCGTGTGTATCCCTCCTTACGCTCTTCGTCTCTCGGCTAAATTATTACCGATGTAATTTATTATGCTCCGCTCGCACTTGCTATTCGCAAGCTCCCTTTTCTTACACAAAGCGACCTGCGTGTAGAAAAATAAAAGTTCATTTATTTTTAATATGTGACATGAAAAAAGATTGTTAAAAAAGAAACTGTATCCGCCTTGTGAAAAAAATATCGATTAATTTCTACATCGATTGTCACGGTATAAAAACGGTAAATCAGAGAACGTCGCGTCTCATCGTGCTTTTCTTTTTCTTATATTTTATTCTGCTTTATTCCTCCCTTTTACCGCGCGCGTCTGGGCGTACGAGAGTCTGCAGGGGAGGGAAGCCTATATATATTCGCCGGGTCAGAGTTCAAAGCCGAGAACGGTGCACTGCGCTTCTTCCTACGGTCAAAAAGACTCTCGCCGGAGGGTGAAAAAAAAAATATATGCGACGCTGCGAGAAATCGCGATCGGCGATAATTTGTCATCCCGTAACGGATTTCAAATCAAACACCCACTAATCGTAAATTCAATGGATACTTAAACAGCTCGGGGCCGTCGGGCTCGTAAAGGCGTCGTTTAAATTACGATGTTTCATAACTCGATGTTTTATTATATTTCATAAAACAAAGTTATTTTACAATCTTTCAATCTTTTATTCTCTATCTAACCAGTTCGCTCCTTTGCTACTTTTTTTTTACCCGTCGTCTGCTCTTTATTATTCTCCCACTGGCTCTGGCCCCTCTCTCTTCTTCTTCTTCTTTTCCGTTCGCTAGCTCCACGACCCAATCTACGTCGAACTGCTTGAAAAATTATGACCGGTGGGAAGGAGCTGCAGAGATTAGTCCCCGAAGAATGGCCCCCGGATAAATTAGATGCGCGGCTGCGCGTCGAAGATGGGGCGAGCAAAAAAAAAAGGGGCAAAAAAAAAAAAACGAGAGATCGTGCTCTCCAGGTATTCGGCGCACGTTATTAAAATTTCACTCAATCGACTATTCCCTCGTCGTGGTCTATCGAACTCTGCATTCTCAGTGCGCCTTTTCTTATTACTGCGAGCAAAAAAATTAATCGAAAAAGCGCATTTTGTAGAAGCCTTAATGACCAAAATAAAGTTTAATAGTGTCCTATTTAGCGTTTCTATTCAGCTAACAGTTTTACCTTTTATTTCACTTTCTCTTCGAGAATGGCTTTCGTCCGCAAACATTTTAAATATTTTAAATTTAGCAAAAGTTATTTAACAGTACTGCATTCTATTTCTAATTTATATTGTACATTCTGCATCTTGAGTGTAGATTAACGGTTGTTCTTTGACTTTAAAACAATTATAAACTTATTATAATGTAGATGTTATAACGTAGATAGGAATAGTGGATTTGCATTCGCGATTCATTGAATTCGGGATTCCGCTACTTAGCTTAAATGTTCTCCTTTTATCCAGCTAAAACCGCGCACTCCGCTAAAGCCTCATTAGCAGTCATTCTTCTAGTCTGAAAGCGAACTGACTAAAGCTCGGTTATTACCCCCGGCAACGACATTCAGCAAACAAAACGCCCGGGACTTTTCTTTAATTACAGCGAGCAGCGAAAAAGGGGGGCAAGTGAAAAAAAAAGTCGCGCTCCTTTTCCTCTCTTCTTTTTTTTTTTGTCCACCGTACCGCGACTCCTTTCCGCGCGACACGCGCGCGTCTCGTGCGGCACCAAGAAGGCGGTCGGAGGGAGTAAAGAAATAATAAAAAAAAACATCGGCTCTATACCCCGACGTTGCATGTCGCGCGGCAAAAAGGTAGGTGCGCGTGACTCGGGACACCCGAGTCGAAATTAAATTTTAATAAAGGCGCCTAAAGAAGTCGCGAGAGCGAAGGGCCATATAATTGTATCGGGCGCGAGAATCCCGGGCGCAAAAACCTGTCCTCGAAAAATGCGGATTAACTAAGCGGCCGCGGGGGGAGCGCAGAGTGAGAGGCCGGCCTTCGCTCCTCAAGGTGATGCGTCCCTTTTTTTTTTTATGTTGCTCCTCTCGCCGCTCGTCCGCAGGATTTTTGCCACGTCCCGGGTGTCGCTTTGCGGGCGCTGCGGCCTCATCGCGCGCGGGTGTTGGCTTTCGCGTCGGAAAGTGTCATTTTCGTGGCTGTAAGGGGATATCGCGGGACCCGGAGTGATTTCGACGGGGAGGAATGTACCCGTGCGTGCCGGTAAACAGCACGGAGACCACTCGGCGGTCGCTTTTATCGGAGCCCTTTAAATCCGACACGTTCGCACATTTTGTGGGACTCTTGCGATCTTTTCGACAATTATCCCGGTGTTACCTCGAACGGCTCAATTAATGAGCATTAACCTGGGGAGCTGCGCAAAGACGAGCGAGAGAGAGACAGAGAGAGTATACGCGCCGATGGCGAAGTAGGCTCTTAATTATTCCGCGAAATCGCATTCCGGCCTCACAAAAGCGCATTCTCCCCGTCGGACGCTCGGCAGAAGAAGGAGCGCAAAAAGAAAGATCGCCGACCCGATGGACTTCGCCACCTTCTAGACCGGCGCGCGACGCCGTGTCGCAGGTGCGATCGTGAAAGACTATTTCTCTCCCTCCCCCCATCTCCCTCCTTCCCGCCCCCGTTCTCTTTCTTGTTCGCCCCTTTTTTTATCCTTTTCTTTTCCCCTTCGCCTCCCTCTCACGCCTTAACTACTTTTCTATTTATAACCCTTCTACTTCGACGATTTTCCTCTTTATCGCTCCCGCTAGTATGGCTGCTTTATATTCAATCAATTTTTCTTATATTTTTTATTTAAGCGCGTATTTTTTCTGTTTTACGCTACACGTTTCTTATTTTTCGGTTTCTCTCCCTTTGCCGCAACGGCACGGCGAACGAGCACTTTTGTGAAATATTCTCACGAGCGAAAGAATGCCTCGTGTAACTGAGTATTGTCAGAAAAATTTTATAGACTATCGTTAACCGTTTTATAAACCACTTCGAATGAAACGACTTATTATACTTAGTACTCTTCGACACTCCGATGACATACTTTCCAAATTGCATTTTTATTAACAAGGAAATTATGAAATTCATCGATAAAAGAAAAAAATTAAAAAAACGAAGGCAAATTTGTTAAAAAAAGGGTTCTCTCGAGCAAGAGAGTTCCAGCATGACGGCTCGACAATCCACCTTTCTTTCTCGGCGCGCGAGGCAGACCGTTACGCGCGAGAACGTCGACGTCGCGACAAAAGGAAGGAGGCAGAGAGGAGGACCGGGAGGAGGGAGCCTGCGGCCGGCTCCGCTTTTTGCCCGGGGGTGGTCTCTTCCTGCTGCGGTTTTTTCCTCTTGTTTCGCCGTGGCCTTGGCGCGGCTCCGTTTTCACGTTCGCCACACGTCGCCGGCGAACAATGCCGCCGCGCGATATAAACCCGCCGGAGCCACGCGGTAGCGCTCCTATAAACCATACGGCGCTGATTGGCCCGCTCGGCTACTATGCCGCAAAGGACCCGCGCGTGGGTGGGGCAGCTGCCGACCGAAGATTGAATTACGGAAAGAGATCGAGCGCGCAAAGTGTGCGCGCCCCCGAATCGCTTTAATTATCGCTCGGTATATATACGCGCGTTATTGATGCGGGCGCTTTTTGTCCGACGCGCCTGCCGAGCGTTGCAATCCTTTACCGCTTCATTAATGCGCGCGGGTATATCTCTCCCGCGCAAATTGAAGATAGTAGTACCCCTACTGCGTTCGGACGCTACTGTTCATTTTTTTTTTTTTGGAATGATCGCCGAGCCTGTTAACGCGCTCTTTATTATTTTTAATTGAGCCTGGGTGTTTATTGCCGCTCAACCGGCACTTTATACGAGCTCTATTTCGATTCCTCGTTTCGCGCAAGTGGAGTTTATTCGAAGCTTTCGAGTTACATTTTCAGATACATTTTATACGCGCGATGCAGCGGCGCACATATAATTACGGCGGCAGTAAAATGCGTCGTTAACGAATCGATCAGTTAAATATAAAGCGTCCGGTCGTATAATCGATGGCATTCCAGGAGTTTTAAAAATCCACTCGACTAGGACGAAAATAAACGGGTGAAAACTTGAAGAATTAAAAAATTTTTGCATGTGTAGACTGAAAAAAATTTGTTAATTTTAAGGAAATAATTTACTTCAATAGTACTTATTAAATATTTCCTTGACTCGAGTAATGATTTCATTAGAACTAAATGAATTTATTTGTTTCTGAATAAATTTAGTAATTTCAGAAAAATAATTTTTTCACTCAATAAAATATTTAATAGGTATATACTACTGAAATAAATGTTTGCTTAAAATTCACAAATTTTTCTCTCAGTGTATACAGATTTCGGCTGCATATAAGCACCCGATGCAGTGCATATAATCCGTCGTGCGATGTCGGGCGAGCAAATTAACGACACCTGATACACACGTCGTAATAACATCCCCAAACCTGGCTACATCGAAGACGCTCGGCACTGCGTTTTCAGCTGATCTCTCGGGGTGAATGAAGGCGTTGCTTCTTCATTCAGCAACGACGTCAATGAGCACGCCACTCGCATGAATAATTCGGCCGTAAACACGCGGTGCCGTTCTCGGGGCCGAGCGTTTTCAATATTTACCAGCCGGAGCTAGGCGTATAGTTGTGTGAATATTGCAAGCGGCGGACGACAGCCGACCCGCCGAGCGATTTCATCTGTATGCTGGGGACTGATGCTGCGTCCTGGTTCGCCTCGAAACAACAAGCCCTGCTTCGTTTATTTTCGGTGCCGCGAGATTACTCGACGCAGTACCAGGCGGATTGCCATAATAAATGTAAGGCGCGGATGCTGCGATGAAATCGATGGATTCTACGGGCGTGTCCTGGTCATTTTTTTTTTTAAGCTTTTTATTGCACATTAAGTCGACTTTGCGTCGGAAAAAGTAACTACGCTCATGGTGTATTATATAATGGATGTGGATACATTTTACAATTCACGATCGTTAAAAACAGAATTAATTGCCGCTGGGTTATATATACTCCCGGCTTTTGTTAAAAAATCCGCGCAACAGCCTATCAGGTGGCTTTCTCACAGTGGCCACTATTTCACACCTCGATATAAATATTTTAATGTCCACCTGGAAAAAACGTGGTCATTACGTATTCTCGCTGTGCTTTCTTTTATGCCTTTTTGTTCGTTTAACGCGTCACGTAAGTGTCGTATCGGATGGAAATTAAATTAACGAGCCGTTCGTTCTCTTCTTGTTGCAGGACCGCCACGTGAAGGGTGCCAACCGGGATCCGCAGATGGACTCGAGCCAGGATTACCACTTGCAGTCCGGCTACGAAAATAAGACGCACACCGTCCTGCGGTTCAATCGCCGCTACGACACCTGTGATCCCCGGGACCTCAAAATTACGGTGAGTCACCCCTTGGGACTTTAATTAAGCCGCCCTTTGAAATCTTAATTGAATTTCCGAGGTGAAAGTCGCCGGCGTACGGCGCTTTTAATTGCGCACGAGTACCCGTGTATTATGCGACGGCGGCCCACGCGAAAGTGCACGCCGGTCGTCTTGGCGGACTTTCTCGTCCAGAAGCGAGAAATTCCGGCGGCTTAACAATGGCTTCATTCGCGCGTTCGCGAGACGAATCGCAATCAATTGCGCCTTGAGTGAGGCTGCTTTAAAACGAGGGAGGCAGAGCAAAAAAGAGCAGCTGACACCTCGACGGACGAGGCTCCGGGGGCGAAATAAAGCCGGTAATTACGCATTCGGCGAGTGACGGACGCGCGGGAAATCCGAGAAATTTTCGCTGCGCCTCTTCTTATTGTTCTCCCGGGCAGGACGTCGGCTACCCGCGGCTACCGTTCGTTATCTCGTTATTGCTGAGGAGCAAATACGCTGGTCTGCGGTCGGGCCGCTCCGACCGAAGGAACGACCGGTTCGGTACGTCGGCCGGTATTACGCGTCAATAAAAATCAGCGAAGCGTCGAGACCGGCGTGTACACGACGCCTCCTCTCTCTCGCTCTCGTCCCTAAGTATCCTCCCCCCGCTCTCGGCGTATACTCTCGCGCGTCCTCCTTTTTCATCCTCGAGGATCGCGCGGTCTCCTCTTGCTTTTTTTTCGCGCGCCGCTCCTTCATATTTCCATCGAGCGCGGCGGCCCTGCCTTCTTGCCGCTCGTTTTTACGACTTTTTTACATGTACAGCCGAGAGGAGAGAAAGAGAGGGAGAGAGAGAGGATCTTTCACACTCGACTGCCCTCCGGCTGTTCGATCCACTCTCCGCAGTATCCTCTCCCTCCCGCAGCGTGTCTCTCTTCTTATTTTTCTTTTTTATTTTCTCCACGCCGAGTTGCCCTGGCACACCGCAGATTGCGCCGTTTTATAGTTTGCTTAAATCGTTACGATTTCCCTCATCCAGCGGCCCATTAAAGCATCGTAAAAAACACGAGCGCGCGCGACTCGTGCGATTTTTCAAAAAGGATATCGCTCGCTCGCCCGGACTCCCTATGACGAGGAGCTGAGGAGTAAAAGATAGTGGCCGAGAGAGAGAAAAACGGAGGATACAGGCGCGAATATAAATTGAATAAAAGCGCCGGTGAGAGAGAGAGAAGAGAGTACGCCGGGGCTCTTTGTGTCTGGGCGGCGAAAGAGCCGGCGCACTTTCATTTGCCAAAGTGAATCTCGCTTATTACCGGCGTTCGATCGCGAGAGCTCGCCTGGCCCTTCGGGCTATTCCGGCCGCAGCCCTATCTCCGCTGGTCCTTTGTCGACGTCGACGCGCGCACCCCTTTTTTTCTTCCCCCCCCCCTCCCCGCGCCTCCACATCCATCCACCACCCTCGAGTCCATAAAGTGCAGGACTCTTTGAATGACGGCGCGACCGGAGTGGGCTTTCTTTATTCCCTATCCCTCGCTTCTCGCTCTCGATTCGAAGATCGTCAAAGCGGTCGGGCCTCTATATTTTATTAAGAACGAGGGTAAGCCGTATAAAAAGCACTCCGGCGATTCTATCTGTCGCGGCCTACCCCTTTCTCGCCTTATCTTCGCTTCCTTCGGAGCTTCGCTCGGAATAGGCGCGACGCTCCGATTTGGCGTGGAGAGAGACTCTCCCTCGGCACACATTTGACGGAAAAGCCCATAAACAGCCGACGGACTTGATTATCTTATCGACGGCACTTAAATATATTCAAACGGTTCGTTTACACGGAGAGTCACGCGACGCTAAAGCAACGCACTATTTTCACCGGGAAATTTCTTTTCGCACTCGATAAAGTGTGAAAGAAATTGCATCCCGCACCTACTAGACGTGCTCGTATAAGCATATGTATATTGCGCGAGTGTACTAGAAGCTGACGTCGCAGCGCGTACGTATACGGCGGAATCTACTTCCGAAGGAGGGGAAAAAAAGGAGGCAGCCCCTCGTAACGAGGCGAGACGGCGACGCGCCACTCCCTCCTTAAATTTCGCCCCTCGCGCCCTACTCATTGGCCGCGGCGCGACTCCCTCTCGGCCCGATAGCGATCGGATCGCGTGCTGAGGCGCGCGTATCGCCTCCTCCGCGGCGCGACTATCAGCGCCGGGTTATCTGCTCGCGGGACGCCTCTCGTGCGCGCAAGCGTACACACACCTGAGTCGGCCGCCGCGATAGCATCGGCTTTTCCCGCAGGCGAAAACTCGCCGAGACATTGCGTGCCGCGAGCTTGTGGCTTCGCTCCTCTCGAGCTTTTCGCGCTAAATAGACTCGGGTCTGCCGCGATTTCAGCGCTGCCTCAGATTCAATGGAGAAACTCGCTCTACCATCGTAAAAGACTTCGAACATCGAGTCGATTGACACTCGAGTAGGAGGAGGGGAAAAAAGGCGGTTCTCGAGGAGGGACAAAAGCTCGGCAAAAAGAGCCTTTGGCAGGAGTGAAGGGAAAAAATTCACACGTGGCGGACGTGAGTCGACAGGCGAGCCGCCGGGTAAGCGAGAGAGACGTCGCGTACTGGCAACGACGGTTACCTCCTCCTCGGCTCGGCCTTTTTTTTTCTTTATCGCGCGCGAGCGGATATCGCTTAATTACGGGCCGCATGCTAAATCGACGAAATAGATCGATCGATCGCGCCGGGGGAACGGCTCCTGGAAGAACGGCGGAGTTGTCGCTTTAATGGGCTGCCGTCGTTCTTTTTTCGAGCAACGGTACGCCTCCTCGAGGAAGGCACAAGGGCAATCGATCGATCGTCTCTCAGTCTCGTTGCTTAAGCGTACAAGCTGCTTGCGGTTTTAATTTGCAATTTCGCAAGTGTTCGAGCGATCGAAAATAGTCGCGGGAGGGCAGAAAGATCGTCCGATTTGAGCGCAACGAAAAGCACTGGTACAAAGTGTCAAGCGTCTGCTGGTCTGGCGAAAAACTCGGGACGAAGCTTTATATAAATCGGAGCCGCTAAATTTCGCCTTCACGGGCAGACGCACCTCTCGAAGCCATAAGTGGAAGAAGACGACTAGAGACAGCCGTCAGTTACGCGTCAAATATACGGAGAAGTCGAGCTATTCTCTCACCCGTAAGCTTCTTCTCTTTTACGGCCGCATCGATCGTAGGTACCCGCAGACCCGCCGGCTCCCTTTTACTCCTTTTTTTCTACAATTTAATGCCCCCGTTTTCCTTTGAGATCGACGCCGGGACGCTTTAGTCGATCGTCCGTTATAATCTTCCGAGATCGGGTTGACTCCGAGCCAAAGATATTCCCGGAATGCTTAATCGTTTTCGCGGTAGCTCCTGCTCCTTCTTGGAACTCTCATAAGTTGTGCAAATGAATTTTCGACGCTGACGAATATTTACTGATTTATGAATTTAATCATTCATTTTCTAAACAAATATAAGTATATATTTCTTACATAGTTACACCTATATGTACATATATAGGTATATATTAAATTAGCTGTTATCAGTTATTTATCTACACGACCGGTTTTTAGAGTGCAGACTTATACTTCGCGCGAAATAATAATATAGCATAACGTATAGAAAAAAATTCTTTTCTTTTTTTTTGCAAATGCACACCGAATAAATTTTCTTTAACGGAACTTAAACGAAGAAGGCGATAAGGAGGTGACGACGGGAAGGATCTCGGAAGAAGGGCATTGTTATTCGAGTCGACGCGGAGGGATTAATCGAATGAGCGTCAAATTAAGCGCGCGCCGCAGTCGCCTCTTTCTCCCTCGGAGGCATTTTACGGGCTGGCGCTCGGAACCCCGATCAGACGTTAATATTGCGTGACCGCCGGAGCCGGGAGTCGCGCGCATTAATGCCGCACGGAGATCGCCACGAGCGTCGCCTGCCGCACGACACGGAATTAATACCGCAAGGTGCAATGCCGCTCGCATTTTCCCGCACGGCTCTCTCCACCCCCCCCCCTCCCACATTTTTTTCTTTTTTTTAACCGAGTGCTTTTATAACCACGCCCCCTTCTTTCTGCATTCCTTGGATAAAGCAAAAAATGCCGGTGTACTTTGCGGAGAGAATCGTCCGAAGTTAGGGCACGGCCGACGCTGTTTCGTGCGTGTGAGTGTTAATTTACACACATATATGTATATATATACACGCATATACGAGTAGAGCGAGTCAAAGTTCGGAGATCCGATAAAGATGTCATAGAGAAAAAAAAAAAGGGGTTGGGGAAGAAGGTCCGAGAGGATAGATAGAAAGAGCGGGCATCGGGGCTCTTAAGATTTGCGGGTGTTCGAAGACACGCGATACAAAGTAAGAAGAGAGGGGATCCGCGTTGTGCACTCGCGGAAGAGAAATCGAAGGTAAGATTCCATTTCGCTTCCGAAGTGCTTTCCGCTTTTCCGCCGCCGAAACTGTACAAAGAGAGAAGAGTGCAATGCCAAAATACTCCTTATGATCCACCTGCTTCTTTGTTTTTCTTGTTTTTCTTTGTGTTTCATTTTTCGCACACTTGACTGTCAAAAAAGGTCAGCAATTAAAGAGTAATTTTTTTTTTGAAAATATAAACTTTTCTACTATGATAGAAATTCAGTGTCTTAGCGAAAGAATTCTTAATTCTTAATTCTTAATTCTTTCCTTAAGGACCAGATAAAAGGAAGAGAAAAAGAAAGGGAGGAAGGGTTTGCACAATTGCAGCTCGCACGCGTGAGCTGGCCCTTTTCATTTCCTCATGAAGGAGCGCACGCGAGTCCGGGGAAATGAAAAGCGGCGGAGGGACGAAGCCGGGCACCACCCCGCGTTCCTTCTCGCGCGCGCCTTGAAATTGGCCGTTTGACCTGGTTCCGCGCTGCCCGAGGAGGGCTTGTTCGGGGGCTACTACAACGAGCGCGCGAAAGGACGTAAGGGGTAAATCGAATTCTAGGGCTATATCGCGCAAACGTATTGGCGCGCGATTGAGGAATTCGCATTTGAAATGCGCTCACCTTTG
Source organism: Sycophila sp. Sp_5 (assembly GCA_018906775.1). Classification (NCBI taxonomy): domain Eukaryota; kingdom Metazoa; phylum Arthropoda; class Insecta; order Hymenoptera; family Eurytomidae; genus Sycophila; species Sycophila sp. Sp_5. Next base: position 129,234 of record JACCID010000097.1, on the reverse strand, counting down.
CAAAGAGGCCGAATGCGTTTTCTCTCGGGAGAGTCCGGCCGATTGATACGCCTCCGCGCACGGAGGGGATTTACGTTATCTAATTTCGGAGCATTCGAGACACCCGACCGACATGGAACTTTTGGGATGCAGTATGGAAAGGCTTTTAAACCTGGCTGTCTGAAAACTTTTACCTCGAGTTAACATTGCGATTTAAATCGTTCGCTTTATCTCATTCTTGGCCGTATATATGGCGGATATTTCAATTAGCGAAGGCGCAATTAAATTGCGACTGGATTGAAAAGTTACCCTCGCCTCGTTGATTTTTACAAACAATCGGAGCGCTCGTAAAGGGGCTTACGTCCGATAAAAACTGCTTTAATTGCATCATTAACCGCGAAATAGTCCAATTCATCGACAAATGACAAGGGGATTAAAAGAAGGAATGTACCGGCTAGCGCCTCGCCGTTTTACCGACACTTCGGCCGCGGTTTACGATAGTGTCAAAGGCGAAAATCCAAGTCGCAATTAAGACGCCGAAACTTGCTTTACGACTGTCGAAAACGAGAAGGATCGCCAGCTTCTATAGTGTTCTTATGACAGCGGCAACTCCTAAAAAGTCAAAGATTTAATCAAAGTTCACCCCACCCACCCGACCGTCCCGACACAATACCGTCCACGCGTCTGGTTAACCGTCCGCCGTAAATCCGCGCCTATACTACCTCTTCGCTATTTCAGACGGTATTACTTCACTACTTGGTCGTGGTGCTACTGTACAGTTGGTTCCTTTAGTGCGGGCTCTTACCTCTTTAAGCACAGCGCTTGTAGCCCTCACGGCGTCTCCAACTTTTCCCCTATTCAGCAAAAATCAAAAACGTTTTTTCACGCAAAAAGCCAAACTTTCACACTTTTATAAAGCTTAATCGACGTACATTTTTATACTTCAGGTAAATTTTTAAATTTAAATAAATCTTTAGTAAAAAGACAGACTTTTTTCTGCTTTTAATGCTGGAAGAAAATGCTGTACGTTAAATATTATTGGGAATATTAAAAAAATTCTTATTTTAAACGGATCAAGAAAAATGTGCACGTTGAATAAGATATTTTAATAAATTGTTAAAAAGGTAACGATTTCCTCTTTCTTTTTAACGGCAAAAAAAAAATCAGTACCTTGAATCGGGCAGGCCGTCGATTAATGTTTCCAATTCTCACCCAGGCTCGTGTAGCGATTGAGCGCGACGCGAGACGTGCGTGCCCGATCGCCCTTAAGGATCTTGACACCGTGAACGACTTCTCGGCCTACGCCCCCTTCCGATCGATTAGAACGCGGCGGATCCCGCGCGGTCAATTTTATCCGACCTGGCATGCAAATTAGCTCGCGCCGCCTACGAAAATATCGAGCTAATGCAAGACGGAAGCCGGTGTATTAAGCGCCCCTCGCGTAGAGGTGATGAAAAAAAAAGTGGGCGAGCGGGTCATGCGATTCCAGGGTGCTCCGGGCCCTACACCCAACGCCTTCACCTTCATTTTTTTTGTTATGCATAGCCCAACGAGTCATTTCGATTATGATAATACACCGAGGGTCGGAATCTTGGAAGATATGAATGCATGCGTATTACCGCTGGAATGTCGTTTTCGTGGGTGAAATTATCTGACACTGGGGGTACATTTTTAGGCATTATTTATGAGTTTGGTATAAATACTTAAATGCGAATCATTCACTTTCGAATGATCAATAAGAAGGCTTGAGGGGAACTTCTCGCTTGTCGATTAGGGTACCGAGATTTCAGAGAAGCGATTTTTAATTAAGTGTCCACGGGGATTGTTTGCCCTTTTATCGCGCGCTCTTTTCGCCGATTGAAATCTTAATATTTATTATTCGATTAAGAGCCGCGGCTTTTAACGGAGGTGGCGTATCTCTCGCGTCGAAGGCGAGATCCCCGATAATTAACTCGTTAGTTAATCATTAGAGCAGCCTGCTCTCGTAAATGCACTACGCTCAGAGGGTGCGAATAAAAAAAGGAGCCTAGCTATACCTCGTGTAGAAATAAACGAAGGGGTATAAAGCATTTTTCGATAAACTGTTGTACTAATTTTCCCTTGTTTTTTTTATGTTTCAGGTAAGCATCAGCGAAGTAAGATAAGACGCACACTCTAACTAATCTGCAATCTGCGTAAGTCAACCCAACTGTATACACTTGTTCCGCGCCGGCGATCAGTAAATAACGAGGAAAGCAATCGCTTCGCAATTTGGAGAGAAAAAAAAAACAGTATAAATCGCTTTTTGATCCAGTCGACTTAAAATTTTCCCGCCGCCGCGTGTCAATAATTAAGAATGAAGCTGTACATTCGCGAACGCGCGTCTCTATAAATAATCCATCGCGACGAGTCTCCCCGGAGAGGCAATTTGTTCCGCGACGCGAGGAGAGATGACTCGCTCGGCGCAAGTTACATGAAAAGCAGATGTTGCGCGTTTTTTTTTCGCGCCCCGCGCCCGGGACCACCCAGATTTCGCGAGGTTAATTCGCCCGGCGTGCGAATCACGTGTGCCGGACCGAGAGCGCGGGAGACGGAGCGCGACGAAAGAGCAGACGCGCCGCGCTACAAACGAGCGGAGGTCCTCGTCTGCTCTCCAGGATTTATACTCCTTCAACGTCTCATCGCGATCCTCCTCCCAAACAAATGAATATAACAGATACGTAAAATAAATAAGGGAAATATAAATTCAATAGAAGTATAAATAAGTGGATAGTACAATTGTATTCCAAATAAAATTAAAAAAAAAAGAAATAAAAAAAGAAGCTATAGATAACGATGGATACTTTCACAGCGAAGTTTGTTTCACTGAGTCGAGTGTGAAAGCCATGAGCGAGAAGTAGCGGCAGGTTCGGCCGAGTCTATTTTTAATTAGCGCCTAACGAGTGCCTCCTAGCCAGTCGTTTGGCGTGGAGCCGCTCGTCCGGCGCAACGAAGGTATGCTTTTGCTAAGCGGCAGCTGCAGACGGCTCGTAATTGTAACCTCGTTAAGCTCGCGGCCCCGCCGGCGTTAATGCGTCTATTATGTCTGCGGTTATCCCTCAGATCAACGCTGCGCCGCAGCCGGAGAAAAGCCCGCGGCTCCCGCGGAGACAGCGGCTTCAGAAATTAGCACAGGCGCCTCTTTCCCCTCGAGAATGACGAACCAAAATATTTCAAAGTCCTCCGCGGTTGGAACGAAATTAAATCATCGCGCTTATCGCGTCAACCCGCGTTCGCAACGGAACTCCGGAGCGTCGTCGTGTTGTTCAACGAAATTTCAGTATGCAACGCGGCGTGTGTCGAAAAATTTTCGCATTCTCGCTTTGACGACGGTCGCGCTCTCAAGAAAATCGCGTTAAGAAGCGACATGCTAACGAGTTCGCCGACCAGTTTCGCGATGCATAATGCCGTTATTAGCTGCAATCCGGCGTGCCTCTCGCTCTCGAATTATTACGCGTGCGTGACCGAATTTCGCGCGTTAACAACTTTTCAACTTTTCGACGCGGAGGTGTGCGCAAGTGCAATTTCAATGTTCGTACTTTGTGCGGGCTACCGCGCGACTGAGTAACGAGTTTGTTGTGACGCTTCGACATTTTGCGCGTCGAGAGATTAGGCTTTTAATTCGCCGCTAACTTTGCCGGGGCAGTGGCATGAAAATTCATATTCGTCACTGTTTCCACGGCGCAAAATGCGGCGAAACTCAATTTCGCAGCTTCCGGGTATGGGAAATTCATAATTTCGAGTTCCGATAAGATAAAATATGGAAGAATCCTGCTCCGTGCGGTAAATGTCTGATCCGCGGGCTACGCTAGTTCGATATGGCTCGAAGTATGGGAAAAGATCTATAACTATCCTTAACTATATACGCTCGGGCGTGTAAGCGCAAAAAGGTTCGCGTCGCTAAGTTAGTTAAACTGTCTCCGATTCTGGGATATTTGCTCGGGATTACGGCTTCTTTTAACTTCCAGCGTGACTCCTCGACTCTTGAGGAGGACCGCCACCCCCTCTCCTCTCCCCGTCTCCATCCGGGGGGCTCGAAGGACAGCGGGCGTGATTGCCGAGGAGGTCGGAAAATCGAGAAACTTGGCGAGAAGTTGCGTCTGAAAGGGAGGAAGAAGAGAGCATCGATACGAAGGGAGCCGGGGCGGCGAGTGAATTCCAAGACGGAACTGATCTCCGAGGCTTCGTTTCTCTTTTCCTCCCGTGTATATATATACGCCCCCGGCCGGCGCCTTCCACCTGCCCGACTCTTTTGCCACTGACAGTTTCTTACAGTCGCTCAGGGAATAACTTTCTCGTCGCGAAAGTTGCCTGCTAGGAGTTTCTTATTATTAAAAAAAAAAGACGTCCGACCGCCGCGCGCACCCCCGCGTTGTTGGAGGAGCGAATTTCCCGTTGCCTTCGTTTCTTCTTCGCAGCTCCTCTCGCCTGAGCTTGATTAAGAACATTGTTTTCCTACGGAAAAAAAGGAAGGAAGGAGGCTCTTGTGCTTCTGTATTGGCAGCGTTAGTGATTTAGCCGCTGATAAAAATATATCGCAATTTTACGGGACTTGCTAATGTATTTATGAGGGAGCTATGAATACTGTTCGATCGAATGGACTTTTATTCTTTGTAGAGCCGTAGGCGTTGGAAATAGATAAAGAGAGGGAATTTATTATTATTAAATCAGCTCGATTTATTCTTTCCCGTCGGTCGTTTTAACCGCGACGATATTGAATTCGTAAATCCGCGAGAACTGCGAAATATTTTTTGTTGGATTTATTTTAAAATAAGATTGAATTTAGACATCGCTTAAAGAGCACATAATTCATAAAAAATGAACATTCGATACGCGCAAATCCCCTTTTTATCAGCATATCCTGCTCTTAAATCGCAGTATATAAATCTGGCTATATATAGATTATTAACGGTATCTATAATAAACGGACTGTCATTACGCTGTATTACTGCGGAAGAAGCATGACACACATTTCTAATGGTGAGATAACACACGATCTTTGGTTTTTATATGATAGCTTTTTTTATCTACTTTAACTAAACAAAGGGCGGGAGAAAAACAAGTACGCTTTTTTATTAGTAAAATAAAAAAAAAGAAGAAAAAAAAATTACAGAAAAACCTAGAATCGAGCGATTAATTAACACACTTGTGTAAAAGTCTCCAACCTGTAGATGCAAATGTCGTCTAGACGCTCGATATGAATCGAGGGTAACAGCGCATTATAAACTTGTTTACCCAGCCGCAGATCGGAATCGGAAAAACTCGCGATTAATGAAGTAATCGAGCGGATTTATCGCTCATAAATCCGTCTCCTTATCCGCTGCCTCTCGTTCCTTCACTTTTTTTTCTATCATTCCAAGCCAGTCGCAGTAAAAATAAATGACTATCACCACTCGAGACTTACGAGCTCGTCCGAGCGCTCGACTAAAATCGAAAGGTATATATATAAAAAAGGGAGAAAAATAAAGAGAGAAAGGGAGAAAAAGAGGAACGCGGAGAGCTCCGACGGCGAAAGTGAGGCGCTCTTTGTTTTGCTGAAAATTCAGGCGAGAGTGGCCGCAGAAGCGGCGCAAAACGCGCCTGCGCTGATCATTGTTCCATTGTATTCGCGATCGAAACATGCGCGGGGATAGAGACGGAGAAAAGAGGGAGAAGTAAAAAGAGCCGGCGGAACGCGCTTTTTGTTACGCTCATTTTCAGGAGGGCGAATAAAAGGCCGCGCGACACTTTTTCTCCGGCTTCTCTCTCCACCCCGCCAGTATTAGACTTTGTAATAGCTCGCGAATAAATTTATCGACGGCGACTTTGTCGCATTCCTGCTGGCCGAGTACCGAGTCGAGAACTTTTCAGGGCTACCAGCTTTTTTCCCTTTAACGCCTCGGTTAAATGAGTGGAAACTTTGCGGACTCCCTCCGCACTCGACGGTGCCATCGACCTTCGCCTTTCCTCCCGCGGCATTACCAAGTTCGATTTTCGATCGGAAGCAAAAAGAAAAAAGAAAAAATAAAGAAAGTCGGCAAATCGGATTTTACGCGCGCGAACCAAACGCGCCGATATAAATCCAAAGTTCAATTAAAATTTCCGACGAACGTAAAAGGCAACCGATCGCGACGTTGGCTCTATATCACCGGAGTGCATCGTCGTAATAATGCAGGCGCATTCTCCTCGCCCGAAAGCAGCCCGACGGTGTATCCGTTGCGTTCGGCGAAAATACATCTTGGGGAAAAATGTGGGACGACGGCGGGCTGCATCGAAGCCAACTTGCATATTTCATTCTCGGTTTCGCGTCTATCGGCGCTGCTACCCGTTGACATCTCATTTTCGAGGTAGATGCGCGCGAGCTCCTGGAAATGCTCTTTGCCTCGGCCGCGTCGCTTTTTGCCATCGCGGCTTTGTGGAATCGAGTATATCGGCGAGGATGTACATAAAAAAAAAGAGAGAAAAGAAGGAGGGGCGGGGGAGAAAAAATTCCCCGATACGCTGCGCGCCAGGCTGAAATATCTATATCCCCCGACATATATACATATACGTATATATACAATGAGCGAGCAGCTCGATTCTGCGGTGCGCTGCTGCTTGCAAACTTTTTTTTTACAGCCGCTCGAAAATTCCCTCGTTAGTATGCGCGTAGGATCAAGAACTATGCGACACTCGCGAAACAATTTTCAGCCGCGAAAAAAAAGTCGCGCTCTTTGGTATATATAGCAAACCGTAAACAAAAATAAAGGGAAGAAAATTATTTTACGTAACGCAGGAAAGATCTAAATCACAGCGGTGACAATGCGCGACAATTGCATTGGATGCATGAACGCGCGCTTGCGTAACGCGCGAGGGAAATAATGTATCATGGAAGGTCGCCGCGTGGAGAATGGAAGTAGCGCGCTCGCAATCGATATATGCATGCACTTGACGCGGATGCCTGCGCGCAGTTTTAAAATTTATGCACACCCACGAGTTGATTATTCCAGAGCTACGGGTTAATCCGCGCTCGGCATGGGAAATTGCCTTCGCACCTTGGTGATAAAAAGGAATGAAAAAGAGGCAAAAGGCTGGGTACGCGCTCGCCTTACGCAACTTCGTTGCGCCACGTTTTTGTCGGGACGCTTGCAGTTGCGAAAAGTCGGGGCGCGCCGCCGCGATGAAAAGCGTCGCCTACGCGTTTTTCCGCGGGGGAAAGGCGCCTGCGCTTCGCCTACGCTTTGCAATCAAGAACGATTTTTCGCCATAGCCGCCAGATGCATAAGGAGCGAGGCTAATTGTTGATATACGCGTGATTACCCGCCGCTTCGAGCAAAGTCGCTTTCGCGTAATCGAGCGCGCGTTAATATCGCGGAACGACGGAGAGAAAGAGGCAGGGTGTCCCTAATAGTTCCGATAGTTCGCTCGTTGCGGTGCTTTGAAATTGCACTCGTAAAGGCGGCGAATTTCGAGCGACGACGTCTTTACTGCGCTCTTGATCGAGTTAACAAGGCGCGTCGCTTTATTTACAGCAATTAATATCAGCCCCGCTCGGAATCGTCAATTTGCCACTTTAGGAACTCGCGCGGCGTGTCATCCTCCCGCCGACGGATCAAAATTGCGGCGTAAACGTAAAGTCCGGGGTGGCACTAACGCCGGAATTCCGAGGCAAAAGAAACAGCGGAGGAGGAGCTCAGAAGGCGGAAGATAGGCCGGACTGAGTAATTCCGGGCAATTCATCGGGACAATTGCGAGATCGGTATCGGTGACCTCGCAGCGGCCGACCGAGCCCGGCCCATACCAATTCATCAGGCCAATATAGGCGTCGTTAAGATAACCAATATGGAGGAGCGATAAAAGTGGCCGGCGGCTCCTTCGCAGGAGGCACGGCGGAAGGAGGCGCGCGAGCATTCGATTTTATGCCTGCGGAGCGTCGCGTCCCCGTTTTCGTGCAACCCGCGGCAAGGATTATCTCCGGGGGCGCATCGTTACGGAGCTTTGTGCTCCCTCTTATCGCGCTGACCCTTTCTCCGAGTAAGCTTTCAATTTTTTCGTGCCGGGGATTAGTTGTTCGATGTCGCGAACCAAGATCTTTTGGATCTGTCACTATATAGGACACTTTTGGCTGAAGCTATTTATTTAACAATCTTCTTTTTTACAGTAAACTGGCTTTTACATTATACCCGAATTTTAAATTTTAAAATTTAAATTATAACCGAAAGCTAGAATGTGTATCTTGGGTGGTCAAATGCGGATGGTTCACATCGACTGACTGAAATAACAATGCAAATCGACAACTCACTGATAAACATCGGAGTGGAGACGCGCGATTGAGTAATTCATTGTACCTGTTACATATATTGCGCAGTCGCCATGATTCGTCCAATTTATAACGACGAGAAAAAAAATAGATTAATATCTGCGTGCGAGTACTCGTCGCGAGCGTTCACGGCCGGCCATTCCCGCGAACAAATTTCATACAGGAGAACGACCTTCGGCGCCGCTCGCTTTTTCGTCTCCGTGATAACGGTCGCATTGTCTCGGCGACGACCGTCTAATAGCCCAAAGGAAACAAATGTAACATCGCAGCGCCGATTGAGCCGCCGTTTCGGCGCTCGCCGATAAAGAAAACCCGTGAACCCCCTTTGGCGCCGCTTTACTCCATTCCTGTGTAAAAAAATTTAGTCTGGCAATAGTCTGATCCTTAAAGTCTGTCTAAAGAGACGATCCCAGACTTTATGCCCGATACAATATAAAATAAATTTATAATAAATAAAAAATGAATATATAATAAATTAATTAATAATAAATTAACAAAGAAATAATCTGTCTGGAAAAGTGTCTAGCAAAAAGTCTCGCATTCTTTGTAAGACTTAATCTTTTTACCTTGTATCTGGCATAGAGTCTGAGATCGTCTCCGTAGCCAGACTTTGGCCAGACTTTAAGGGCTAGACTATTGCCAGACTAATTTTTTTACACGGGTTTGCCCGAGGCTTTTAAATGACTCGTTTCGTGACGCAAAAAAAAAAAACGAACGAAGTACGCCAGGGTAATGCGGAAGAGAGGCGCGGCAGGGTAATCGGAATGTCCGTGCGGAGAAAACAATCGTTCCGTCGATCGGCGGTGCAAACAGCGGGGATGCACGCGAGTTTACGGGCGCGGGGCACGTGTCTCCGCGGTGCATTAACGGCGAGGGAAAGAAGGCAGCGCCGGCATGCGAGCGACTTTCCGGCAAATATTTACGCCGGCATGCAACTCGACTAATCTGCAGCGACCGCGCGCGGCTCTCTCCTGCAACTGGGTCGTACGTCCGTAGGGGCACTACACCCACGCACCGGCGATCGATCGCTTGATCGAGGAGGGACACCGTTCAGGAATATCCACGGGGCGGGAATAATTCAGTGACCGCTCGTTTAGACTACGGGGGGAGGAGACTCTATAGGCCGCCCTCGAGGAGTCATCGCCTCGGGGCATCATATCCGAAGTACGCGCGCGGAACACGTGGACGCACAACGCCGTCGAAGAATATGACGCCGGCTGGCTAATTTTACACTATGCGGTTTCTTTTGCTACGTTACGTCGGCAGCGTTCGTACGTTTAATTGCATGAAAATCGGGCCAGGCTAATTTATAGCGAGGGCGAGTTCGTTAGCCAAAAAAAGAAAAAAGAATAGAGAGGGAGAAGCGGTAAATAGAGCGCAGGGCTTTTGTGCGGGGATGGTGGCCTTAGTTCAACAAACTATAAAACGCACTTTTAACATTATCGATCTGAATTTTAAACTTCTTAAGGTGGAGGGCTGCCATGGAACTTACTGCTTTTCCTTTTATCACGCTCCGCAGCGCCGACGTTCTCTCCAATTTCTTTGCACAATTAAAAGTTCAAAAGAGCATGTTTCAAAAAATAAAAAAAAGCGAAGATCCGCGTACGTTAATGCGCAACCTCGCGGGCATCGCCGCACCGCGCACTAATTGCGGAGCGACTGCACGCGTAGAGCAAGACTCATTCCGCCCCTTTAAAGACATAAACGCTCGGCTTATGCACGCGGTATTTCAAGTAGCGGCGTATGTACACGCGCACCCATTAGGGAGTCAATGGACTGCGATGCGAAATATTAATAAACGGCGAGAGAGAAGGCCGGAGTCCAGCCGACGACTTATATAGGGCTGCACGCACGCGGACCCCATGATAAATTAATAAGACGTTCGGGACGACTTTAGACGCCAATGATTTCCCGTCCGTCTCTTTCTCCCGCGAGGGGCATTAAACCTTGACGGTAAATTGCGTCGCACGTCGCTGCGCACCGCCTCGTGAATTCTCGGCCGATCGATGCGTCCTATCCGCGGCTGTGTGTGTGTGCGAGCAGCGCGCTCTGCGGCTTTTTCCTCTTTATTTCGAGCCCGAACCCCGGAAGATTGGCAGAATGCGCTTTGACCTTTTTTTCGCCGCCCTGCAGTATACGGACACTCTTTCGGTGCCTACTTCGCCCTCTCGCTCTATCTCGACTTTTTTTTTTGTTGGCGTGTTTTCACGGGGAGCGATCGGGTGTGGACGTTTTTATTTACTCCGCTGGACGTGCGCTTTGATCACGCCTGCGTCCCCGGAAAATTGATCCATTAGATCTGTCCCCGAGCGTGACGTCTTTTTTTTTTTTTTATATATATTCTCGAAAATTTTGCGTTTCGCTCGTCCCTCGCTTCTATATTCCCTGCTGGCGTGATTCACCCCCATCGATACCGAAAATAAAATAAATGAGTTTATAAACGCAGCAGGCAGATCGAAGCTTTCATGATCAATCGGAGAATCAAGCGGCGCGCTAAACATTATTTCACATGGATGTTTAATTACACGCTTAATTTTCCGGCTGCCTCGGTTTGAAAGTGGAACCAGCGAGTTTTCAATTGAATTTTCGAGACTGGCCTGGCGTGTCGTTGAAAATTCGTTACATCGACACGGTGTACCTGCGGCCTCGTAATCGCCCCCCTCCCCTCCTGAATGAGTTTTGAATATTTGATAGAGTAGTTTTGCATTGCATCCCCCCCCACCTGCGGTCCTCTGCAGCTGCATTTTCGGTTTTTAGCATCCCCAAATTATGGACGGGCTGATAACCCACCAGACAATATATAATGCGCTAGACGGATCGAAGGTTCTTTCACCGTGCGAATTCGATTACTTGAAAATCGATCAATAAGCGAACATCCGCAGCTCGTGCTATTATTTACAAAAAAATGAAGGGGGTAAGAGGCTACTCAACGGGAGGTCAATGCGCAGTATTACGTGATTCCGCGTGCATCTTCGATGGGTATAGTATGGGCGCGCAACGAAAGCATTGTAAACTAACGATCGGCGCGCCGGCTTTTTCTCGGCGCGGATCTGTTTGCGAAAGCCTTAGGGGCCTCGTCATCTTGAAATTTACACGAGAGCGCGCGCCTGCGGAAGATCTAGTCGCGAGCGCCAGGCTGGAGTTTGCTCGGTAACTGAGTACACACTCGAAGTGGTAGCGGAGGAAGCACGTGACCAGACGCGGATACCGACGCCGCGCACTTGACGTTCCCTGGCGCCCACGAGTCCGACGCATCGACCCCCTCTGCGCTCCTTAAACATTAAAAAAATGCCAGAGATCGTACGTTGCCTCGCAATTAACCAAGTCTTTGGTTTTCCATAAATAGAAGTGCCTCCGTTTGTGACTTCTTAATGCTGCTTAATGTACTTTTAATTTTTTTATATTTAACTTTGTAAAGTGCTTTTTGTCAGTTGCAATAATACAGCAATGAAGTTTTTTTCGAGAAAAGAGGCCGATTTTTCATGTAACGATTGTAATCGTCTGTTGAATCGAGCAATAAAACAAAATAAAGATCTTTATTACGTGTTCTACACTTATATATTGACTAGAGACCATAAAATAGTTGTCAGGCGCATTTGTAAAGTGACTAATTCGAATAAACAGCGTGTGATAAAGTTTAAGTCCAATTAGATTTGTTAGAAAAGTAAGTCCGTTAAAGTGGTCCGGCGAACAGTAAAAGAAATGACAGCAATTCATACAATATTCTGCAAGCCTCAATCAGTTTTATATGCAAATGGAAAAGGCAAACAAAGTTACGCTGCGGTAAACCGAGGCGAGCGCAGTGTGCATTCGCAATAAACACAGGCAGTCCGAGCACTTGTTTTTACAACTCCGTCATTACTCTAATGCGTGTTCTTTTCCCGATGATAATTCGCGTTATCGTGCAGCTCCCCCAAGTAATCGCGCCGAGGATAAGGCGCAAAAAGGGGAGAGAAAAGAAAAACTGTAAGTGCAGTGCATAAGTGACTGGAAGTGCGGTGGAAAAAGTTTGGGGAAATTTTGCGCGATTCACCGGCGGGAGGAGGCTTCAAGTAAGCCGCGGCACTGAATCAGCGTCTCTAAGTTGAATTAAGGGTCATAAAGCACGACTCCGCAAAACCATAAGAAAATTATTCCGTCGCGGTGTGCCTATCAGTGCGCCGATTCGCTGCAGTGCTACATATCGCATATGTAAGAATTACCCCTTTTTTTAACGTCAGCGACCGCCTTATGCACATATATTTATCTCCTTGCGACGGTGTTTCTACGAGTGCACTTCTTTTGTGTCAATATTGGTCGATAAAGCATATATACATATACACATATATACATATATACGAATATACATATATATATACATATCCGAGGGCTGCCATTAGTTTAATGGTGGTTTGGTTATATTTACGATGTCTTGTTCCCGTCAGTTAGATGCAATCACGAATGGGCTTTAAATAAGCACCGGCAAAAGCTCACCTTTTTCATGGCAGAGTAGCATGATTTATGCATTCTCCGCTTTATTGAGGCACGTCAAAAGCTCGCAGCTGCTTACGATGTCGCGTTCCCGTAAGGTACTTGAATCGCGGTTTATTTTGCGAGAATATATCTCTTCTTTCTTTTTTCTCGATCATCGTGGGAAATACATTGAAAAAAAGTTCCTTCCTTCGCGCGCAGCTTATACACTTAAGCGTCTACTCGCGAAAATTTCGCGATCGTTTATGCGAAACGGTTCCTTGATGAAAAATAAATTTTTTAATCCTGCGCCGTAAAAAAAAGGAAAGAAAGTTGCCGAAAGAAATGCGCAGCGTAAAAAGTTTTTAGGTACTTTAACTGCGGCACTTTCAGAAGTGCATAATTCAGTCGCCACACAAAGCCTCGGCTCCGTGACTCGTTTCTTTTTGTCCCCCGCGGTCGCTGAAAAAATAATGGAACCGCGTGTGTACTCTTCGCGCTGGTAAAGAAAAAAAAATAATAAAACGCGTGGCACGCGAATATTTTAGCGTACTATTTATTGACCCGCAGTAGGACACGTTGGCATTATTGTCAATGTTTACCGCGACTTCGGCCACCTGCATGTTTCATGGATTCGTGGCGCGCCCCGACAAGGAAATGTAGCCCGTGCGGCTTGAAAAATTCAAGCGATCTTCTCGTTTTGTCGTGTATTTTTTTCGTTTTTTTTTTTTGTTTTTTGCAGTGTATATACCGAAACGCGCGCGACACAGAAAGGACCTTCCCCCGCGTAGCGCCAACTCGTAATGCCGGCGATGATAAATTCAAGGTGTTATTTCAGTAAATCGTGCGAAAATCGAGCACGAACGCCTCCTTGCGGCCCGATGCCCTATAACATAAGTACAAATGAGCCTCGCGTGACGCGCTCGAAATAGAAGCCTCGAAGCGACCAGGCTCGATTTCTTTCGTTGCGCAAATTAGCGATTCAATCATCTTTAAAGCTAAACCTGCACTTTTTGCTTCGGGATCCGCGTAAAATTTCTTCAGCCGAACTTGTCTGCCGCCGTAAACCGCGCACCCGTCGAAGCTAATGATTTCCCGGTGCACAGTAGCGAACCAAAAAAAAAAAAAAAAAAAAAACAGTAGTTCGGCCGCGAACACCGCGGGGATCGGGGTCTTTCATAGGTATATATATACACCGCGATACGTAATTTCCATTCGCCGTGGCAATTTACGTCGCGCGCAATCTCTACCCGCAAGAAAATCTTTCTCCGTCTCTCTTTCTCTGCGAAAAAAGTCCTTTTAAATAAACGATTCCTTAGACGGGAACGCGGGCAAAAAAAATAAAAAAAGGGGTAGACGCGCGCTGCTCCCGGTCGGGTGATCGAAAGTTCCCGTCGACGCGAAAGAAGAGCGGGGATCTCGTTACCGCGCGGAAGCGCGCGGCGATAATTATCGACGGCAAGGGGAACTAATTAAGTTTTCTGATGACTATTGACGATATCACTTACAAGCAGGAGAAAGGCCGCCTTTTCGATGACGAAAGCGCCTCAAAGAAGAGAGCCGCTCCGCTCGTAATTAGTACATTTTTCGCCCGCTCAACATTCCCTCCGGCAAAAAAAAAAGGAGGGAAAAGAGGGGGGAGGGTTGATTGAATCGTGAGAAAGCCGGTCGTTCTCTTCCCTCTCCCTCTTTAAGCAATTGAAGCGTGCGCGAAAATTGAGAGGCGGCTCGATTGGGTCAACAGTGCGCAAACGAGTCGAAAGTGCAATCGCTCATAAACAATGGAATCCGATTGGTGCGAGAATCTCGGAATCGCGGAAAGCGGGGCGATCGATCGACGCCGTACCAGTTCATTCCGCCGATGGAGCAACCTCCCCTTCTTCCCCTAAATTTTCGCCCGCTTCTAGCGTGTCCCTCGCTACAGCCGTTGGACTAAACCCTTGAGCTTCTCAGCCCTTTCGCGACCCTCGCGCCTGGAAGTTGACGCCACCGTCTGATGGATGACTCGGTCGTTACTAATAATTCGACCTTAGACGAGCGAGTTATTACGCGCTCTTAATAGCTCGAGTGGGTGGCACTTCGAGAATGGAGCAGGCAGTCACGCGGAAGAATCGCAATTACCGGGGGAAAGTTTTGAAATTCCGCGCCCGGAATCGAACTTCCAAGGATATACTTTATTGATTATTACGCGCGTTTCAGTCGTTTTCTCGCGAGTGGGAGCAGAAGACAATTTTCATCGTCGTTTCACGTGTAGACACTTCGCAAACACGGCCGATATTTTCGTCGGGAGAATTCGCTCGCTTAATGCCCTCTGTTCATCCAGTCCATTCTAGCATAACGAGGTCATCGTTCGTCGTCCTACAATATCACCGCCTCGTGTAAAGATCCAATCGAATGCCTCGGAGAGCGAGAATCGATATTACCCGGAATAGAAAACTTTTCCATTCTAATTCGTGCCGAAAATACCGGGAGGAGCACACACCTGACTGTAACGACCGGGAGAGCCTCGTCGGCGCGAAGGAGTAATCGGAGCAGAGTCACGTAGAGCATATCTCGATAATCGGGCGCGCCCCCGCGGGTGTGAAGGGCCCAGGGCGATTGGCCGACCGGCCGAAAATTGGGATGGCTGGGGGGTGTACCGTCGCTGAATACCGAACACCCTCAACGCCCGCCTCCACTCTTAAGGCCGCGTTTCCTCGGCTCAATGGCGTTTTGGGAAACTAACGCCGGCACTCTGAATGCCGGGAAGCTTCTTTCTTCAGTGGGTCAATTTCGCCGAACACTCGTCGCCCACTCTATATATATTTTGGCGAGCGCCGACACGCTTCCTGGAATATGGTAAAAAATCCTATCCGTTTTCAGCTGAGGCTGCGCCGTGGAAGTAATTGAATGGTTTCCTTTTTCGATGCGGTAGACACATTGTGCCCGAATTGGGTTATTCAATTCTCCGGCGGACTTTAATATGATTAAACGCGCACTTTGGTGATGGAAAAATGTTGGCTCAAAGAATAAGATAATTAACCACTTTTGCAGCCGATTCCGTGCGTAAAAAAAAAGTTAAAATAAACTTCACTGTTTTTACCGACTGAATCTTCATAATTGGAAATTTAATTAATTGTATCGTCCCAACGCGTTCATTATGGATCACGCGAAAACGAGAATAGCAGTGCGGAGCGGAGTCATATGCGTTGATACAAAGTGCAAGGACAAGCGAAGCGGTCGATTTAATTAAATCTAATCCACGTATTATTGGGAAGTTTGTAATTGGTAACCCATTAACTCCACTATAATTTGAGCCGACCTATATAACAGTTTATTGATTATTATTGCATCGGATCACATTATTTATTCAGAGAATCAAACATCCCGGGTTTATGCACCAAATATACCATAAATGTACATGCCACAAGAAGCTTGCAGTCAGCTCATCTTACGAAGCAAAAAAAAAAGAAGTAAGAGGAGCCGCAAGTAAATCGAATAAGAATAAGCGGTACTGATAAGGGAAGAGGGGTGCGAAAAAGAGAAGCGGAAAAGCCGTGGAAAAAAAATGAGAGTTCGTCGTCTCGTATCGTATTCCGGGCCGGAGTTCGTACATTTCCAGGGTTTCGTGAGAGCTCGCCGGCGTACCGGAACAATCGAGACGAAGCCAACGGAGGAGAGAGAGAGAGAGAGCGGCAAAAAGAGAGACGGAGAAGAAGGGCTCGGAGCGGGTCGCGAGGAAAAGAGACTCGCGAGATTTATCGTCGCATTAGCCGGTCGTTTGAGAATTCGAGGGCTCTCCGGAAAGAGAAGCCGGTGAGAGACTTGAAGTACATACATACACACAGACACACACTCGATCAGGCGCACGCGTACGCCGCGGGAATAATCGATTCGAGGCTGCGGAGTAAAATTAAAATTTAATAGAGTCCGATTAACAATAAATAGCGGGAGAGAGGAGGTCGAGACTAGAGGAGACTTAATTGCTTTTTAAAACTCGCGGGCAACTTGAACTCGCAGCTCTCGGTGCTTTCTTGGGAATGTTCAATATTAGTTTCTTGCGAGCAGGTCGAAGCCAGCGGTACTTAACGCCGCTGCGCAAAATTTTGCGTTCCTTTGTGCCCATATAACTTTTTTTGCGCCTTCGCTAATTTCTTCACCGCGATACGAACTCTGCCGATTTTTTTGCCGGCACTTAATCCATTTTTCGATGGATCGACTCGGGTCGCTTTATCGAGCGTACGGGGGGATCCACTCGTTCTATTTAGAGTATTACAGTCCGTCGAGGCCGCTCATTACTCACCGTCTTATCGAGGCTCCCGGCGGCGCGCTATCCAAGCTCGCAGCCTCGGCGTGCGCGACTCTAATGAATGGAACCGCCACTTTATGGGCCGTGCGTTAAAGCCACCTTTCGGCTGAAATGGCGGGAGGTGACGCACTCGGGCGCCTGCTTATATAAATCATCGATTCGCGCGCCGAGATTTCAATTTGTTTTTACGGCGGGGGTGGCGGCGTTATTTATTCGGGCCGCCACCATCGCGCCAGCGCGAGTAATTTACAGTTGAGTCGTTCGCCCTCGCGCATCGCCGATTGCACACACATTACGCATGTGATTTTCCTAGGCGGTCACGCGGAATGCGAAAAATTTATGACGGTGCAGCAGGAGCGACACGCGACGCGAGATTCCCGCGGGGTCTCTCTCTCTCACTCTCTCTGTGTTTACGATCATCGCGATAACGAAAATACGTGTCGCAATTCAAATGCGAAGCGTATTGAAATTACGCATTCATTTTACATCGTTGTGTTTTTTTTTTTTTTTATCTCAAGATAGAAGGGGGGCAGCTCGCGCGGAAGCAGGTCGAGAGTTCGTTTATGCGAGCGCGGTGAATCGGTGTGTACACGCCGATGCAGGGCTTCCTCGGCGCGCATTATCGGTAATAAGGATCAAAGACCGCTAGATGAATATCGGTCCTCGCGTGCGCGCAGACTGTGCGTCGATACCGCGCCGCGGGAGAGAGCGGCCGATCGAAATCGAGGGAGAGAGAGAGAGAGAGCAATTTGCCGCTCGGCAGAATGCACTGCTAATTTGTAATGCCCGCGCGCATTGCATATCGACGATGCAACAGTCATCCCGCGAGCGCGCAAACAAAAAAATGACGAGGCTACGGCGCTGCTTTGTTCGCCGATGGATCGATCGCTTTTAATGGCGTGTGCGAGCCTCGGATACGGAAATTTCGCAAGCCTGTATACCAGCGGTGGACAAAAAGTACAAAAATAAAAATATATACGTTGTAATGCGTGTACGTTCGAGTAGAGCTCCGATACTACTCAGACTGTGCCGTTAATATTGGAAATACTTCGCTATGGAACACGTGTATTTGCATTGGCCGCGCTGAATATCAGATTTCGGCCGAGAATCCGAGGCGCACGATTATTTACTTCGCCGCGCGGAGAAATAAACCGGGTCGAAGATGATGAGAGTGAGTAGACGGTTGTCCAAACAAGCAGCGCTATATACGAGTATATGCCCCGTACCGGCCGAAACTCAGCGAGTCCATTGTTTCGCTCGGAGGTACATGGAAATTTTATTAGAAAAGCGTCAGGGAGGTAGGAGAATTTCCGAGCACTCGCGTAATTGACTTCTCAATGTTTACGAATGAAAGGAGGCTTTATTTTGAAAGGCCCGGGCGTACGTATACTTTTCAGCTGTAATCTATCGTTGCCGGTGGATTTATCGCTCAGTCATTGCAATTTACATCCTCGTTACGTACGAGCCGAGATGTGAAATCATCGATGAAAAGGAGCGCGCACAATGCGCCCGATGAGTCTTTTGATCTCTTTCGTCAACGCTTCGTCTATATCTATTCTTTTTTTTTTAACTCTTCGTCTAATAATCAAACTTTCGACAGAATAAGTCGCGACGATTGCGAGCAGAGCTTGGGAAATTAATCTAGATATCGTAATGGCGGGTACGTGCGAGAGTCTTAATTAAAAGAGAAAACGAGGAGGCCTTTGACTTTATTGCGAGCATTACCAGGGATTGGGAATCCATCGCGGCCGGTGTCAGGCTCGAGTCGCCGCTGTCGTGAGACTTCAAAGCCTATTACTTTGGCCACTTCGCCGATACGCTTTCTTTTAAGGCCCTTGTCGTTGATCCCGACACGTCCCACCGTTACCCTTAAATTTTTTTACTATCCTTTTTCTTTCCATTCCTTGTCTTCAGTAAGCGAATACTTCTGTTATGATTGTCATTATTTATACTTTGTCAAATTGCATACTGCCAGTGAAGAAAGTACATTGAATCGAGCGAAAAAGCAGCCGCTCGATTGGAGAATTTAATTATTTTAGCGAATCGGGGACACGGAACTCATCAACTTTCCGAAACTTTTAGTACTGAGAGAGAGAGAGAAAAAAAAAATACAGCCTTTTCTATACAGGGTTTATCGACTGCGCGGCAGGGGTGCAGTCGACATCGCGAGTCCCGGTTCGATTGGATTGGCTCGCGTCCTACGTGTTCCTATCTAATTTCAACGTATTGTTACGGCGCTCTCGCGATAAATCCGAGAAAGGCGAACGGCAGGGAAACGGAGGAGAAAAAATTGTTCAGCCCGGAGATAGAAGAAGAAGGGCTTTCCCTCATTGCCCGGCGTTGTCTTCATTATTTCCATTATTCCTTTTATAATTTCGACGTCAAAAGATTGGCTCGGCGAAAGTCTCGTGAAATCATAATGAAAACGGCTTTCGAGGAATATCCGCGTATTATTCGGCCGAGAGATACTGAAAGACGCCGCGTCCCTCCGTGCGGTATTTCCTTATTAAATTATAATTTCGACTTCTATATTACACTCGCTTAATTTTCGACGATTACTCCCTTCTTCGCCTTGAAACATTTATTCGCCGCGCCGCGTCGTGCGATTGTGCGGCGTATTGAAAATGAATGCCTTCTGCCTTTCGCAAGGACGTATTCACTTTTGCCACGGAGAAAATCAGATTTCATTCCGAGATTGCGTCTTCGTGTATAATGCAGTCATTTCGTATTTACCGAAAAAATTCATTCTACCATATTTCTGTAAAACGATCTGTAGAAATAATTGATGAATAAAGGAATAGTTTTCTTTCTTTTTTTTAATATACAATTTAATACGATAACTTAAAAAAAAATGACTGCAAGTAAAAATGATTTTCTTAAGCAATTAATTCTATTCATAAGTAAACTCTTAAATGGCTTTAGAGGAATCCTCATATATTTCTGACTTGCAGTCCCCGAGAAAAAAAATGTATATTTACAAAAGTGCAAAAGTTAGCCGGTGCATTGAGCACACAAAGCTTAATCTCGCGTGATTCATGGACGTGGACGGGCGTGCGCGCAAAGGGAACGAGAAATAGACTTCATTGCCGCAATTTGCAGAAGATCCACGTTTCCGTGGAAAAAAGAGGAGGAGCGAGCGAACGGGTTGGCCTCGCGGCGATTAGCGTTGAAAAGTCGCGCGAAATTGCCCATTTTAGCCGGCGTAATTGTCAACGGTTTAAACTCCGCCGGCGTCCCTCTTTGCGCCAGGCCAAACATACTCGCGCTCCTCCTCCCCTCTTTGACATCTTCAGCCTGGCGGAAACGGGGCTGAAAATCCAGTTTTGCCGCTTCTTTCTCTCCCGACCCATTGTTTCGCGTCGACGTCAGTCCGATGCGAGAAAAGGGCTTACTCGAAAAAAAAAGAAAGGAAAAAAACGCGGGATCAATTATATGACGTTTAAATTGGACTTCTGTGCGATCGCAGGCCTACTTTTTATAATCCCTCAGCCAACGTTACTTTAACCTCGTGAAAATGCTAAATAACGCGATGGGTTCGATTTAGTCGGCCTATAGTGTGTGCCCCCCTTTGCAAAGACGCATTTATTGCTCTTTAAAACTTTTGCACTGGGTCGGGCAGGCATGTAATTACAATGCAGCTGCCGCGGGGGGAGGGTAGAGCCCGCGAGCGTCGAGGCTTTTCATCGGAAAAATGTTTTCGACGGTAAAGTGCACTTTAGAATTCTGATGGAGAACATTTCAGCGACCGGGAAAATGAGATATGCCACATGAAACTTAATCTCTACTTTTTTATCCCTGTCGCTTGAGTGCTAAATTAACGAATTACGCGCTCTAATGAGAGTACTTTCGCAATGAAACAATGTTAAACATTCCGCCCCGCTCGTTCCGCCGCAGTAATTTCAAAACGACTTATGCCATTTTGCATGCCATGAAAAACTCGTTACTGTATTCGCTATCAATCGGTCGCCCCTGTTACACGGGGATAAATTGTTATATTTACATCGCCTTCTCGCTAACAACACATTTATACACGTAACGGAACAAGTATTTTAAGCAGAGTCCCCCCGCTTTATGAATATGATTACCCCAGCTACAGAAGGACCCAAAACTGACGAGACACTTCCTTTTATTTTTTTGCAGAACGACACGTTGCAGGTGGTGTGGCAATACCACGTGGACGAGCCCGCATCGGCGGCCGGCGTACTTCCGGCGGACGGGGCAGTTCGAGGTACGAGGCCCCTCTACCTCGTCCAGCGGGACGTCCAACCGAGGCGATCGAGCCTCGGAACTCGCACCCTCGAGCCTGAACCCGTCCTCCACGTATGGGATCTGTCCAATGCCCAGGTGAGTCTAGGAAAACTTGTCACTCTTTTAAGTAGATTGAACTTTTCCTTTTGTTTCTTTTCCCATGTGGAGAGAAATGTTGTAGTAAAAATTACTATGCTTCGTAGGAGCAGTGGGATACACTTAATTTATGAAAATTTTTACTATAAAAAATACTAAAAATTCCTATGTACATACACTGAAAAAAATTTGTTAATTTTAAGTAAACGATTTACTTCAATAGTACTTATCAAATATTTCTTTGAATCAAGTAATGATTTCATTAAAACTAAATTGAATTCATTTGTTCCTAAATAAATTTAGTAGTTACAAAAAAATATTTTTCTCACTCAATAAAATATTTAATAAGTACTATTGAAATAAATGTTTGCTTAAACTTAACAAATTTTTCTCTCAGTGTAGCAATGTCTACTATATAAATAGCAATTTTTGCTATGTACATGGAAATTAATGGTATGTTTTATAGTAAAAATCGTCATAGGTCGAGTATGTCCCATTGTTCCTATGGAATATAGTAATTTTTACTATAAAATCATTTCTCACCGTGCAAAAAAAAAAAAAAAAAGAGAAATAGACGTGATCGACAAGATCGATGACGATAATTATTTATGCTCGTTCATTATCTTGAAAAGTACATATATACTCGGATTGCGTACAGTTATTTATCCAGCGTAATAAATGTGTTTATTAAAGACCGCACGGGCACGAGACGCCAGTGTAGCTGTACATATAGAGCGTAAAATATAATTGAATAATGGCAGCAACAAAATTTAATAATCGAAAGTCGCGAAATTAACAGGCTCGTAATTAATTCGAAATGGAATACTCCCGCCGTCGAGCTTGCAGACTGCGCAAATTAATGACCAAGCGTGACGCGGGCGGTCAATCGGCCCGGGGCCGGGAGTTTAATATTCAACGGGTCGCGCGGCGGCAGCCTCGTCGCGAAGCGCCAAGGAACAAAGATAATTAGGACCTTTTAATTAGTGTCCCGAAGCACCCGCGAGCTCCGCCGAAGTTTCGCCAATTAACGCCCGGGCGCCGTGCGTTATTGTTACCCGCCGTCGCTGCGTGGCAAATTAATCCGATACGGCCGGACGCGCGTTAATCCATCGGACTTCGCGATTCCGCGGATAAATAACGCGACGAGATTTTCTCTATTTATTTTGCCTCGTCTCGCCTTGTCGCTCGTTCGGAGGACAGCTGTGAATACGCGAAACGATCCGTCGGATCTTGACGTACTTTCGGGCGATTAAATGCGAGAGTCGCCCGGAGGGTCGACGGTTCAATTATTCATAGGGTCGCGACTTTCCGCGAGGCGGGTGCTCGTCAATTCGCAACGAGGATCCTCCGCGCGATTAAGCCTGCCGCGGTTTTGTTTGCGAGTCGCTATCGCTGCCGCGAGAACCGGACGCCATGAAAGATTCACGTGCTCAATTATTTATGCGCTTCCTAGTTATATACACCCCGCTCCACTCCAGACGTAGGCGACGCGTAATTATATACCCTCTCGGTGCATCGTACCGTGGTATTATTTTTTTTTTTTCGCTTCGATTGAAGGCGATATGCATTCGTCGAGATAAATGCATTCCGATATAAAAATTAATTCGACATCGACTGCTTTCTTTCTCACGTTATTAATGAGCCTCATTAAAGCAATTAAGCGAAAAGTTTCAAGGATCATTAATCATGCACGTAGCAATTTATCAAAAACTCGGATACATAATTTGAAAAAAAAATAGCAATCTGCTGCACACTGAAAAAAAAATTGTTAATTTCAAGGTAATGATTTACTTCAATAGTATACTTATTAAATATTTCTTTGAATCAAGTAATGATTTCATAAAAACTAAATGAATTTATTTGCTTCTAAATAAATTTAGTAGTTTTTAAAAAAATAATGTTTTCACTCAATAAAATATTTAATAAGCACTATTGAAATAAATGTTTGCTTAAAATTAACAAATTTTTCTCTCGGTGCATATTCGTCGTTCTTAAATGAAAAAAAAAACATAAAAACTCGTACTATCGAGTCGAGCATCTGCGCGTAAATCGCGGAAGGGGTAGATCCGGAAATTTCACGCAAATTAGCATCAGCGTCGCGCGCGCGGCCCGATCACGACTCTAATGAACGAACTGCAGTTTTTGTCCGGCGTCGGCCCGGCCCCCGGCTGAATTTATAAGGTCGTAAATTCGGCGGCACAATGCCGCCGCACCCTCCCGATAAAAATCCCAGGGGGCGGCGGCCGCTCGAGATAGCGCCCGGAAAAATATGTGGCGCTCTTATATTTTTGCGCGAAGGAACGCGAGACCCAGCCCCATTCTTCTCGCGACCCACCTACACCCTATTTTGAAATGTGTCGCCCACCTTCGCATGCCATCCGGCGCTTTGTCGCAACTACCCGAGCTCTTATTGCTCGCGATCTTGATGGCGCGAGTCTCTCACTCTCGCGGTGTGCTTGTTTCTTGTAAACCTCTGCATATAACGGACGTCCTATTTCCCTCGAGATAATTTTACTCTTACAACTTAATTGCTGTTTTCTTAATTTTATACATCGGACTGACAATTTATTTACGAGAACCGCAGTGTAACGTAAATTTTATAGAGTTCGTATAAGAGATTTATAGAATCGAGGTAGATGCGTGTAAATAAAAAATTGAAAGAAAGATAGAAGGACCTTTTTTTTAAATAAATTGATATCTACAACTGTATATCCGAGATCCTGGTGGTTTATAGGAGGACAAGACCGGCGGGGTAAAATCCAATCGTGGGAACTGCGAGAGAGAGAGAGAAGGAAAGGGAGGGTGGCGCGCCCCCGGGGCTTTTCCTCCGGGAGTGACTTGCTCGAGCGCCAACTTTTCGCGAGCTGCGGACAAAACACGCGTTTCCCGAAAGCGCGGCTGTAAAATTTACGATGTTTGCGTGCCGGGAGCCCCGCAAATCGAAGTCTCGCGCTGGACTTTACGAGCGGCGCCCGCGCGCGTGGGAAAGGAGATGACGGGACGCCTCGCGGCGAAAGTCGCCGTCGCTTCTTTATTTCGCCGCGCCATTGGACACGGTCGCGAATTGGGTGTTAATTCGATGCCGCGCAAGGATTTCTCGGATTTCCTGCCGCCGCAGCCGTGGAAAATTTCTGCCAGTCACTTTTGCTTATTGCCGGCAATTTCTATATACATTATCCCTTACTTTTTTGCTTCGACATGAAATTATGTACGACAGTGTATTTTTGAACCGTGAAAATAAATGGCGGGACGAAATTGGGACGTACTAATAACGACTGCGTTGTTTATTTTTTTCAGGTCGGCTTACCCATGGATCAAGATACTCTGCTGCAGTGTCGAGTGTTCAGTCTGCCGAAGATCCTGCGCAAGCATCATGTGGTCAGGGTACGTTCAACATTCAATATTTCTTTTTTTATTCAATTCGGCACGCTGCACTCGCTCAAGTTTAAACGAAGTTTCATTTATCGGCTGGTGGTTTTTTTTTTTAACGAAGTGAAATTGATAAGCGAAGAGTATATTGCCCGCGGAAGGGGATCCGAAGAAAGTCAATCTCCCTTCGCGCTTTATGTACGAACTCCGTTGGAACGGTCCATTGAAGTTGGAACAAAACACGTCCGAAATCGCGACCCGACTTCATTCTGCGGGACAGGTTGTCGCGGCTTGACGGAAGCTGTAACTCGAATATCTGGAGAGTCCAGTGCGCTTATACGCTACGGCCCCCGGAGCAAACTCAATAGTACGTGAGCGAACTTCGGGCCGATGGCCGTGCGCGGCTTGCAAAACGAGAGGCGATTAGCGTTCGGCTTTCGTACCTATATACGCGCATATATACACCTATACGTCTGCGCTGCACGAGGGGGACACGCGGAAAGTTCCGCGGAAACTGTGCGGCCACCTCGTTAGTCCCGGCGCGTCGCTCCCCCGCGATTCGTAGTTTTTGTCCCGATTGCAGCCGCCCCTCTTACAAAACTGGTGTCGGGTTTCGGTGCGTTTCCCGCGCAATTTTAAAATCGAGTCGCTTTGATTATTCCGTAACGAGCGCGTCGCGGGACTCAATGAATACAACCGGGCGATTATTCGAAGGGCACTTAAACTCTTAATAAATTATTGCCCCGGAAGGACGGCGTGTATATATACCGCCGATGCGCGACTGCGACGGAAATCAAATTAGAGTCCCTTTCGTCGAAAATCCACGGACGGATAAATAATGCAATAGCCCGGTGTACCGCTTGAACTTGAGCGAGCCTCCGTTTCAGCGCGGAGTGCTGTCTCATTAGCGTGCCGATTGCTGCATATATGTTTAAAAGCCCGGCGTAATTCTACGATTTAAACCCAACAGTACGAGCCCGTTATCCAACCCGGAAACCAGGAGTACCTCCACCACATGACCCTGTACGAGTGTCGCGGCGACGAGGCCAAGCTCAACGAGGAGAAGAGGACCAACGGCTCGGCCTGCGCCTCGAGCGAGTGGCTGCACGCATCCTGCAACACCATCGCCGCTACTTGGAGCCTGGGATCAGAGGTCAGTGTCACGCTAGTTTCATTTCGCATTTATCTCGGGGCCTCTGGCGGTAGGCCTTGCGCGCTTCTATAATTAGCCGATGTCTCTCGCGAGCCTCCCGCGGAGCCTGTGACTCTCTGGGTCACACGACGCTCCCAGGCAGATACATCTTTTTCGACTCGACGACTAACGCTGCTTTCAAATTATTATTATGGGCGACTCAATTTAAACCCGCTGCCTTTTAGAGCGCGCGGCTTCAATGCATTAACTGCGACTGTTTTAACACGCTGTATAGCGCGACGGAAACGCGCGTTTAAAGCAATTAATTAGGCAGTGATATTTTTAAAGTGTGTACCTCCTTCACCGACGAGCGAAAAAGGGTATATAAAGCAGGTCCGCTGACGTTCCTTCGCGTGGATAGATAAGCAAAGAACGGTAGCGGGAATACACGGAAAGAAAAGTCTACACGGAATAGTGGGATTTACTCAACTTACGAAAACTTTTACTATAAAAAATACTAAAAATTCCTATGTACATAGCAATTTCTACTATATAAATAGCAATTTTTGCTATGTACATAGGAATTTTTAGTATTTTTTATAGTAAAAATCGTCATAGGTCGAGAATATCCCATTGTTCCTACGAAATATAGTAATTTTTACGATAACATTTCTCTCCGTGTAGTAAAAATTACTAAACTATTTTATAATGCAGGGATAGACTCAACAAATCAAAAATTTTACTAGAAAGTACAGTAAAATATGCTATACTTACAGTAAATTTTACTTATAGAAGTATAGCAAATTTAATTATATTTTATAGTAAAATCTTTTATTTGTCAAATTTGTCCCTGCGTTACAAAATAGTATAGTAATTTTGACTAGACTTTTTCTCTCCGTGTGCATGTGCACACGGGGTAAAAAGAAGCAGGGGTGCGAATAAATAAAGAAAAGGGCAGAGACAGATGAAACGAAAAAAATCGCGGGAAAGATCTTAAACGCGGGGATCCCGTTCCGTCGCTTGTTCTTGGTCATTCTTCATTCTCCATTATACCCCGCGTCGTCGAAGCATCACCCGGCAGTACGCCGCTCCAATTTATCTCTCTTTTCCTGTCCTCTCCTTCCCGCGCTCTTTTTGCTCCCGACGTTTCTCTTATTTATACATCGGACCGCTTAGTCGCCCCTCCGCCTCCTAAACCTGTATACCACTCCGATACCTCGCGAATCGGGCTTCGGCTTTAAAAGAAGCTGCGCGAGCTCCCACGAAAGTAGTCGCTTCCATTTATATTTTTCCGCGTTCCCGGGCTTTTCCCCGGTCCCTAAGTGAACGGAATAATCAGGACTGCGATGAAGCAAAATAAAAAGTAAACAGAGTAAGTCCGGGATATTTTAATCCAGTTTATTACGGGCCATTGCGCTGGCGCGACTCTCGAAAAACGCGGGCTGCAGCGGGATAAACTCGAAATTTACGCCGGCGCTCATAACGAACGCACTTAACGCCGGGGGCGCGCAACACGCCGATAAAAATTTATCGGATCCGCGGCGTATAAAGCCGCAATCCCATCGTCCGCGATAAAGCGACGGGTATAAACATCGCGCTTTAGAACCTCCTTAACCGCGAAATCCGCGCGCTCGTTACGCGTGTCCTCCTCCCCCGACCAGCCGCGGACTAACGGGGCGGCCGGGGCACGGGGGCAAATAACGTGCATTATTTAGGAAGGAGGAGGAGGAAGGCGCTGCGGCGACGCCGTGACCCCCTTATCAGCGAAAGAAGCGCGCCGCTGTCGTTCACCTCCCGCGGTCGCTCCGCGATAATCCCCCTCGCGTCGTAATGCATACCAATGGCCGACCGCAAACCCGTTCTCCCCGCGAAACGTGAGCTCCCTGCGAAGGTGCAACCTACACGTGCATGGGCGCGCGCGCGCGTCCCTGATCGCTTCGGCTCCTCGTGTTTTTGCCCCTTCTTTCTCTTTCTTTCGCTTTTTCCTTCTCTTTGAGGCCGATCGCTCGCCGAGATTTCTCTATCTGCGGGTGATTAAGTTGGAGAGCTGAGAGAATGAGACTGAACCTCCCTGTTGTGGCTCCAAGTTCTCATTTTTTTACAGGAGGCGCAAAATTCTCTTCTCGCTTCTTTCTTTTATCGAGAATGAAAATTTAATTAGGTCGGCTAATAAGTAGAGACTTTCGTAGAATTCAGTGTGCGTGCGATGTTGTAAGCAATTAAGTTCGAGTCGACGACAAAGTTTCAATAAAGCGCAGCCTCTCTTGAGCGCGAGTTATAACATTCCGATACGAAAGTTCGAGCGGGAGGCAAGCGCAAATTGCCGGCGTGGAGATATGGGCTCTTGCGCGGATCGTTGGCCCATTTTTCAAGCTTTTCGAGGTACGATGATTTATCGTGCCCGCTCCTCCCGCGTATGCATAACCCCGGCGATCGAGTCACAAATCACGTGCTGCGTCGGTAATTGGAGCGCGGTTGCCTCGTCCGGGCGAAAAAGTCGTCTTCGGAAGCAGGAGACCACCCAACGATGCGTATATATACTCTAAGAGAAAGAGAGAGAGAGAGAGTACGGCAGACCAATAAAAAAAGCACCGTCGCTCGTTCTGGGTTGCAGGGCTTCAATTATCCGCCGGAGGCAGGCTACGCGCTGGACCCGTACCTTGGGCCGCGATTCTACATGCTGGAGACCCACTACTCGAACCCCGAGTTGGACGCCTTCGTCACCGACAGTTCCGGTTTGCGGTTGCTCTACACCGACAAGCTGAGGACCCACGACGCCGGCGTGCTGAGCATCGGCATCGACCCGAACTGGAGGCACATCATACCGCCAGGCCAGCCCGAGGTCATCTCGGAGGGCCACTGCATCGCCCGCTGCACCGAGGACAAGGTACCCGACAACGGCGTCAACGTGTTCGCCGTCATCATGCACACCCACCAGCTGGGCAAGAAGGTCAGGCTGAGGCAGATCAGAGATGGAAAGGAGTTGCCGCCCATCGCGGCCGACTCCAGCTACGACCCCAGCTACCAGGAGTACAGGAGACTCATGAGACCCGCCAAGATCCAACCGGTAAGTTTTGTTAACTCGTAATGCAAGAAATTCCATTCGCCAGACTCTGTTGTCGGCGACGTCTTTTATCGAGCTTGATGTCGAGCTAAAATTCAACATTGTGCAAAATGCATGCAGCTTCCTTACGACAAAGTTCAGCGTAGTAGCGCAAATTGACAACTTTCTAACACAATGGAGACGAGGAGGAACTGCCGCGCAAGCTCGCTAATTGAAAATTAAAAGCTTCCTAATTTTCGGTGAACTCTCGACTAGTGCGCTCAATTATCGCTTTATTAAAATCGTTGGCGCGAGAAAATTTCGTTGCTGCAGCTTTGTCGTGAAGCCGGCGAGACCCGAGCGATCGCGCGAATAACACTCGATCTCCTCTTTTTGGCTTTCAGGGCGACCACTTAATCGCGGAGTGCACCTACTCCTCTCAAACGAGGCAAACCATCACGCTTGGCGGCCTGTCGACGAAGGAAGAAACTTGTCTGGTGTCCGCCCTGTACTACCCGAGGATCGATTTGTCGCTGTGCTACTCGCTGCCCTCGCTGCCCACTGTTCTCCACAGCCTCGGCATCGACAAACTTGAGTAAGTGAATTATTTTTAGTGCACTTTCTAAACAAGCCATTTTAAAGCGAGTCAAAGCCCTTTATACACATTTTATCGCTAATAAAATTTCGCCTAGAATTTGCGGATATTTTCAACGAATTTATTTTATGTCTCGCGGACGTTTCACGTACAAGTTTCTAATTAAAAATCTTTTTGTTCTTGTCAATTGCAGAGGCCCGACTCCGTTGAAGATTACCTCTCCGCCGGAGCTGAAGGGTATGACGCTGGAGGAGCGTCTGGTGTCGTACGACTGGCAGACGAACTTCCACAACTTCGCGGACGCGACGCGCCACGGTACCTTCAAGCCCCTCTGCTCGAACACGAAGGGTACGATCCTGCCGGAGACGTCGATCGAATCGCACTACCCGCGCATCATCAGCACGTACGAGGATCCTAAAGTACCCTGCATGCGCAAGCCTCAGCGCAATAAGCTGTCAATGCTGCTCTCGGAAGACGGTGAAATAGGGGGCGCCGAGAGCGACGAATCGAACGCCGTGGAGAGGGGGCAGCTGGTGCGCAATAAGGTGCTGCGCAGCAGCGACGCCTCGTCATTGGCCGGCGGATCGGCCGCCAGGTGCGCCTCCGTCGCCTTGATCCTAGCGCTGCTGGCGACGGCGCTCAGGTGAAGGGCCGACAAGTCCGTCGAGTGGCGCCGACTCTGGGTGAGCGAATAAAAAGAATGCGCCAGTGATTCGGGATAGTGACACCCACGGCATTATCCGCATTATTAATTTTCGACAATTTTTTTTATTATTATTTCACTATTAACTCTTGCGTTGTACATTTTGTTAACTACTGGTTAGGATTCTGCGACGTGTATTATATATATAAACAATCTCGAAGCGCGAGACTAATCGACTTTTTGCGGCTACGCGAGCTATCGAGCACGACGAAAGAGCTTTCGGTTATAGCTTATGAGATTTTTTTAACGCGTTACCCAAGGAGCTTGAAAACGGCTGTATTATTCGACTCTTTTTTTTTATTTCGGAAGTAAGTATATGATTTTTTTATGAATGTCATTCGGAAATTTTTTATTTGAAATTTCTAGTGAAATTGGCATGTTTATTTTATTTAAGGGAGAAGTTTCAGAGTTACTTTTACGGCGACAGCTTCTGTTCTCCAGCCACTTGGGTAACGATTACGATTGTGCTTTTAATAAAAGTACCGTTCGGTTTTGTCAAATACTTCGGTCGGTACTTTTACGCCTTCGATACTTGCGAACGTCGTTTTGTACAGTTTCTTCGAATTATTTAAATAAAATTAATGATTATATATATATATTAATAATAATATTATCAATATTATTATCGATTCGAAAAGGAAGCGTTTATTTATTCTAATTTTAAATAAATTTTCTCGTATAATGAAAAGATAAAGTATCACTTACTTTTTTTTAAACAAAATACAGCGCTGCATTATCAATTTTTCTTTAAACTTGATAATTCGCTTAGAGACGTAGAGATTTCATCACACACGCTCAACTGAAACACGCAACCAAATTTTTGCAAAAGCGAACATTGACATGAATGAATGGAATACGAGCGCGCGACGAGAATTTGCGATGATTTTCGTTATTTTTTTTTTTTTTTTTAAAGGAACGCAAAAAATTTTCTACGAGCGTAAAGTGGAAAAAAAAATTGCGCGCTTGTCCGGTACTTTTTTTCATCGGTGCCCGCGACTATCCGTTGCACACGTATTTCCGACCAGACTTCTTCAGAATCGTAACACTAACGCTTGAACGTGGAAAAAAAGAAATTTCACATTTTTTTTACGACCACTTGAACGGTATATCGCGTACTTATCCGCAGTAAGAAAAAAAAATTCTACCACGGTGTTCAGAGGCATTTTCGCGATAAGGGAAAAGAATTCAATGTTAAAAACAATTTTTAAAATAAATAAAGCGATCCTCGTAACTTTTTTCCCCTCGATAAAGAAATTCAGATTATTTGATAATCTTTTTTATGAATATTCGCATAAAATATTCGATGCAAGCTTTAATCTACTTTTTTACTGCCTATAACGAGAAAAGTGCGTTTTTTTTTCATTTTCCTTTCCTCTTGTGATTTTCCACGAAAGAACACGGGATTTAAAAGAAAAACGAGAAGGAACATTTCGTCGATGTTAGATTTTTACCCTCTGCACGCGATATCGAAAGGCGCTGATTTTTCACAAGCGCACCGATAACCGGCTAAATGGAATCGATATTTACTAATGTCGTAGTTGATATTTTACAATTTAATACTGATTATTCATCGGTGTTATAGAGAACGTCTGTATGTGTAGCGTTATAGGCTCGATCTACCGAGGCGACTGATTATATCCATAATTTGCTATAGTTCAGAGTGACGTTTGCTATAACTCACTACCGCCTTATTTTCTTCCACAGTACTTCACTCACAAATTGTCTATAATTTTCTTTTCTTTACTATGAAACGTTATTCTCATCATTTCACAAACAAAGTCTTGCGTATAAGTTAGATGAAAATGTAAATTTCTTTTCATCAGCTCGTTGAAGTTTCTTAATCACAAGCAAACGTCATTCTCGAATCGGAAGAAAGCTTTGAGCATGCATAGATAAGAAACATAGAAAAAAAACACGAGCGACAAAAAAACGAAAGCGGGATACGTGATGAAGCGAGTTCGTCAAGGCTGTTGTTTAAATTTGAGTAAAAGATGCATTGGGTGGACAGGAAAAATTAAAAGAAAATCTGATATCGCTATGTTACGAACTAGGGTGGGATGAAAACTGCCGGTGATATGACCAGAACAATCATGAAAGTGTCACGAGCACTTCTTTGCGCACGAGGGTTTCGAAATATAAATTACGTTTGTATAGGCGACCGCAGGTGAAGGGACTTTCGGCGATGCACTTTTCGCCATCAACCACGACGCACCGTTACTCCGGTATCGTCGGAAAATTGTCCCCGTCGAGGCATTGTGTAAAGTGGCAACGACGAGCACTATTTTTTTTTTGTTCAGCGATCCGGGCTCTCGATCACATCCTCCCGCGAAATCTCCAGTTTTACCTTCACATGCACGATTCTGAAAATTGAAATAAAAGATCGAGATAAATTAACAACAAAAATTTGAAGAAAAAAAAATCGCGTAAATTGAAAATGAAAGCTTCTCTCTCCTCCCGTTGATCGATATTTCAAGAGCACACTGTCTCCTATCCTTTTGGGCAGAGGATAGCGCCGTTAAAGCTCTTCTAGCGGAGGATAATCAATTTCCGCCAGGCGGGAGTAGCGGCAAATTGCCCGTGAATGGGGAGAGGTGCTTTCATTTCCGCCACCTTCCCCCGTAACACACATATCAGCACGAAGACACACTTTTCGAGGACACGGAGAAAAGACGCGACGATCGGTCGAGAGCCGGTCGTACTTGTATGTACTGTACGTAGAAGAATTTAAACCAATTTAGGCGCGGAGCGCCGCTTGCCACGGCCTCGACGTCGCTCGACGGAACGGGCCGTTTTTTTTATACACACAGCCGAGTCCGCTGGTTGGCGAGGTGGTCGCGTTTGTTGGAGATTTATTTTGTAAGAGCAATCGGGCGGGACTCGGTCCGTCGGCGACGCAGGGGCCTGGCGCGGCCTCCGCTGTTTAAGATTATATAAAGGCGAGCGAGAGCGTGTGAGACACTAAAAGGCTGCGAGTGCGAGCGAATGAACCGATCGCGTATAAATGAGTGTAAATAGCGACGAAGAAAAAAAAATTTCTGTATATAGTCATAGATTTAACGTGCGATCCGTGATAGGTATTGTAGGCAAAGTCCACGAGTTTTTCAAAGTCCCTTGTATCCCTTCGTTTTTTAAAAATATTCCTCGGAACCATCCTCCTCTTCCTCCTTACTCCTGCTCCTCCTTTTCCGTACCGCGACTCCCTCGTCCTCCTCGCACCCGAACTGTGTACTGCACGGTTGAACAAGTGAGAAGAGTTTTGAAAGAGAAAAAAAAAAGAATAAAGAAAATGTAAAGTCGCTGGCAGTCGATGCCGCGACTCGCTGAAAATAATAGATACATTCTTTCTAGTTCTACTGTTCACTTAAGTGTATCATATATATGTACGTACTGGCCCTTCTTATCCTTCCGGACAAGTGGGTCTTGAATTTGTGCCGACCTACACTGCGCAAAAAAAAAAAAAATAATAAGATGTAAGAGTTGTATCGAAAAGGAGGAGGACCGAGAGTAAACTAGCGTTGTTCCGTTATTCAGTACACGCGCAAACGCGTGGCGATGAACGCGGTTGTATGAACTCGAGAAATGCTACACTATCGTCTACACTGTAACAAATTGTATTATATTTTATATATATAAATATGTAAATGTTTTTCTATAAATTCTTGCGATTATTCATTTGAATGAACTTTTACCATCCGTATCCCTAATCTCCCTGTATTTATCAATGAATTATTGATCTACTGAATTATTATTGTTTCAAAAATTATTATTTAATTAGTTTCATATACAAATTTTATTTCAATTTTAATTTAATAAACTTTACAATTCATTGCTTGATATGTACTTTAAAATTGATAATGGAGTTATGCTTCGTTGGATAATTAATAAATACTAAAACGAGACCAACAAGTTTGATTGTACGAGTTATTATGACATCAGTTTACATATTTCAAGTGAATTTAAAAAATAATGGAATAATTAAACTCCAATTAGTGTATTATTTGTTTTCCTTGATTTCTTCTTAAATTTTTTATTTTCAATTTCATAAAGTATTTAAAAATGAATTCATTATTTCGACCAATTCACTTACTGAAAAAAGAAGTCTAAATGTACTGTACGTATAATTTTACTACCTAACAAAGTACATTCTATACATCTAAAGAAAGGTTATTATACCCATGATATTTAATTCATCGATTAGGTATATTTAGTTTTGCCCGAAGAGAAATGTTGTAGTAAAAATTACTTAAATTCCGTAGGAACAATGGGACATACTCGACCTATGATGATTTTTACTATAAAACATACTAAAAATTCCTGGGTACATAGTAGAAACTGCTATTAATATATTAGAAATTGCTATGTACATAGGAATTTTTAGTATTTTTTCTAGTAAAAATTTTCATAAGTTGTGTATATCCCACTGTTTCTACGGAACATAATAGCAATTTTTACTATGACATTTCTCTCCGTGTGGAAAAAACGAATACAAATATTTCGATGATAAATCAACGACCACTTATCTAAAAGACATCAGTATTAGATTTAAATGCCGAGCAAGAAAACATAAATAAAACTTGTACAACTCTAGCGATCTTTAGTTCTCGTCAAAGTGATCAATATTTGAAGCGGACGGCTACAGCTTACCGAGGAATAAGCTCAACGCAAATAGCAACGATTACATTAAACGCAGCGTAAATATTTTACGAGCCACCCCGGCGAGTCTCGTTAAAATAAAAACCACGAGAAAATTCACACTAGCGCTCTCTATGCAATAACAAAAAAAAAGCGCCAAAGCAAAATTACGAAACACCGTAATCGTCATCAAACACACTTTCTTAATTTATTCAACGTTATTTTATTATTCATTTAACGGTGAAGAGGAGGGGAGGCCCGGAGGAGGCGAGCGCATAAGCGCGGGAGATTATCGCCGAGGCGCGTCGCGACGTCGCCATGCATAAGAAATCATCGCCAGGCCTCGGGAGTGCACCCGCTGGAATTAATAAGCGCTGCGCCGGACGCGCCGCCCGACAGCGACAGATAGCCTCGCTCGTCGTGCTCCACCCCCCTCTCCTCTCCCGACGTACATACCCACGAGTTTAAGGTCTTGATCGCGCGTCCCGATAGTATCGCCCTGGCCGGACGTCGGGAATTATTTAAACGCGCGGGAGCAATTAAAGCCGTTAATACGAGCGTGCCCCCGATCCCTTTAAAAGCTAGCAATCGCCGCTGCAAAAATCCCATTTTTCGCGATCCCCTATCACCGTGGCTTCATAATTCAGAGATGGGCATCTCGGGATGCCGGTTGCACTTCGCATGTATATTCAGGAAGCGACGCGTTGATTCGTTCGATGGAACCGGTATTAGGACTCGCGTCCATCGAGGACAGCTTCTCTATTTGCTTTGAGCTTGGAAGATAATCAAAACTAAGAATTGATACTTGTATAGATTTGCATCGCGAATTCTTATCGAAAATTCATAAAAAAAATAATAAAAAGAATCGGTGATGTATGATGATGCTTGTCAATTTGACAGCGGAATATTTGCATAACTTCCGTTACGGCGTGGTCGCGCGTAACAGCACTCGCGTCGGCGCTCACGGCGGTATAAATTTAACGAATAATCTTCATAAAATTTAGTAATCACTGCAGACGCGCTACTGCACTTTGCATTTAAAACGAGCCGCCACGTCAACGCCATTAATAGAGCGCCATCGTCATCGAGCGCCTCGCACAAAATTCCCTATTAAAATAATTATAAAAAAAAGAAACGAGCCGAAATGAAAATGCAAATAGCCGCGGCCGTTAAAAACGTCTTAGACTCATAAAAAAAAAGGCACGTCTAAATTGGCGCACTTAACCGGAGCGATCAAGCCGCGCGTCCGAACTCTATAAACGCATAAAGCCCAGCGTCGACAGTTTGCCCGGCGGGATCCCCGCGGGCCAGCAGCCGTAGCAGCGTCAGCCTCCGCGGAGCTTATTTACATGTAAATTTCTAGCGTTTACGGCGCATCAAGGCGACGGCGGCGGCTTCTCTCCTCTGACCCCCGCGACCGCGAGGGTGGCCCATAAGAAAAGTGTGTGTGCCGTGCGCGATCGCACGTGCGTGTAAATTGCAGCTGCGGCAGCCCAAACTGTTTAGTCGGCTCAGCTGTTGCTGGCAGTTCGAATTGCTACTTCGTCTTAGCGCTAGATTACATCGCGGATTTACCGAGCTATCTCTCTCTCTCTCTCTCTCTCTCTCTCATCCTCTCACTCTTTCCCCTCCTGCCGCGTAACTTCCAATCCATTAATGAGTAAGTTTCGGCGCAAGTTTCGCAACTCGCCTCGCGAATACCGGTGCCTGCTCCTGCTTGAATATCCATCTCTGCGGACGAGCATAGCGGCGCACAATTCGCCGGTGGCATCCGTCCACTCGCCCGCCAGCGCCGGTCTCGGGTAAGAGGTGTAGGATATAAACAGGCGCTCCGCGAGCGTCCAATCAAACTTTGACGTTTTGCGGCCGAATGGGCACGGCGCGATCTTGATATTCGCTTACGTGAATCGACAAATGTGTTTATACAAACGGGATGTGGATCGCCTCGGCGAGTACCTGCCCGCCTGTGCTTCAGCGGAGAATTTTTTAGATTCGTGAGTTTTGCAGAGTAGAAAGTTCAGTTGCATTTTCGTAAGACTGTGTTCACATTTTTGTTTCTGTTTTTATCGCTGTTGGCTTGTTTTGATAGCTAATCGGACAAACCAACGAACTTTTTAGTTATCTGAAAGTCACCGTAATCAGCAGAAGCAGTACAAGCAAACTCAGCTGATTGGGTATCTAAATTGATTTTTTTGTATAATTTATATGCATTTCGTAAAAGTCTTTTACGAAGATTTCAATTAACTTTATGCGGCTTTTCAATTCGTATCGCTTTTACACGGAGAGAAAAGTTTAGTAAAAATTACTATACTATTTGCTAATGGAGGGACAGACTCGATTAATAAAATTTTTTACTAAAAAGTATCGTAAAATTTGCTAGACTTGCAGTAAATTTTGCTACAAGTCTAGCACATTTTATCATACATTCTAGTAAAATTTTTTATCTGTCGAGTCTGTTCTTGCACTACTAAATAGTATAGTAATTTTTACTAGACTTTTCTCTCCGTGTAGGAAAGATTAACTGTGATGGAAAAAATCTAGTAGATATAGAGTTATCATGGTTTGTAAATACGAATCACACATAACGTCGTTATCAAACAATAAACACGACGATAGTAGACTTTTGGAAAGAAAAGAATTTTTTAATGTGTAATGCTATATTTTTGTGTTTCGTAAATAATTTTTAAAAATATTATTTGTTAATTAAACAAGAAAAACAAATTTGAATGTTTGGATAACTTTATAAAGTGGATTTTTATGGTAAAATAATCTTATCGTTAAAAAATTGTTTAATCTATTCCATTCCGGGAATTTACGCACTTTATTAAATTACAAAACTTATCATTTTGGTTATCATACTGTTACTTGCCTTTTATCGTGACTTCGTATAAGTTCGGAGCTTAGTACGTTCATAACGCATGGATCGGCCGCATTGTCAAAAACCGAAATAGATATCATTTGCAAAAAAAAATAGCTACTTTGAAGTAACAATTTTTAAAAAAGTATAAAAGTAAGGAAAATTCTTTTCAGATAATTCATTTACCCCGCTCGCAATGGATCGTTGGGCAGGAAAAGTGGCTGTAGTAACTGGTGCGTCTGCTGGTATTGGTTTAGCAATAACTAAAGCATTATTTCAAAATGGTATGATTGTTGTTGGCCTTGCTAGAAGACTTGATAAAATGCAGGTAAATTTAAATTCAGTGCTTAAGCCTAAATATGTAATCGCCGGTCTATATCTATCTGTAGAGATTAAATCAGAGAATATATACACTTACTGGTTTTGTTACTGCTGCGATTTATCATTGATTTTTAACGTTTAAATTGAATCGTATTCTTATATTATTTTATGGATGAACATTCAAGCTCAATCAAATTAATTTCCAGACTGAAATGAGTGCAGTTGAAGGACCAGGTAAATTTTACGCAAGATCGTGTGACGTGGTAAACGAAGATGATGTCATTCAAAACTTTGAAT
The DNA here is from genome assembly GCA_018906775.1 of Sycophila sp. Sp_5. Lineage (NCBI taxonomy): Eukaryota > Metazoa > Arthropoda > Insecta > Hymenoptera > Eurytomidae > Sycophila > Sycophila sp. Sp_5. The sequence goes on along the minus strand of JACCID010000097.1, from coordinate 90,929 downwards.
GGATCGAAAAAAATTTGCACGGCGTTCATATACTAGTCAATAATGCCGGGACTATGAAACAGGCTAAAATAGAAGGTAAAATATATTTTGTTAGTAATAAAAATGCAAAATTCTACATTTATAATGAAATAACTAATATAATTATCGTATTAAATAAATTAAATTTTCATGTAATAGACGTTAAGACTGTCGACATGCAAAACATTTTAAATGTTAATGTTTTGGGTCTTTTACATTGTACAAGACAAGCTATAAAGATAATGAAAAAGCTCGATTGTGAAAGCCACATAGTTAATATCAATAGGTAACCGATGTAACTTTCATCCGCTTTAGATTAAAAATGTAAAAGTAATATTAATAATATTTTTATAAATATTTTTCATTTAGCAATTCTGGTCACATAATAAATAATTTTGGAATGCGAATAAATATATATCCAGCAACCAAGCATGCTGTAACAGCAATCAGTAAAACTTTAATCGGCGATCTGAAAGATACCAAAATAAGAGTAACCGTGGGTATTAATAACATTTATCGTTAATAAAAAAGAACAATAATGTAAAATACGTTTTATGAACTTTCAGAGTCTTAGTCCAGGTGTCGTAAGAACTGAAATTTTTGATGTTGGCAATGTAGATACCGAATTTATTGTTAAGAATCCGGCAATAAATCCCGAGGACGTCGCTAGTTCTCTTATACACGTAATATCTGCGCCACCGCACGTACAAATTACCGAATTAATGATAAAACCTCTAGGGCAAATCTTCTAAATTATTATTTACGTATAAATCGTATCAATAATACTAACGTTAGTGAATGGCAATTATTTAGTTTTTAAAATATAAATACATTAATCAAGTATTAAAAACATCATGAATTGATTACTTTACATTTGCCCTCCTTTTTCCAAAATTTATTTATTTTCTTAAATATTAATAAAAGTATTTATTTAAACCGCAAAAAAATTTTTGCAGTGATCTCAGGGGAATCAATGGTGAATTAAATCTACTTGAAAAGCTTTTATTAACTTAAGAATATAGGGGCCGAGCTTGGAATAGTGGCTCATTGTTATACACAACAATATAAAGAACCGTCGACTTAATAAAAAGCTCTTGTGATTATAGCTAAGGACCAGGCTCGAGCTTCCCATGCAAAAAAAAATCGACCACCGTTTTATTGTCTTATTTTTAAGACATTGTAAGATATAACTTTTAATTATCTTCACCTAGAGTTTTATTATTAGTGTATTTTTAGTTAAAAGTACACAATGATAAAAAAACTCAAATCAATTTACAAATATACTTGTCGGTTTCCTTTAAAAATAAAAATAGATAATTGAACGGGCACTCTGCTTTAAATACATCACTCGCATTTAGAGTGTAATGAACGTTGGTGTTCTTGAAACCGAATCAGCATCAATCACGCCTTTGGTTCGCTTTAAAAGTGCAACCTAATTTTCGTTCGAGCCGGCCGTAACTCAAACAATAATATCTCGCGTTGTATCGCATGCGTCAGAGGACGGGGAAACAAGTCGCGCAAGATGCATGTCCGGCCGAGGATTGAAACTCGCTCATCGTAGGCTCGGCCAACTCGGTACATACGTACACCGAATGCAAAGCTCGTCCGACGATTTATCGAGATTCGGAAAAAAGTAAGTTGAATCCCACGCTTCTTTTTTCTTTTCTCTCTTCCTCCTTTTTTCTGTCGTCGTCCACTCTCGTGCCTGTGCTTTTCAAACATCGAGTGTAAAAGGCGAATTAAAAAGGGCGATATCTTCTCCTGTCACACACATCCCGCTTTTATTGAATGTAGGAATAATGTTAGGTTTATTTATGCGGAAAGATAATAGTTATTTTGGTCACGGCTAGTTTGTCGAAGTGAAAATATACGGAGAAACTTTGTGCACTGTTGGGACGGGTTTATTTTTAAAATAAATTGTTGGTATTGGAATGTTTTGCACGGCGAACGGTCTATTACAAATTCTGAATGTCTTTTATCCTTCTCCATCCCTTTGCTTAACTCTCCACCTTTATCGGTGGCTTGAGCCCAACATAGATTATTGTAAACAGTAGCGGAATATCAATGAAGTCAGCTGGAAAAAGACGAAAAAATTCTCGAGGCTTTCCTGCATAAATCTTCGTTGAATTCATCAGAGTGTAGGAGAGAGAATTTGAAGTGAGTGATATACGACGCCGTAGACAAATTATATTCGCTGTATTTCTCTTGAGAACAATTCACTGACGCAGGGGCGTACAAATGTATCGCGTGCAATGAAAATTTATTATTTCTATATAAATTATGCAAAAATCGGGGTAAATTATGATGTAAATCATTTTTAGAGGACTTACGTACATTAAATTGACATCAATTTACTGTTATAAATCATTAAACCGAATAAATAAAATGAGAGCTTAGTTGACGTGTTAACAGGATATTAATGATTTTATCACGTTTTTTTAGAGCAACAATTACTTATCGATCTGGGGTTATTTAATTCACTAATTATAATTTATCGTATAAAATGTGATTGATAAAAACTTTAGTATTTCAATGAAGTTTAGTAAAGTGATATTTAATTATGTTTAATTAATTATGACTGACTGCAATTGTATCAGATTCCTGGACATAGCTAAAATTTTGTTAAAATCTTACAGAATTTTCCTTCAGTCTGAGAAATTACTCTGCAGCTAAATTTTTTAACAAATGATCCTTCCTTTTTAACGAAAGATCCTTCCATCATTCGAAAATTAAACCAATACTTAAGTGTCTTTAGACCCCACGTTTCTATCTACAAAAATTAAAAAAAAAAGGGGAGAAACCTACACTGAGAGAAAAATTAGTTAATTTTAAGCAAATATTTATTTCAATAGTACTTATTAAAGATTTTAATCAGTGAAAAGATGATATTTCTGCCCTCCGGCCTCGAAAGCGCAACTTCTCGGCCGCTGCGCGAGTGAAAGTTGTAACTTTCGGGGATCGTCGAGCAAAAAAATAATATACGTACCTAGCCCTGTATAATAAGAAAGCCTCAGATCACATGTTTGTCACTCTTGCCGTCGGTTCGCAATGCAAATTTATTTGCGATCTGGGACTATTTTTACATTTACCTCCCTTATTACGTAATATTCTACTATTTATTAAATTATTACATCGCAATTCTTAATTATGATTATGTAATGCGTGTTAATTTTACTCAATAATAATTCGAAGTACTTCATGTTATATATAATACGAATAAAAAAAAAAGAAAAATATAGCATAAAAAACATTAACAAAATACGGCGAAGCCGAGGTAGACAAACATGTGATCTGAGGCTTTCTTATTATACAGAGCTAGGTACATAATATACTATTTTTGAAACTACTAAATTTATTTAGAAACAAATAAATTCATTTAGTTTTAATGAAGTCATTGCTTGATTCAAAGAAATATTTAATAAGTAATATTGAAGTAAATCATTTCCATAAAATTAACAAATTCTTTTTCAGTGTAGCAAGAATCGATCTACAGCAAAAAATCGATCGCAATTTAATCCGCAATTCCAATAAGCGCCTCGATCAATAAATTCCCTTGTAAAAAAAAGCAGCAACAGCAGGAAGAGGAAGCGACACTCGGATCGTCGCGCTTCCCTCCAGCGCGAGTAAGCGAGGCGCACCCGACACGGGCCAATTGGTAAAGCAGTCGATTAGCTCGAGCGCGTGTACGCGCTGGTATCCAGTCTCCCGTGGCTCCGACGCGCACGCGGCAGGTATGGCGCGGCCGCGTCGACATAAATCTCGTGCGGGCGGCCAGCAGCTCCGCCGGGATATTGCGTTATGCGTGTCGAGCCGATAAATATTGTCACCCGTCCCACGTCTGCCGTGCGACGGTGGTGGTACCCCGGGACCCTTTGATGCCCCGGATAAAAACGGGACGCCCGTTGTCCCTTATACAGGTATATCCATGTACACGTGTGCACGTATGGGAGAGATATGGGGAGGAAAGAGAGAGAATTACTTCTGTCTCGCGTCGGAGCTAATGGGCTCTCGCACCTTCTGCCTTCGATTTCTCGGAAAAGCCGACGGTTTCTGGAGAAGCTAATTTTCATGCAGTCATAAGCGGCGCTGGGTGATTTAAGGGCCGGATGCCTTAACACGGTGCTATAAATTTGTTGCGCGTGGACACAACCGGTATTCGTCGATATTAATTGAAAAGCCTATATTGGGCGGGTTTATTTTCTCTCCGGGATTATTAATATATATATCAGTGAAATTGATATTTTCATGCGAATGTATACTTTCGAACGATGCACTTTGAAGCCTCGTGAAGAGATTTAAATTCGTGTGCTGCCTCGAGTCTCGCAGTGTTGTAATTTATATCTCTTTGACAATACGTAATTTATCATATCGTAGTAAAATGTTAATATATAAAACCCGGAGAATCCCATTTAGAATTTAATTAAAACGTCTTTTTGGTAAAATCAGTTTTTCAAATTTTCGAGATCTCGTTGAATAAAGTTTACCATATCCGTTTGGTGTTTTTTTTTCACTGGCACCAAGCATTTGCAAAAATCTTAGTAAGTTTTGGAAAAATTACTTTAATTTTAGTAAAAATTACTATCCAGCCTGGGAAAAGAGCCACGGACTCTATTTAGTGAAAAAATGACCATTCTGTATTATAAACTGTACTAGAAATCAAGTAATATGAAAACGGAAGTTAAATTAACCTTCCGATTTTTCAGTAGAATCTGCTTTACAGAAATGCCAAATCTACTTTTCTGTAGATATAATAAGATATACTTTAAGAAATATAAATTTTACTGATTTAGTAAAGTGGTTTTTTTTTCTTCTCGTAGTCTAGTAGTTATTATTATTGCTAAAAAATAAGAACTATTTATTTTTCTTTCGGTGTGCGATCCTACAAAATATGCTGTCAAAGAAATTCGAATAATATTTTCATTAAAAAGAAAATTATTATATTGAAATGTATACGCGCCACACCTAGTAGATATCCATGCAATCCCATCATAAAAGTCAAACAAAGAAATCCATAAACCAGTAGAATTCCCGTTCAAAACGTCATCCCCGCGCAGCTTAACAATCATTTACGATCAAACATTTACTTACCCCGATCTATTAAATTGTTCAGACTTCAGAGGAACCCACATGCGCCTCGTATCTCCCTCTCAAGTCTCCTCGATCTCGTCCCTCCGCGACTGAACGTCAAAAGCTCGAAAACTCGAAGGCGGAAGAATACGGGTTATCCTGGGTGGCTTGATTGAAATTTATGTTTTAATTCATAGGCCCGGGCCTAAAGTGTCGCGGTGACGAGGTCGTTCCGTTTTCTGCTCTTGCCGGCGTATAACCCCGCGCCCTGGCAATTTACACTTGACGGCCTCTGCCCACGCTAATAAATTCGACCGGCGGAGAGTTTAACCACGCGAGACTTACTTTTTTTTCTCTCCTCTGCCGCCTCCTCCCACGCATTTATTCGCGACCGTGCGGAAGCATCGCTTTTATGAGCCCGACTATTACAACGGATTATCACTGCTCTTTTTTAGAGGTATTTGCTATAAACTAACTGCCTGCGAGGCAGCGGCTTTTATTGCAGCTGCCGGAGTGTAATACTTTCCTCGACGTTTTGGTAGCATGAGGCTTATGGTGCGATGTGATTGTGTAAATCTAATTTCGTACGAGTTTGTCGTTATCATAACAATACAGAACGAGAAAATCTCATAAAGATACCTTCAATGTATTACATTTATGTATGTGATGTACTGAATAAATGCAATTTTTTAAAAGAAAGAATATAATTTCTCTCTTGGCTGGTAATAAGTGTCTGTTGAATTGCAATGAGATCTCGTTAGGCGAAACTTGATTTGTGTTAAGTTTAATGATAACTAAAATTAAATTTAAATTCAGTTAAAAGTTTGAAACTCTTTTAAATTGTCGTAAATTGAATTATAAATTGATTTAGTTGCTGTAAACAGTTTTTCCCAAGTATGAATTGGAGGCTGGTTATCTTTAGTATGATGCCAGCAGTCCTTAAAGAGGATGACTTACTAGGGTGAGCAAAGTTTCCGACTAGTAGTAAATCAAGAAACAAAATACATCGTCTTTATCGGGTAGAATAATTGAATTTAAGAATCTTGTACCTTACAGTTTAAGCTTGCAGGGATAATTTGTGATCTCAGAAAATTTCTGATCTAGGAAATAGTAAAGAAAATCAAATTAAAACTTTTTATCGCACATTGTTCCCGACCGAATCAGGAATTTGCCGTCGAAAGAGACAATTAAAAGACCTAAACACATTTTACTTTTTATTTATATTTTCTTTTACGTCTGGTTAACCTTTTCGCGACGATTCGTGGCGATTGCTCTACAACTCAACTTTCGTTTTTACAAATAACTACACAGCCAACTTCATTCCTTATCGAACAATTGATTTGCGGTTTTATTCGTAACACACATCTATCGCTTGAAAGAGCTTTTTAAAGTTTCCATTTTATTTAAATAAAGTTATATCGAATAATATCAAGTTTCCCGCCTTTCCTTTATTAGAGAAAATCCTCTTTGTAGCGTTTTTTACACTCTCTAAATTTGAAAATATGAAACTCACATGGAAAATGTGAATAGCGACATATTTTATGTGAAAAATCATTCACATATTTAGACTTTTTCACTTATTAAATGTCACTATTCACATTTTCAGATTTAGAGAGCATAGCTAACTGAAATGTAAAAACTGCAAATTCGAAAAAATTCATTTTCAGCCACTTATCGGTAGACCAAAGTGAGGAAAGCCAAAATATTAAAAATGAAATGGAACCTGATAATCAGACCTGTCTTCTGGACGATACTACGAAGAAAGGTCACAATAGATATTGGCGAGAAGCAAACTACGGGTAGGTCCCGTCGAATAATGAATTCGAGTTTCTCCCTGTCCTCCTTTCTATCATCGTTCGCTCGTTTTCTTCGGCGTGTTGGAGACGCCGTGGCAGGCCGCGCAGCCCGCGTCGCTGAATGGCGCGCCCGACCAGGCGGCGGTTCGATTCAATCAGGGCTTCATTGTTTAAAAGTGCTGCCGAGAGCACGCCACCGCAACCGATATAGATTTTACCCTCCCGCTGAATTTCTCCGACGCCGCGATGGCTCATTCACCCGATCGACCAGGGCTCGACGTTCGCCGTCCATCTGTGCATCGTGCATGACTAGTACTACTCGCGTGACGCTGAATTTGTCGCGCATTAATCGTCGCTAAAAAGTTACCCTAATTTTAAGGAGCTCGATTGATTCGTTTATCTTGTTTTTTTTATCCTCGTTCAGATTCTAAATTTTTTTTCTGGCTGTACCGTTTTTTGTATTCTACACCGAGAGAAAAAAACTTAATAAAAATTGCTATCGTGATTAGGAAAAGAGTGACAGTCTTGACAAGCGAGAAATTTTGGTATGAAAAATAGTAATTTGTAATCCACAAAATAGCAATTTTTATTATTGAATTAGAAATTTCTACAATTTCCGTACTAAAAATTACTACTTTTCATACAAAAAATTCTCGCTTGTTAAGATTGTCACTTCTTTCTTAACTACAATAGAAATTGTTATTAAGTTTTTTCTCTCAGTGTACAAGAAAGTTTTTAGACGTCGTAGTACGATGTTGATTTTATTCGCTTAAAAGTCGTAGTACGATGTTGATTTTACTCGCGACTAACAGACATCAGATCGTTGAGAATAATTAGCCGTAAATTTATTGTACTTAATTGCAATGCACGTAATGTTTTTGTATTAAAAAATGACGTGTAGAAATTTTGTGCATCTTTCGAGTATTGCATGTCATTTTTTTTGGAGACGGAATGTTAGATTTTTATTCACATTCAAATTTTCTTCAATTCAAGAAATTCAAAATGAATTTCAATCTTCTGAAGATTTTTAAAGTATTATCCACTGGATGGGATTATGAGATTTGCACTTTTTATGACATGCAATGATGAACGTAACATTATTAAAAATGAAAGGTGCACGTTGGATACTAATGAACTAAACAGAATTATTAATTAAAGTGCACTTTCATGTAGTGCATAATGTACTATATTTTATTTATGTAATATTCAATATTTCATGCAAAGGCAGTTAATAATTAAGGCTATAATGTTTCATAAATTTATGTAAAAAATACTTATTTATATATATATGTATATTATAAAAGGATTAATTAATAATTTGTCAAATGAATAATACTATACTAATTAATACGTTTTGTATGCGATGAATAGTAATATTATGTCCTTCCTCAATAAACGAATTCACGACGCGTTCTTAAACACAGAAGTATCACTTTTAAATAACAAAAGATCCACATGTCGTGATTCTTTTAAAATCAAAGTAATTTTTGAAAAATAAAAAATTACATTACTTAAGATGACTAAAAAAGCAACAAGCCAGAATTTGAAGAATCTTATCAGTAATTTTCCTTTCCCGCCATCATAGAAAGTGATGCCTTCGAATGGATTGTTAGCTCTAGATTTGTTAGATTAGTTCGACACCTTACAGTGAGAGGATCCACTTTGAAACGTGATACCCTCCATCGCTCCTCCTCTACTCCGCTCTTCGCCTTCCTTTAATTCTCCTCTCTCTTCCTTCTTGCCTCACTGTTCTATATAACTTTTGATCTCTCTCTCCCCGCATCTCTCTTTTCTTTTTTATAAGAACGTCGTCTTTTTCCCTCGGCGCTCCTCGTTCCTTTATCTCACTCTATTTCAGCTTATCTTGCACGCCATCGCCTCGTTATTTTTTCTTCTTCGGAAATGATGCGAAAGAGGTGCGATTCTACGCGGAAGATTAATGAGTAATTCATGTCGAAATTGCATGGAGTCTGAAAACGAAACGGGGGGATTATGAAAATGCCGTGCTCGGCTACGAAATGACACTTGAAACACAAGGATTTCAGAAATAAAAATATTTCATTTTTTTTATTTCAAATTCCAATTTTTTTTACATTCAAGCTTTCTTGATGGATGTTTCTTTTCACGTTTTTCTTAAGCCCTTCGGTTGCCCTTTTTTCGTATTGCTTTATTTAATTTTATAATTCACGTATATATTAAAATTTTCCTCCTTCACGGTTCTACCTTGTTCTTCCTTTTCCTGCTTCTGCTTTTTTTTGTTTAAAGGAGCTCGAAATAAAATATAAGAGGCAGATTCATTTTACCGTAACGGCGAACTCGAGTTTCATCTCGACCCATTTTACATCTCATTTTCAGGTGATCACCCCTGTACCCGCGGAATCGCGGCTTCTGGAACTTGGACGTCCGTCAGCCCGGGGGTCCTCGAGCGTCGGGCGCATATCGGCTGCCGCACGCCAACTAGTGAACTAGTTACCGGCACTTCAGACCCGCGCGCCTCCCGTGACGTCGCGCATAGAGAGCACCCCTCGGCCTGGGTGATTAATAGCCGATTCAGCCGACGCCGAATCGCCTCGTATCGGCAGCAGTCACCCCCGACGCCGGCGCTCCGCGAGAGAACCGCGATGACAGTGACGTAAGTGCGCCGTCGAAGGTCAATCGCTTAATTGACTCCTGCGAACCTCTCCTCAGCTTTTTCAGGTGAAAAAAAAATCGCTCGTACATCCAATACGTATACGAGCGGATTTTTTTTATCGACGATCGTTCGATAGATCGAGCCTTTCTTCGAGCTAAGCGACTCCTTTTTTTTGTTACTTTACGTTGGAGATTCGGCTGGACGTGAAATTTTGACGAGCCGCGGCAAGAGTCACTTTTATCGAGAGAAGAGGCAGAGCAAGGGATCGAGGGGAGCGGAGTGACGGCCGATATTCGAGCTTATCTCGCCGCGCGTATGGCGCGGATGCGATATTTTGTTTCGCGAGCCCCTGATTTATCGGTCCCGCGCGTAAGTGTGAAAAAAACGTCGGGGATATTGAATATCCGGTTTTTAGGTGAATCCATTTGCGAGAGGTCGTGTTATCACCTTCGACGGTCCACTTTTTTTTTCGGGCCAATACAGCTTCCATTTTTGTGGCTTTTAGGCCGCCACTCACTTTTCAGCGACGTTATTTCACGGGTTATTTGAAAGTCCGTGTCTTTCTTCCGTTTGATTAGGGAATGTTATTAGTTTTCAGTTTTTTTGGAAGAAAAAAAAATTTTAATTTAAGCAGATTACTCGAGTTCCAATAAATATGATGTAGGCTGTTACGGATAGGATTACTCTTATTTACCGTTGAATGATTTTAAGGAACGAATTTGACGAAAACGCCAATCAATTGTTTGCTAAAGAATGATGTTGGCCATGTAGTTGTTTTGAAAAAGAAAAGTTCAGTTGTTAAGCAATCGCCACGAATAGTCGCTGAGACTGTTAACCAAAACGAAAATAAATTAAATAAGATATCAAAAAGTACTAAGCGTTTTTTAATCGTCTCCTTCGCCGGCAAATTTCCTGATGCTGTCGCGAACATAGGCATATGTCGCGAATCTTATTTTATTCATTTTTTCAACTGAAATTTTATTGTAACAGCGTGAAGAAAAAAAATTGTATCGTTTCTTGTTACTTGAATATTCTTTAAAAATAATTAACCACCACACTCCAGTTAAGTTTGAAAAAGCAATGAAATCACGTATAGACAGTTAAATTTTAAAAACGAACAAATTAAAGAAACCGAGGTGTATCCATATCCAGTAGGTTGAAAGAAGCTGGCCACTTCTTGCTGCAGGAGAGGTAAGAAAAAAATTCCCTCCGGGAAAGAAGAAGTGCTCGCGAAGTAACCAAGGCTGAAGGTGCGTTTGCAGACGCGTGGTTAGCTGCTACGGAGAGAAACAAGATGCTGCAAGCGGGTATACACGTTATCATGTTTATCATTTTTTTTCAACCATTCCCTAAGTTAATCAAACTTAGGACGAGTAAATTTTATTCTAGCGTTTTCAATACCTTTACTATAAATGTGTAAATGGGAAGTGACAGTGGACAATCAATTGCTACATGGAGAGAAATGTTATAGTAAAAATACTATATTCTGTAGGAACAGTGGGATATACTCGACCTATGACAATTTTTACTATAAAACATCCCATGTGAAAACATTTGATACAATTCATATATAAATTGTATACAGTCAATGTATACAGTTTGTATCAAAAAATGATTCTATACAATTTATATGCAATTGTGTACAACTATAAACAATTGTACAGATTTAGTATATAAAATTATTCGTGCAACGATCAAATTGAGCAATTGTATACAGCTGTATATAATAATTTTATATCAATATTTGTTATATAAAATAATTTTCTATAAAAAATCTATACTATGGTTTACAGTTACATGCATTCGTATATGATTATATACAAAGTTATTTTTATACAAACTGTCCAGTTGTAATTTTATATACGTAATCCCTACAATTTTTTCCAGTTGTAAAATAATACAGTTTGTAAACAATTGTTTGCACATTGTATAGAATCATTTTTTATACAGACTGCATACAGTGACTGCGTATACAATATGTACATAAGTTGTACGAAATATTTTCACATGGGATACTAAAGATTCCTATGTACATAGCAATTTCTACTATGTAAATAGTAATTTTTGCTATATACATAGGAATTTTTAGTACGTTTTATAGTAAATATCGTCATAGGTCGAGTATGTCCCACTGTTCCTACGGAAGTTAGTAATTTTTACTATAACATTTCTCTCCATGTAGGAATTTTTAGTATTTTTTATAGTAAAAATCGTCATAGGTCGGGTATGTCCAATTGTTCCTGCGGAATATAGTAATTTTTACTATAAAATTTCTCTCCGTGTAGAGAAAAGCGAGGATATATATAATAAGAAAATGGAACTGCGCTGACTGCTTCGAGAAGTGCCTCTGGCTGCTTCCGTTCTCGAGCATTCGCAGCGCTCCGAATTTTCGATCCCTTTCCTCTTTGTCTCTCTACTTTCTCTCTCTATGTAGCTCCTTTTTTTTGTTCGTCTCTTATACGCTCGCGCGAGGAGTACGTGTTCGCTCCGACGGACCGTGGCACGAACGGCGGCGCCGTAAGTATTGCAAGGGAGAGTCGACGGAGGGAGCCGAGGTTGAAATGGAAATCGGAGGGGTGTGTTCTTCGTTTATCGTGTGCTTCGGACATTTATAAGGCGAATCACGGCGGCGCGCTGAAAATTGCAGCAGGCACCTCCTCGTAACGTTGCCCGACACCCCCACCCTCCTCCTCCGCTACTGTATCTCTTGGTTTATTGTACTGTAAACGCTCTGTTGACCATCAACACCGACAAAAGAACGAATTTATGTGGGAAAATGTTGTTTTTATTATCGTAAATTATTATGGAATAACTTTTTTTTTCATAAGATAAAGGATAGTAAAACGGAAAATCAACAAGTTTATTTTTATTTTTAGTACTCACTCGTAAGTTAAATAAGGTCCATATATTTTGCAATAGTTTTACGATACTTTATATAAGATTGTGTATATATAAAAAAAAATAGTTAAACCTAACCTGGATAATATTACTATTTATAATTCTTAATTAATGTTACTATTTATAAAAAGATTTAAATTTCGTATAGTTCGAGTTAACCTACGATCGCATTCCCAAAGATTTCTAATTTTTTTTCTCTAGTTTTTTGCAGTAGGTATAATAATAAAACAAAAATACGATTCTCTTTGAAATTCTCTCTTTTCCTCGACATTATTATAAAGAAATGTTAAACGAACGGCAGAATCTAGCGGTCCAAGTGAAGCATACATGTATGAGGTAAAAGGAGCAACACGGAAGGGATTACGCAATGTGCAGCCTCAATTATTCGTAAAAGATTTGCTGTGCTCTTACGCTGGCGTGGCACACACGTTCACTCGATCCTCAAAAGCTCGAGGTTCTTATTTTGGCTCTTTTCCCCTACTTACCTCAATACTCCGTAAACGTCGGCTAAAAAAAAAATTTTTCGGCTTTCCATTTCTCGCGGGGCATTCAATTTTTCAAGCGCGCGCCCCGAATTCCTGCATGAATGCCCAAGCCACCGCAAGATTTAATGATCCTTTATGCCATGACCTAGATTCGCTTCGCATTTAAAGGTGTGAAAAAAAATAATAATTATAAAAAGGCATTCGCGAGTTCCATTTAAGGAAAAGGTCAAGAGACGAGGGGAAAAAACACACGCTGGTTTTGTAATAATTCGGTCACTCTTCAAATGCGCGTTTCCGCGCTCGTATACCGCATCTCCTTTTCTCCGCTTGACTTTAAGTTTTTTTTTTAATTTTTTTAATAAAAACAGAAAGGAACGAAACTGTGTAAAGAATAGCGAACACTCGAGGAGGTTCAAGTTTTCTCATTCATTAAGATTCAAATAAACTTCCGCGGAAACGATTTTTACTTGGGGTCCAAGCTTTTTTTTTCACTTGCAGCTCACGCACAGGCGAGGAGGGACGGTGGTCGCTGCATAAATAAAGCGCTGCTGCTGCCGGCGAGTTGCGCGAGCGGCAACGACACTTTGCAGCCAAACGAAATTCGCCGCTGTTCGCCCCTTTAATGTGCTCAACTTTATTAAGCCGGTGCATGCGAGAGCGCGGGGCGCGAATTAACAAACTTCCGCCGGGAATGTTACACTACTAGGACAATTTAGAATATTCCGCGATGCGTGTTATTCTGTTTGCAACTGCGATGATAAAAAGGAAAAGTTTGGCAAAAAATATGGCTTGCGGATTGTCAAAAAATTCGGGAATTACCTGATTATTTCCATTTAAGTAATTTTTTTACCGACTTTACTTAATTTTTCTAACCATGTTAATTGGATTTTTGCGTTATAATCTGAGTATCTAATTAATTAGTACAGTATGATTTTTGATGAACAAAATGTTATCGTCAGGGTGTTGAATTTTTTATTGTATATTTATTGTAGTTTGTTTCTAGTAACGAGCACAATAATACAAACGTTTCTAGTCATGCTATAAAAATCATTGTGCTGAATAGTCATTGAAGAAAATTTGAGGCTGCATATTTAATAAAAAAATCACGAACAAACTTAGAAATATGCCTTTTTTTATTATCTTTCTAAAAAGTTATATTTTATTTTGAGGCTTCTATTTCAGACTTCGTGTTTCAAGGATATCACCACTTGAAAGAATTTATAGCTAAATTCCCTGAGCTATATTTCTCAATTTTAAAAGAAAATTCTCTAAAGACATTTTTAATTAAATTAATATTGCGTAGGACATCTGATATAATAAAGCATATCTCATTTTAATGAAATGGCCTTTAATTTGGAACGCTCTTAATTTGAATATAATTCAATTTAAATTTAACGAAGCTATGAATAAATAATATCTCGAATTAAATAAAATTTGATCGCAATTAATCTGCTTCTTATTTATATAAATACCTTACTGAATAACTCCAAATTGACATGCATAATCGTGATATGCAGGCGTTGAAACCACTATCCATTCGATAGTATCTCCATCATTACTGAAATTGATTCGTTTAAAGTATAGCGATTTGCTTATCAACACTCGGCACTTTGCAGCGACTACGGACGATCGAATAAATCGAAGACAACAAAGCGGCAGTTAGAGAAGCAGGTGGTAGTGCCGGTATCGGGCAACAGTGATAGCCGTGATACGCATTACAGGCCTTAAACGAGAGAGAAAAGGAGAAAGCCGGGATAGATTGGTCCAGCCGCGGCGACCAATTGCGCGAGATTAACGTCTATTCAGGCCGCCTCGTGGACCTAAACTCCCTGCAATCGAATTCAATTTGCGTAATTCCGGCATTAAATTCCACTGCCTCTTTTTCTTCGTCTTCTTCTTCTTCTTCTTCCTTCCCGTCGCTCTTATTTTTCTCTCGCTTTCTTATAATCGTTAATCCCCTCCTCCCCCCTTTTTTTGCGAGCTACGAGACGATTCTCCGCGAGTGCGCGCATAAATATCCGCCGGGACTTTTGCTTTTCTTGAGGGATTGGGAATTTAGCGAGCATTGACAGTGAGGTAAGGGCGCGCATCGGAAAGTGGAAAGAAAGCGGCGAGGGAAGAGACATTCGCCGTGGAATGTCCCCCGGCGTTGGGTAGGGAGAAAATATTGTCTCACCGAAATGCCGCAATTCTACGGGCGCTGGATTTTTTTGAATAATTCATCCTTTTAAAAATGCCATTTGCCCGTCATTATGCAAACTACGTGTCACAAATTGACTGGAATTGAAGAAAATTTTATTGGAAATGGTAAAGAGAAGTGAAACGCGTAGTTATTGATTTTTTTTTAGAAGTTTTCGTATAAGGTATCGCAGTAATTTGTAGAGGGTGATTATGCTAGTACCGAAAGTTTAATTCATAATCTTGATAAAATTAAAATTTATTTAATAAAATTATTCAATCTATCACTTCTTACGTGAAATATATATGAATAAATATAAATTCTATACATGTTTGTTTTATAAAAAACAATAATAATCGGGTGCAACATTTGTTAATCTATAATAAAATAAATGTTTTATATAGATATAAATATATCTTGTATGCACAAACGAAATTTGTTTTAACAATCTAAACTAAAAAACGTACGTAAATAAAGTAGTATGTATAATCTTATTATTCCACTAATTATTCTGGTGAATAAAATTAAACCAGCTAAACTGGCATTACATTACAAAGCCAATATCCAGATAAAAAAAGGGCAGAACCTTTGAAAAAAAAAGAGGATCTTTAAATTATCCAGCAAGTACAAAGTCTTACGTCCTCCCAGCAGCCATAAGCTTGATTCTAACAAGTCTGCCTTGCTCTCCGGCCTCCTCCTCGGTGCTCGCGTCGGCGCCGCAATTAAAGTAATACAGCCGGGGAGTCTCGCTTGCGGCAACGCGAGTAATTAAATTGTTGCCTTGGCCGTGGCCGCCGCCGCCGTCGTCGGTGACCGATCGCTCGCAAAGCCGCGCGACGCGATCTCCCGCGCCCCATGAATAATGCAGTCGGAGCTCTTCTAAATGGCGGAGCGCCGCCGCAATGAAATGGCTTTTTATTCGTCGGTCTTTTAATAAGAGCCGCGCGCGCTCTCCGGCGGCAGGACCGAGGAGAGAAGGAGGCGCGCGCCCGGTAGAACGAGAAAAGAGGGAAGCGAGAAGAGGTATAAGACCGTCGGGCGGGGGTGGTCGGTGGAAAATGAAAGGGGGACCCGGAGCGCAGGACACGTAGAATCGTTAATGAAACGTCCGCTAATGCAGCCCGCGCGCGAGGAAGAGGGAGCGAAAGAGAAAAACCGAGAACCGCGCCTTATCGCCCGGATCTCTAGCCCGTGCTCTCGGTAATAATTTCGCTAAGTACGCGTCCTAAGCGAGCGCAGAATGATACTGTGTGTGTACAGGCTTACATGTACAGGCGTGTATGTGTGGGTGTGTGTAAATCTATGTGTGCTTAAGTTGTGTGTGGGTGTGTAGGACAGTGCGAATGGTACTGTGTGTGTACAGGCTTATATATACAGGCGTGTACGTGTGCTTAAGTGTGTGTGTGTGAGTGTGTAGGAAAGTGCGAATGGTACTGTGTGTGTACAGGCGTGTAAGTGTGTGTAAATCTATGGGTGCTTAAGTGTTTGTGTGAGTGTGTAGGAAAGTGCAAGCCATTTAGCGGACGTATGTGTGCGCGGAAGATGTACCTTTTTCCGTATGGGTTTTGAAACGTCGCCAAAAGTTGGATTTTGCATAATGAACGCTATTTTTACCTTGGACGTACTGTAATTTAAGTGACCGTTACGCTTTGGGATACTTGGTCTATGTTCAAACGTTAATGGTTCTTTTAATTAGAGGCCACGTATATACGTACGGCTCGTTTAGTCCTTCATTGAAATTTTTGCGAAGTTAGCGTTTTATCCTTGGCTTTAATTTTCGTTTTCTTTTAATTTTTTTTTTGTTGGAAAAATACTTTCTTTCAATTGTGGGTCTGCAGCAGGAGATAGTATATTACGTAGCAAGGGAGGTAAAATAAAAATGGTCTTAAGTCGCATGTAAATTGGCGTATATTTTTAGCCTATAGCGGGTTTCGAGCTTTCCTCCCGAAAAGGTTACGATTTCGATCTCGATAGATTGAAAAATAGTATACGTAATAACATGGGAAGTAAAAAAGAATGTCTCAGATCGTACGTTTGTCACCCTCGCCGTCGGTTCGCATGCAAATTTATTTGCAATCTGGGACTATTTTTACTTTTACCTCCCTTCTTACGTAATATACTACTATTTATTAAATTATTATATCGCAGTTCTTAATTACGATTATGTAATGCGTGTTAATTTTACTCGATAATAGTTCGAATGATTTTATGTTATATATATAATATGAATTAAAAAAAGAAAAAATAGTATAAACAGCATTAACAAAATACGGGATTTGCCGCATTGCTTTTTCCTCCGTGTCTTATACTAAATGCAACTTTCTGAGGGCAAAAAAAAATATATATCCAACGAGTAAATAAGCTTGCCACTGCAGAGCAACTTATGATTATGTAATGCGTGTTAATTTTACTCGATAATAATTCGAAGGACTTTATGTTATATACAATACGAATAAAAAAAGAAAAAAATAGCATAAACAGCATTAACAAAATACGGGATTTGCCGTACTGCTTTTTCCTCCGTGCCTTATATACTAAATGCAACTTTCTGAGGGCAAAAAAAAAAAATATATATCCAACGAGTAAATAAGCTTGCCACTAGCAGAGCCAACCCTTTTCCAGGGGCATGCAATAGCAGACGGAAGCGCGTGAGTCAGCGGCAGCGGTCATCGCCGAGATTCGAGCCCCGTGCGCGCAGTCCGGAAAAGGGTGAGCTCCGTGGACTTCGATGCCGAAATCGCGTAAATTATCGCTTCCGCGGTGCGGCGTGCGTGTGCCCTTATCAGATGGCGTGCCACCCCCTCCCGTGTCGCGCTCGTTCACACTCGTGTCTTGGCCGGGATTACGCCGGGAAATATACATCGATTGGGTATCTTTTTGCCCCTCGTCTGAGAAGCCCCGACGGATTTTTTTTTTTTTTTGGAGAAATGTAAATCCAGAAGGTACAAGAATGTTACTTATTTCGTCGGTTGATAACAACCTTACGAAAAAGATTAATTCGTTACTTTTGTAATTTATACTTTTTATTTCGGTGGCTGAGGACATTAATCAACCGGCGGGAGATTAATACGTGTGTGAGCATATGTTTTTTATTATGATTATTTTTGTTTTAAGATGCGTTAGGAACAGTTTAATTATGGTATTTTCATGATAACATTGTAATTAATATACATTTTGATGTAGAGAACTTTTTTAGATACTTGAGGCAGACATTTCGTGTTTCTTTTGTTATCGTGTATTCTTTTTATCAAATCTCATCTTTGCGCGGGTGAAAATGATTTCATACGTGGAAAATTTCAAAATGATTAATTATTCTGGAAAACAATTTTCATAGAATATTCAGTGGTTAATGAAATGTAAAAAAAAATTAAATAGATCGTACTAAATGAAATAAGAGGATTTTTGATAAATTTGATAGTAGTTCACTTATTAGAAAAAATATATTATACCATTCTTATTAAAAAGACACTATTAGAAGCTGGTGCAATGCAAATTTTCCTCGAAAAATGCACATTTCATTTATGAGATTCGCGTTTTGCAAAATCCGCTTCTTTTTTACTGCACCCTCTTATAAAAATATGCTAATCTACTCGAGGAGGAGTCTAAAAACACTTTATTTTTCGTCAGTAAATTGAAGCTTGCTTTTACCTTTTCACTCTAAAAGAAAGAACTTAAAAAAAAATCTAAAAGACCGATCGATGCAACGTAAAATCCACCCGGCTCCTCTTATCACCGCCCAAAAAAAAGGGTACCAGCGCTTGGTGCAGGGAGTTCGTTTCGATCTGCGCGTTTGCCATCCCGGCATCCCGCGCATACGTCGCCCGTACGTCAGCGCGCCTCGACCTCGTCCGGAATCGGAATCCGCCCGACATACAGGCCCAGGAGCCGGCGCCTCCGCCGCAAACCGCAGGGAGCCGTCGGAGAGCCGGCGGATCAGCTGATTCCCCGGGGGACTTCCGCAGCCGCACACACCCACCCACACGTGCACAATCACACCCATACTCACACGCACGTCACACACGTACGCTTTGATGCCGCGCCGCGCGCCGAAATCGCATTTCCAGCCGTTCGGAGGAATGCTCGCGTGCCAAAAGTTATCCCCCGGAGCTCGCTCGCGCTTCCGGCGGGCCTCGATGTTTTGCATTTACCTACAGCGGTGCCTCGCAATTTCGCCGGGCTCCTCTCCCCCGAGTGCACGCGCCGGGAAAACTGCGGCCGCGCCAGCGCCGGCTTTAATGCGCCGCAAGAAATTTCGGACGAGCGGGTTTTGTGTGCGGCGGGGGGTGTATGATGGAAAGGTGCGCAGTGCACCTTCCTCATGTGGCTGCGGGAGCTGTGGATTTTCGATTGTTTCGGAGTACGGAGAGCTTTGTTATTGGTTTTATGGCCGTCGGCTCCGGGTTTTTTCTTCCCTCTCGATTGGCGAGTATAATCTTCGGGAATTGCGATTTCTCGTTTTGTGTAATTTATGTGCGTTTGAGTTTCGATGTGGCCGTTCGATAAAATCACTTCATATTTCATTGCTTACGCACACTTTGTTTCCTTGTTTTGGTTTTGGTCGGGATTGCATTCCTACGCGATTTCAATTCGCTTCTCGTTGCTACTCGATATATAATGCCTTACTTTGATAAAAACTCGTTTTATTTTTAAGGAAAATGCGCGGTCTTTGCGCAATTTATTGCAACAAATGCAGTAAACATTTTTTTACGCCGGCTTTCAACTGATAATTGAATTTTTATGCTTATTTTTATGAAGGATAAAATTATCGCAATAAAACTGTCAAACTACAATTGGCTTTTTAACGTTGTAATGATAAAAAAAAATTACAGTAACATTCTTTATTGCGAAATAAAAGACTTGATTATTGACAATAAACAAATATTAATTCAACATTTATTCTTTTAATCGAAATGTTATATGTGCACTCACAAAATAATCCACTAAGTAGCACTGGAAAGTCTACTAATTATAGAGTCAAACTTATTTATGCCATCGATAAACGGATCATCATTTACGATTAATTTGCTAAAACGTAAATAGATTATCGTCTTCCCATATGTAGACTGCATGATAAATTCTAAATTGATTCATTAACTATTAGTTTCCATTTAAAATAAAAAGTAATAAAAAATTGAATAAATGAAAAGCATTATTCGTTTATTTAATAAATTTATTTTAAAATTAAGTAGGTAATGTTTAAGTGGATTGGTCTACACGGAGAGAAATGTTATATAGTAAAAATTTCTATGTTTCGTATAGGGTCAGTGAGATATAGTCAACTTATGAAAATTTTTACTATAACATTTCTCTCCGTGTACTAAGACTAAGAATCCATTTTTGTGAGTGTCTTGTATTTATCGTATCCATCGATTACATACTATAATATAGAATAAATAAACATTTATAATGGAAGTATTAAAATAGTGTACTTAGTTATACGTTCTTAAATTATTATTTAAAGAAACAAGATTCAATCCGTTTTCTTTGCTAAGTAATATACCTTATTATCACTTATGTATATGTACGTGAAAAATGATTACTTTCTGCAATAAAAACTTTCACCTAGTCTACTTGAAACATCAAAATATCATTCTGAAAAACAAAGCAGTAATAATGCGTCATAAAAAGGGCGATAAACTGTTTCCCGAAAGTAATATAATCCCCGCAAAAACTGGCGAGAATCCATTTTTACAGCTCGCAGGCGTAAAAACACCTCCCTGTCCGGCGTAACGATCCCGATTTCCGTGAAAACTGCGCGCGAGCCACCCGCACCTGTCGTCGGGGTCGGTCGGCCGCGATCGCAGAAGAGGCGACCGGTTCGATCCCCGCGGCTCGAGGAACAATCCGCGCTCACGCACGTCCCGCACGATTAATGGGCGAGCCGCGCGTCGGCGGTGCTCGTGCATCCCTAATGCGCAGCTCGCATGCGCCGCCGCCGCGGCGACTTATTTATCATTTTTTTCGACGAATTTATCGCGCGAGCGTCGGTTGATTTATCGCGCCGCTGAGCGAAGGCACACACAAGCCGACGGGAGTCTCCACGTTTTTCGTCAGCGCGTGGCTCATTGTCGTTCGGGTGTTATTTCGCTTTTCTTTTTCCTTTACTTTCCCCGGGGGCACTGCAGCAGGATGTTTTTCGTTGATTAATCGAAAAGGATGGACTTCGTTTTTATACCATGGTAAATTATGCGTTTTTGTTTTGTTAATTACTGGCACGAGTACTTTAGTAGGTGGAGTTGGAAATGATTTTTTGAAATTTTTTATTATTTATTTATCACTTGTTTCGGAGCATATTTTGTAAGCTGAGGTGGCTTTATCTTTTTCTTATCAGTTTTGAAGATCATATGCAAGAGACAAAGTAAACGCAAAAAGAGATAATATCGATATCTTTTATGAAAATTTCAAAAATATCATTAAAGAATTTACTGAAATAATTTACTTCAATAGTACTTATTAAATATCTTATTGGGTCAAAAAATTATTTTTTTGAAGCTACTAAATTTATTCAGAAACAAATAAATTCATTTAGTTTTGATGAAATTATTACTTGATCCAAAGAAATATTTAATGAGTACTATTGAACTAAATCATTTCCTTAAAATTAACAATTTTTCTTTCAGTATACGATTATTGAAACTATTTTTGTTCATCCTTATGAAATATTCTCTTAGTTGCTTCAATTATTGTAATGAATTTAAATCGATAGGTGAATAAATTAAATCAATACAAAAAGATTGAATGAACTTTTCATTGGCTATTATAGTATGATATACAATAAATTTTATGTTAGTGAAAAGTATTCAATAAAAAAAAGGAAAAGAGGAAAATCGTACGCAATATATTTATTTTGCAAACGCATTCGTTAGCGAACAATGTTCACTTCACCCCCGCCTGCAATATCAGTGTCTCATCAGCGCCCTTACGGCTGTCGATCCCCTCGGCTCGAGGGGCTGCGGGCTGTCTGCTTTCCGATGACTCGTACAATATTCAAATAAGTCGAGCAATAAGCCGTTTTTGTTAGAGAAAATCCTCCTCTCGTCGCCCGCAACCGCGCGCATCCTCCGGCTCGCGTCGCATAATTGCGCTGCGTGCAACGGCGGCTGCCGGCACTCCAGCGGAAGGGGTGGTAGGGGTGCCGGGGGGTGGCATCGCGTCACTTCATAAAGTCACTCGCTCGCGAGCTCGCGCGTCAGCGTTTCGAGCCGTCGTGTCGTGCCCCTTGGCTCTTGAAAGGTGCGAGGAGCCAAGCAGCGATTTCGCGTTAATGAACGAACCCCGAGGACGGGAAAAAATTGTTACGGCGTGGCTATCGATCCGCTCCTGTCGCTGGCACTGTTTCGCCGGGGAGCGGCGAATGGCACAAGCTAATTTTCAAGTTTTTCTTTCTTTTACTCTTTTTATTGTCTTGTCGCTGCCGAGTTGTTGACTTATTGCAGTGATTTTTTTTATTTTGATTTGATTTTCATTCATCGATTACTAAACACTATGCTTATTATTTTAGTTTCACTCCTGAAATAATTCCTTAAAAAAAAATAAATAAGAAATACACTTGAATATTTCGTTATATATTTGCATCGAAAGTGCAAAAATTGAATGATAATTGAATTCATAAATTTGCATTAATTTAATTTTCATATTAACCTCGTGTGTGGTACTTTATTATTATAAAATGTTTAATTAAGATAGCGTATACTTTATAAAATATTTACAAAAATTTTCCGCGGCGAAATTGCCAGCATTTATCACAGCAAAGACTTGCCAAGCCGCGAGTCACTGCAGAAAATCCAGAATATATTTAAAATTATTTTCCTCATTAAGTTTTCCACAAAGAGCGCAGATTCGCGTGGTCAGAATAATTAAAAATTAACAAAACAACCGAGAGGGGAGGTCGTGTGGCCGCGACGGAATGCACGGGTGAAAATTCACGCTCCGGTGGGTCCTCGTGAAAACCGGCGCCGGCCATCGAGATGAAAGAATGAATTCCCGTCGTGCGGTTCGCGCGACCCAACTTGGTAATAATTCGAAAGGTCAAAATAGACGAGAAGCCTGTCCGCGTCGCAAAAATCGTGTAAACCGGACCAAATGAATTTTTACAGCTTTTTTTTTTTATATAATCATGCTCCCATTGCATCGATTTCAGTTTCTGCGTCTTGGCTCGTCACGCAATCCTCGAGCATACGAATTGCGACTTTTAATTTTTACGATGGCGAGGGGAATCGGCTATGAATACGTAAAGCTCGACAGGAAGTCACATCGAGAGGAACGGAAATTTTACTCAATTGTTCCTTCATCGATTACGGCGATTACGATTTAAAAGCCACTTTGTTAAAATTAGTAAATTGAATCGATCGAATTTTCAGACAAGTAATACTTAGAATTTTATAATAATTTTTTTTATACTCTGAACGAAACCTCAGCTCCAGCATTACTTGAAAATTATTGTGTTGCCATTTTTTTGCGGACTCTGGTCCCGTCTGATCCTTTGTTACATTTTCCCTGTCCCTCATAGCGTCCCTTTTTCCGTCTCATTTTTAATCCTCTTTTTTCTCATTTTCTTTACATCCTTTGCTAACGTTTTCTCTTTCGCTCTATTATCTACTCTTTCTTCTTTTTTTTTCCATTTGTGTCTTCCTCCGCTAGTCCCCGCCGTTGCTGCTTTGGCTCGTTATATAAAAGAGTTTCGCTTTCATAGGGAAATCTTGCGGAAGGGCCGCCTGCCGCTGCATGAATGTTTAGGAGCTGTATGGTGACCGCAGCAGAAAGAGAACCGAAATATTTTCACTTTTTCCGCCTCCGTTAAACCATCTTTTATGCGGTCTTTGCAGTTAGCCTCCCTCCCCCATGATGCATAGCTACTGCCTTTTATCCAGACGCTATATTTTATTTTAATTAAAAAATGCTATTTAGATATTAGCAGCCACCTACCTAGGAAATTTATTATCGTACGAGAAAGTTAATTTACTCGACGAGGCCATTAAAAAGTACTCTCAAGAACTTTCTTTTACAAGTTTCCTTTCGAAGTGTGCTTTTATTATGCCCACAAATATCTTTTTTATTAATAAACATTCAAAATATTTGACGACCTTTTAAACTTGCTAAAAATCTATATTTACCTCATAAAAGTGAAATTATAACACAAAGTGAAGTTCGCGTTTTTTTTTTGCGGTCATTTGGATTTTCAAAATTATTCAGTCCAGTGGCACGTGCAGTCAATCATACTGACCCTTGGAAGTAACTCAAGCTTGAAAGAAAACTTTACAAAAATAAAAAGGTGGCCACGTGCTTTATTCGAGGAAGTTCGAGCTTTCAAAATCTGGGTCACAGCATATCAAAATCCTTATAACTCCTGTCCACAAGTGTTTGCAACTAAAAAGAGTAAGAAAATATGTGCAGTAGAAAATTAAAATACAAGATGAGCAACTAGAACAAACTGTTTGAATTTGTAAATGAAAAATATTTGCCGGTAAATATCAGTGGGTTTAATCTGAGGTGAAAATTTTACTCGCTTTAATTAGCCGGACAATTAGAGAAGTTGAAAGATTTATGCAAATATGCAGCGATGAAATGTTTTCGTAAATCCTTTAACACTCTCGAATTGTTCAGCTAATTAGCTCAGCTAATTATTTAATTAAAACAAGTAAAATTAAAAAAAAGTCTAATAATCATATTAAGGGATGTATTCAAACTGAAGTAAACATGCTACCCCTCGCTCTTAGAAAAATTCGCGACTCGCAACTTTAAGTTTACAAATTTACCAATTTTATTAAATGAGTTATTGCTTATTATAAGGATAAAGTATCTTTTTAATTTACACGCGCCGGTAATTGTTTCGACTATTAAAAAAGAATTAATTACTCGTCAAATATCAATTAAACACGATGAAACATTTTCTCCAGTAAAAATACGTGAAAACCTTTCGTATTCACTCGTCTTAATGATAAAAAAAGAGAAACAAAAGGAAAAATAAAGTTCAAGAGATAACAGAGCCAGCTGCACTGGCAAAAGCGAAAGGAGGAGGGTGAAAGAGGGGTGTACGTATAAGAGTAGAAGGGGAGGAGGAGGAGGGACGGGTGGACTGCGACGACACGGTATCATGTACAATTTACCGGTTCTCTGAACTTGGAGCGAAACTTGGCGGACACACCCACGACTTTCCCAACTAGTTAACATTTCATCCGTACAATATTCCAGGACGCCGCGGCGTTCGGGCCCTTTAGACGCGCGCTCGAATGTACCGGCTGCCGCCGCCGTCCCCGACGCTCTGAATGGAACGCGGTCGACGGGTACTACCCCCTTCCCTCCACCCTCCCCCGTACTCTCCTTATTTTTTTTTTTTTATCGTTCATTTACTCGCCGCCTTTTTGCTCGCTCTCGTGCCTCTGTGCCTATGCTCGGGCGCCCCGTATAGAAATGCTAAAGGGAGAGTTCTTTTTAATCGGCGCTCTTCCGTCATTCCGTCGTCGTTAAAATTATAGCGGTTTTCTTGCGAGGACTGTGTGAGTCGCGAGCGCACTTTTCCGAACTTCATTCGGCGCTGCGCTCCAGTTTGCTCGCGCTGCTAGGGTGGACGACCTACTTATTGCTGAATACTCGATTATTAAACATGCGGTTGGAATTAATGAATGCGATGGAAAAATGTACGCGTGAATTTTTTTTTCTTTGTGTTGCGTATACTTTTATAAATAATTTCGAGTCTTTCGTATAGGTACATTTTAGCTACAGCACGAGAAAGTTGCGTTCAATTTTTTTTCTATTTTAATGGTAATTGTAATTGAGTTTTTTTTAAACACAAAGTTATAAAAATCGTTAAGCTCGATGTACTGTCTGTCTAACCCTTCTTGTCCTTATTCTACTTGCGGAAAAAGTGCTTATGCATATGAAAGGCAGAATTATTCATATCGATGCATTTTAGATTGAAGTAATGATAAAGAAGTAAGCAACAGCAATTTGTAAAAAAAGTCATTTGCAAGCACGGACTGTGCAAATTTGAATGTCAAATAGTGAATTAAATACAAGGAATTGTGAAAAAAATGGAACTAGGTGAATTTACGAGCGAGTGAAAAAAAAGATACTTTTCAATTTCCCGTTCAACATAATTCCCAGGGAAAATTAAATGTACACACGCGCATACCGTGGTATTTGCAAATTATTCCACGAATCGTCCTAACAAATTTCCCCAAGACTTTTACAAACAACGCGGCAAAAATTTGAAAAACTTCGCATTTTATTTCAAGTTAAAATCTTCACATCAGGTTGAACTCTCTCCTGCGAGTATTACCATAAAAGCGAACAAACATGAGGCTAGCGTGGGGCTTACCCTCCTTTCGTCGTATCAACATTTGATTCCGCTCATCAAACATCGCTCACGCGCTGGCCGGACCTAAAATTTTGAATTCCTCGCACTTAAAAAGTCTACTCGTGCCTTGGAAAGCGCAGCGCTGCCGCTGAATTTCCAATGTAAGATAATCGAATGGAGAGGAGATAAAAGGTCGGAGGAAGGTGAGCGCGAAATGGAGAAGGCCGAGGGGCTCTTTTCGTATAACTGGAGCGGGATATTAAGAGTTGTTCCGGGCCAGAATGAAGTATCAAAAAGTTTCGCTCTCTTCGCGGCTGAGCGACAAGCAGAGAGGCCTTACCATTTCGCCCGATGATTGTAGTTGTCGAGTACCTTTCCCTTCTCCCGACTTCTTGGCTTTATTTTGTGTATCCGTTTGAAGAGAAAAAAAGTTTCGGTGTCATTTTGTAAGAGCATTAATCTCATTTTCTATAAAAATTATGCAATTTTAATACCCGTGTAAAAATAAAAAGTCTTACCGATGTCTAGGTGATGTCTATTACTACAAGTCCAGGTGATGTCTTGCTTTGGAGACTGCCAGACTTCTTTCAGCCAGACTTTCTCCCAGACTTTTTGGTAGAGATTCTCATAGTCTATTGGCTAGACTTTTGCCATAATTTTGCAAGACTTTCAGCCAGACTTTCTCCCAGACTTTTTGGTAGAGATTCTCATAGTCTATTGGCTAGACTTTGAGCATAATTTTGAAAGACTTTTTACAAGAATTTTTGCAAGACTCTTAGTCAGACTTTTCCAGAATTTCCCTCAGTCTTTTTGGTAGAGATTCTAGAAAAAAGGGAGATTTCTACCAAAAAGTCTGGGAGAAAGTCTGGCAGAGTCTCCAAAGCAAGACATCAGCTGGACTTATAGTAATAGACATCACCTAGACATCGGTAAGACTTTTTATTTTTAGACGGGTACTCTGTAAATATAATATCGCCGAAAAAATTCACATTGAAAATTAGCAAAATATATTTACTAAATGAAGAATGCAATTAAAAAATATAAAAAAGGTTGTAATTGTTAGTAAATAAATTTTTAAACAATTTGTAACGTAAATATTTTTAAATTTACTAGCTACCACATTAATTTTTGTAATGATCAAACAAGTTTCATTATTTCATGAAGTTGCAAATAGTTTTTATTGAACTATACGGATGATCCCCGTGTATTTCAATTATTTAGTACACCTAAAATTCCGATAAACTAACTTGTTCCATAAATTACAGCGATCCAGTTTTTATATATCAAAACATCCGATTGCATTCTACCGGATGCTTTACATTCCACCGGAAGTAACACAAAGGCATCCGCTGCTTACACAGCCACCAGTAAAAAGTTGAAAATTCACAAATTATCGCGATATAAGATAAGGCGCAATTTCGTATAAACTTGAGCGATTTCAGCGCGCGATAAAACTTCCATTCCTGACGGTAAAAATGCAGCGCGAGAACTTATTACAGGGCGAATAATAGAAAAAGGACGCTCGAGTTCGCCGTCGCCCCGAGGTTTCCTGAATAAATCAGCGACCGGCGGGGTATAAGAGCCGCGCGGATTTTCCCGGGGCAATACGCGCCCGCGCGGCGTCAATCCTCATTGCTCATTCATAAAAAAAAAACTAAGGCGGATTTGCGTATAATAAACCGGCTGCTTTTGCTGTCCTCTAAACTCGTTCTTGCGTTTCTCGCAGTACCGTGGCGCATTTGTATAAAGGGAGTGTAAGTGAAATATCGAGATGAGGCTTTGCATGAAATATTTACGATGTGATATGTTTATTAGGGAACATAAGGAACTCGTGCGACTGGTACATGCGTGTGAAAAAATAGTAACTTAAGAGGCGTCAATGTTTAGACTCGACTCCACCCTTAATTTACGATTTTATGCGATTGGTATCAGCATATAATTTCTTCTTTCTACAAAAAAAAAAAAAAATGTAAAAATGTCTTTGCATGAATCACAAACGTCTGTTTAAACATGGATGAGTTTGGAAAAGTACTCTTCCTTTCATTAATTTAGACGGCCAAAAGGCGATAAATAATTTGAATTTTACTTGACGCAAGTGTATCGCTTACGTAGGCCGTATGAAATCAATTATCTTCGGTCATGTAAATTTGAGTAGCGCAAGCATTAGTTCTGTTTGCATTCGAACAATTTTTCTGCGTTAAAAATGTTCCTTCATTAAACAAAATTGAACGCTATAAAATTTTAAGCGCGAGAATTTTTTATGCTAATTCTCTTTCGTCTTACGCCGCCCTTCGAATTTATTCGATCTTCCCCTGGACTTATTTTTCTCCCTCAAATTTTATGAATAATTTTAAGTCTTTGATTGCTCACTGACGTCTCGAGGCGTACGAAGGAGGGAAATAGTTAACGAGGGAATAAATAATGAAGTTGAAAAATGGGCTGGATGAATAAGGAATGCATCTACGCGGACTCGCTTTGGATTTTGTCATTTTGTCGAACGTAAACTTTGACGACTAACAAAAATTTACCTGGAGTTGTAAAATATACTTTACTTATTTGTTATTTTGGTTTTTATTACACATTAAGTTTACACTTATTCTTTTTTTTTTCATTTTACTTCTTAGTTTACAGTGAAGCGATAAAATTGCGTTTTTTCGTTAATAATTCCATTGAGATAAGAACATTTATGGGAGCTAGAAATCAATCGATTTTTACAAAATAAAATTTTTATTACAAATAACAATATTAATCTTGTCGCGACATTTAATATGTAGGCCTTAAAGTGCCTTTTATAAGGAACTCGTTGCTGAGAAATTCTCTGAGATGTCTCACAGTACAATTTATGGTAAATGTAATAAATTAATAAACAGTTCTTATGCGCTATTATCCATATCCAATTGTGTATTAATTAAAAAAATACATTCAAAAGGCCAGCAATTATTCCGCAAGTCAAAGAAATCAATCGTTCGAAATAATAATTGTTGATTAAAAAATTATTAATTTATTTCACTACACTTAAGAAGTTAATAGAAAATCTCTTTAAAGAATCCTTCGAATTTTGATGAATTAAAAAACTTACCTATTTCTTTTACTCCCCGAATAATATAACTAAAAAATCGATCGTACTCAAGTGGCGAAAAAATTCGAAATGTATAAAATGTAGAAGGAAAGTAGTAGCTTGGATCCTATATCCCCGGCGCAAGAATAGAAAATCATGCAAATTCCTCGGCAGCGGCCACAAAGCATCCCATCATAACAGCCCACAGGCGAGAGGCGGGTAGACGCCGAGAGGGGAAGCAGAGGATAAGGGGGAGTGTAGGTAGCGAAAAAAAATGCAAAAAGCCACGTAACCTACGCTCGCGCATCCCTACGTAAATTCTAGGCCCGCAAATCCTTGCCACTTTCGAATCCTCGCGACTGGGATTTGCGTCGACGGCGAAGTTACTCCGGAAGACGCGGGCGGCCGCCGCTCGTCGCGGCGAAGAAAGAAAAGCGCGCGATGCGGAAAATTCGCGTGGGTATAGGGGGAAAAGCCCCCCACCCAAAGTCTCGCTGCGAGGCGCGATTGGAAACTGTAATTCGGCCGAATTCGGGTTGGAAAACACGCGGGGCGCGAAATCGAGCGATTTTCGAGGGAGAGAATTTCATTTGGTTGAGGCGGGACGACCCTCCATCTCCTCCCCCTCTTTTGTGCGCGGTTTCGCTCGGTAAATCCTCGTGTAATAAGATTTTTGCTTCCTCAAAGTTCCTCGCGCGAAATGACTTCTTTTTCGCGACGCCTCGTGGTGCCCTCCCCCCGGTGTTCGCTTTCTTCGTCTGTCTCTCGCGGAAAATCGACGGAGTCTGAGAAGTCGCACCCTTTTGAGCGCGTTATATGGAGAAATTGAAAATATAGTTGAAAAGAAGTGCTATTAACCTTCATGATACGCGCGGAGCTTTATGTATTCTCCGCAGTCATATTAGTTGCGTGACTCAAGAGAGCTTATCGTCTTATTGGTTTCTCTTAAGATCTTTGTACCGGAAATTATATTAATAGAATTTTTTTTATAATAATGTAGTAAGTTCATTTACTTGTGTACGCATATATACATATATTTGCATTAGTTAATTAAAGTCATCGATTAGAATTTAATTATTAGCATTTGCGAATTTAGGTACAACTTCTACAACGTTACATAATTGAATTTTGTTAAATTAATTGAGCATGATGGTATAAATCCTATTGCGATAAATACGATGGGTATTGAAATACGTCAGTGTTTGCGGGTAATTGATAGCCACTCGTCTGTAACTAAGATTATTATAAATACTGTATTGATCGTTGAACCTACATTTTCGACTCACTGATCAAAGTCTTTGATAAAGGACACGAATCCACTATTTAAGGCAATATTTAGTTGAATTAGTATTAAATTTGACAGAAAATTGGATTATTTATTAGTCTTTTACCAGGATTTCATAAAATAGAAGATCCGTGAAATAATTAAAGTGTTTCCGTAAAATAAAATTATACAAAAGTAATTAAAAAATAATATCTTCAATATAATTATCGGTTAAATATTAAATTGTTTATGATGGAAACATTAATTTTTCACAAACGTTACTATAAGTCACATTTTCAGTATAATCTCATTTTGTGTTGATCAGCTGTTGTCAAGTGAGGTGATTAAAAATTCATTAGTCTATATTTCTCTTTATCACGGTTTTAATTTTCTTCCGAAACTGATTATTCCAATATCGTTTTAATGCTCAGCACCAGTGATTATAAATATGTAATCGTATGTTTGAATTATCATGTTTGCTCAATTGGACGCTGCACACTCATCGTTTCCACGAGGATTTCTACGAGGTCAAAGCAGTTACGATTCTGCAGTTAACCGCGTAGCACTACTGCTTAGTTTTATTTGTTGTAATACCTCCAATGTATGTGATAACTTTACATTTTAAAAAATTGTAATGCACTTATTTATAAGATTTATATCGTTTTCAGAGTACAATGAAAAATCTGCTCGTTTTATGTTTAATTTTTTCTGTTGCTACTAAAATCATGAGTACTTCATTAGACGATGAACAAGAGTGGACTAATTTTAAGGTAATCTCTAAATTTCATATTAATTAGAGTTGAGGTAATTATAAGTTATTTAGCTGTTCAAATATGATCTAGGTTAAATTTAACAAACGCTACGAAGGCGTCGAAGATGTAAATAGAAAGAAAATTTTTCTCGAAAATAAACGGATAATTGATGAGCATAATGCTAAGTACGACAAGGGAGAAGTATCGTACACAATGAAGCTGAATTTATTCGCTGATCTGGTAAATGAAGCTTTTTTTTTGAATAAATTGTAATTAATATTAAAATTAAAATCATCTGCTTTTAGACTCAAGAAGAATTCAAGAAAAGCATGGGATTGAAAGTTTAAAAAGATATTTTTTAATAATAAACTTAAAAAAAAAATTATATTTGGCGAAGGTCTGGAAATGTAACAAGAGTGATTATTTTTATCACACAAAGTGAGATCTATACTTTTAGTTTATTTAACCTAATTAATTTTATTATCAGTGAAAAATGTAATTTACGAACTAAATTTAGTTAAAAATTATTCCAAAAATCATTCAACTTTTCAGAAGCGAAAAAAAGGCGCACACAATGTCGAAATAAAATTCCTTCTTTAAGATAACCCTTAACTCATTAAATATGAGTAATGCACGAGTAAACTTCCACGTTACTCTATTTTATGCATCATTTATAAAATCTCATATTCACTTAAAATATTTGTTTTTCGCAGTCCAAACAAATACCCACAGTCTTAATAATAAATCCATCTCACTATTTCCGCATCACCCCTCCAAAAAAAAAAAAAAAGAAAATCATCCGTCGTAACCAAGAAGAAAAGTCTGCGCTATATTCGTAAGAAAATTTGGAAATCAAAAACTATTCTTCGACTCCTCGCCTCCGATCTTATATGCGACGCAGCGACTTCCCGAGCCCCGTGGTTGACGCTTTCCCATCCGGAAGTGAAGTTCCTCGGGTGCTCGAGTAACTTGGTAAATCCGCAAATCGCCGTCTGATATACACAAACGTTACGGCGGAGTTCGCCAGCAGCCGGTGGAGGCAAGAGGAGCAGTTCTCTTTCACGACTCGATCGGTGAACTTTACGCGGAAAAGATAATGCGGTTCCTCTCGGAGTCGAGGAGGGCGCGGCTTCTTCCTTTAATTGCTTGAAAGCATCGGCGCGCGCCTGCTTTATTGTGTCGGCGCGGAGAGAAAGCGCACGCGGCCTTTGGACTTTTATTACTTGAGAAATTGTTGCTAATAATATAGCACGGGTAGAGAGGAGAAGAGGGGGGGGGGGAAGGGAGGCTTGTCGAGGAGTGCCGCGAGTTTCGTGCAATTTAAACTTTTAGTCAATTTAAACTTCAATATGTAAGGCTGCATGCGGGATTATTAGCGGGATAATGCATAATGAGAATGTCGCTGACGTATAGCGCGTGTGATCTACTTACTATCTGTACAGAGTAAATAGAAAATTATTAGGAAGAAGTTCTGATTTTTGTACATAAATAGATTTTTTCCCGATTTTCATAGTTAATAATGCAAAGTATATTGCGAATAGCACGGTGAAGCTCTCCGTAAAAAGTAACAAGTAAAAACTTAATCGACGATTGCTTTGTAGTTTTTTAGTTTTTTAGTTTACCAAACAATTCCTAGTAATGTTTACCTGAAATTTCGTTTGTTGACGAAGCTTGAAAATTTTGGAACAAGAAGGACTTCACTGCAATTGTAAAAATGATAAAACGTAGATGAAAGGAAGAAAGTACATCTACTAGTATTTTCAAAAGTATGCTATTTTTTTCTATTAAGCAATATTAAATTTCACCGGGTGTTACCTCTACAGTCTCCTCACTTTGTTTTTTTTTTATTTATTCGAACATGTGCGATGGTTTACTGTAGAGCCAAATTTTAATAAGCTCATGCAAATGAGCCCTGTTGTTATGCTAATTTCCGTCGTGTTTTCTTGCTTAAAATGGAAAAAAGAGCTTTAATTTTTCTATTTTAGGAATTTTTCTGCGCATTTAATTAAATTTCAAATGTACTACGGCGAAAAAGAATCTTTTGCAAATATATCCGTCAAAATAGACCGAAAAAAAAAGAAAAATTAAATAAATTTCCTTTTCCCCAAGTTCCACTCGACTCGAAAAAACATTTTTTTCGCGAATAAATCTGCAAACATTAAATTCGTCGCAACACTGATCGGAAAGCTTGACTGGACGTTTAAATTAGTCAAGGACCATAAGTACTCCCGGCGCTTCATACCGAAGGCTCGCAGAAATTTAAGCAAAAATAAGCCAAAGCCTTTGAAAATTAAAAAAAGGAGAAGGTCAAAAGGCGCGAAGTGCAAGTTTGCTGGCGCCCCATAAAGCTGGGAGCCCGAATCACCCGAGAAAGTGTAAAGTGAAGATCCTCGCTTCGCGCGAAGAAGCTTCGCAACGGCGGTAAGTGCCTTCGTCGGCGAAAAAGCCGCTCTGTGTGCGTAAGTAGACGCTTAAAATATACAAATCCCTACCCGCGCATAAAGGAGAATCGCCAGCGCGGCTCTCATAAAAATGCTCGCTCGCAGGAATTCGCGACTGCAAGGAGGCTTCTTCCTAAGCGCAAGGAAGACAGCGGCAATTAAGCGAGGATTATTCTTCGTTTATTTATTCAAATTTTCTTTTATTTTTTCCTCTTCATTTTCACAATTTATAATTCTTGTCATCGCCTAGGATCTACCGCGGTGAAAAATTACTCCCAGGAATTTAATATAAACATAAGAAATTCGTCTGCGTACACTCGTCGAATTTATTCAAGGTAATGTGCAACTTGCCAGGCTAATGAACGACTACTACTTGCAATTACTTTGCTCTTCGAGAGAACAGTGTACAGTAAATTAAATAATGAGTTTATTTTGAAATTGTAATTTAATTTATCTCGCGCTTCGGAACACACATATATATAAAAAAAGGGAGAAAGCCGAGTGGGGTACATAAAAAATAATTTATCGAGCGTAACAATCTTCTCGAAAAGTCAAGATCGTAAAAGGAGGGGAGCCAGGGAGAAAATCGCGCGACGCGCGTCTCTAACGGAGTCGCGTGCGCTTGCAAAAGCTACAAAAGCTCAGCGAGCGAGAAGTTCTCTCTCATTATGCGCGATAATTTGAGTAGTCGTCGTATAGGGGGGAGGCACGACGGCGAACGGGGAGAGCTTTTACTCTCCGTTACTTTACGAAGGGGCGCGCGAGGGTAGCGACGCGGAAAGTCGAACGGGCGTCTAAGGAGCGCAGTAAAAGGTATGCGCGAGCGTTGCCGGGAGCGAAGGAGTTCTGGGGAATTGGACCCCGGGTGGCTCCAGGGGGGACGAGAGAAACGGCGCATCCATGGAGCAGTGCGATATTTTCAACCCTTCCGCTCTACCCCGGCCCTATGCCCCTCGCCGCCTTGTAGTCTGCAATTTATATCGTCTGCGATGAATTGTTAATGTTACCTAAGCTACTGGGAATAAAATATTTAACTTGTTTTTTGTATGAGTGGTTTAACATTTTTTACAGAGGTCGAGGAAGTAACTACACGGAGAGAAATCTTATAGTCAAAATTACTATATTCCGTAGGAGCAGTGAGATATATTAGACCTATGACGATTTTTACTATAAAACATACTAAAAATTCCTATGTACATAACAATTTCTATTATATAAATATCAATTTTTGCTAAGTACATAGTAATTTTTCGTATTTTTTATAGTAAAAATTTTCATAAGTTAAGTATATCCCACTGTTCCTACGAAACATAGTAATTTTTACTATAACATTTCTCTCCGTGTAGGTTCAGAAAATTACGTGCAGTTAGTGCTTTATAAAGGGATTGTATTTAATGCCTAAAGGTATGGTTAGTTTTCGAATTTCTATTTATAAACTGAAATAAACAAATTATTTTATTAGTATATCAGTAGATAATAATTAGTAGAAGATGAGACGGTTAAATATTAATTGATCTAATTTATTTTCATTGAATATTATACTTTTACTTTTCGTATAAATTAATATGAATAGTAATATAAATCTATTGAAGAGTCATTAATATTAGTACTGTTCAGTGAATGTAATATTACAAATTAATATTTATAAACTAGAATTTAATTATTTAAAATACAGCAGCGGTCAATAGCTGCAATCAGCTTATAGAATACGTTAAATGTTAATTTCATTAATTGCATCAATACTTTTAAATTATTCATTCATTTAAAACAATTTATAACAGCGTTAGAGTAAGCAGTCGTGGATTTAAAGAGTATTCTAATTATGTGGTAGAAATAGAACAAAATAATATGTCTAAACACAGCCGTCTGTTTCTACTGCGAGTTAATTTGGCAATGCCAATTTTATAATCTTCTACAACAAATGCATTACCCGTTAAAATTGAACCATTTTTGGCATGCATGTACAAGAAAAAGAAAATATATGTCTGAACACGCCTGTCTGTTTCTACGATAATCTATAATTTTGCAATTATAATAGATTTAATATAGTTTTATATATAAAAGTAAATAAGTTACGTCTGACCATGCCTAGTCTGTTTCTACTACATCAATACAGTACACCTAAATCGTTCGCAAGATATTGCCTTTTAAAATTAAATCCCGTTAAAAATGAAACGTAGAGAAACTTAACTCATCAACTAATTCTCTCCGTGAAAAAAAAAGAAAAAAAGAAGAAGAAACG
Organism: Sycophila sp. Sp_5; assembly: GCA_018906775.1. NCBI lineage: Eukaryota > Metazoa > Arthropoda > Insecta > Hymenoptera > Eurytomidae > Sycophila > Sycophila sp. Sp_5. The sequence continues at coordinate 54,801 of JACCID010000097.1, read as the reverse complement.
AAAATACAGAGGCAGCGAGCCAAAATGCAACGTCAAGGGCGCTTGCAAGTCGAGCGGCGTCGCGTCGTCAGCTCCCGGGACGCATTCATGCGGCGCGCGAGAAAACTCGCGTCGTTCATCACGCATGATTTAGCGGGCGGACGCGAACTTTTGCGTCTTCGCGGCAGCGAGCGAGCGAGCTCCGACAAAAAGGGAGTCGGCGAAAGAGCCGCCGCTGCTGGCCGGGTGCGCGCGCGGCCAGCACGTGGCCCTGCAACTCGTTCGGAAGTTCCGCGGGGCCGCCTTAGCTCGAAACTATCCTCGACGGGTGGGGTGCGCTTAAGAGATAATTTGTCAGCCGTGGCATTTGGAGAAACACCGCGGAGTTCGCGCAGAGGTCGTTAAAGGCCCAGGTAAAGCGCGCCTTACCCCATTACTTTTCTCCGCCTGTGCGTCTTCGGGCCGCTTAATGCGACCGTAAAGCTTCGTTAATGGAACCGTCGCTCGTCTGCGCTTCCTATTTTTGTGTAGTTCTATCTATCTCTCTCTCTTTTGCTTTATACATACATATATCCCTCTATATATACACCGAAAAAACAATTGTTAATTTTAAGGAAATGATTTACTTCAATAGTATACTTATTAAATATTTCTTTGAATCAAATAATGATTTCATTAAAACTAAATGAATTTATTTGTTTTTAAATAAATTTAGTAGTTTTAAAAAAATATTTTTTTGACTCAATAAAATATTTAATAAGTACTATTGAAATGAATGTTTGCTTAAAATTAACAAATTTTTCTGTCAGTGTAGGTACACGGAGAGAAATGTTATAGTAAAAATTACTATATTCCGTAGGAGCAGTGGGACATACTCGACCTATGATGATTTTTACTATAAAACATACTAAAAATTCCTATGTACATAACAATTTCTATTATATAAATATCAATTTTGCTAAGTACATAGTAATTTTTTGTATTTGTTATAGTAAAAACTTTCATAAGTTAAGTATATCCCACTGTTCCTACGGAACATAATAATTTTTACTGTAACATTTCTCTGCGTGTATATAAGTACAAACAGAAATATATATATAAATTCCTCTTTTGCTCTTGGAGCGTTTATTGCGTCATGAGTGGGTGATTGATTTCCGGCTACGGCGCTTAGACGCTCAGAATGCCGGGGGACAAAGTTCGGAGGGTAAAAAGTGCGACAGTGCCAGTTGCTTTTGACATGAAACTCGTTTCAAGGAAACACCTGCTTGTTTCTTCTGTGTAAGTTGAGCTTTCGGCAAATTTTGACAGGGACGCCAGTTATTCGTGTAATTAATGAATATTTGATGATTAAAGAAACAAAGTTATTTTCCAAACTGATGTATTTAACTAAATAATAAAGAAGATTTTATTTTTTTAATGCTCAATTATATAATGGACTGTTGGAAGCTTGTTAAATATAGATTTAAATAGGAATGTGTAACTTATTCTAGGTCATTAAGGAAAATTATTAGCTGTATTATGACTATATTCAATTATTAGTTAGATAAAATCAGGTTGACTTTTAAATTGAATACAGCTTCTAGTAACAAAATATATTTTTTTAAAAAAATCCACGTGTTAAAAAAAAAAAAAATCAGTAATCGTAACCACTTATAATTGTGAAAAAAAAAACTCAAATTAAAATGACTAAAGTCCAATAATTCGACCACTGTTTTCATTCACTTTCATTACTAGAACAATATTAGGATACTATAGAACATAATTTAGACAGAGGTCGTGCAAAACTAGAGCGGCGATGGACAGTTGTGAAAGCATTTCCAATATTGGATTTCCATCAATTAAAACAAATCAAAACAAAGTCGGTGTTTTCTATTATCACTGAATGACAATTTTGTACAATTAATTATTGCTCGAAGTAATAATGAAACAAAAGGAATATATTTTTTTATAAATATCTACGATTGCAATCACCGAGCGATGAATTCTCATTTTCCAGGCTAAATCTTTTCGCCAATAAGAATTTCAATTACACCCAGTAATTATTCGCCCAGATCCCGGGCGCTTTAATATCTATTAAAATTCAATTCCAACTCTTGGAAAACAAAGAGCAACCCCCAAGCGCAATCTTCGCCGAGGAAGAACAAAAAAAAAGAGAGAGAGAAAACGAAACTAGGAAAGCCGGTCAAAAGGAGCTCGCGGTATGGATACCTCAGGTCACTTTCTCGCAGGGCTGTATATACCTATATACACGGACGAGCAGGCAATTGGCAAATGTTTGCGCTCTCGCGGCTCGCGGCCAAGCGATACGTTGTCCCACCGGATTTAAATATTTTAATGAAGAAAGTCGAGGCCGGAAGTTATATCGGCGCGATGTAGGCGGCTTTTTGCGCGAAGGTTGTCGCCATCCCCCCCCCCCCCCCCCCGTCCTGCCCTTTGGATACGGTTATCGCTTTGCTCGAAGTCACTCGTTAATATTCGTTGGCTCGCATTAATGCGCGCCATGAATATTCAAAGCCCGGAGTCGCGGAATATCGCGGGGGAAATTAAGATTTCCAGCCGCGGCCTTAAACCTTCTTGTCTCGCGCGCTATTTCTAATCCGTGGCGAAGAGGCCCAGACGATTCGTAATTTCGCAGTTTCGTTTCCGCGGCTCGCCTCTGCCTCCCCTCGCCGCGGCTATTTGAATTTCACTCCCTTGCCTTGCCTTTTAACCTTCATTTGAATTTGAGATTAAATTTAAAATCGAAATAAATCTCCGAATCGAGTCGGGGCGGTCCTCCGCGAAGAGAACTCGCCTGAGTAACTCTCCACCAACTTCTAATGTGAATTACGTATGATAAATGATGTAAACTGTTTCGCCGAATAGTTACTTCGACCTCTTTTTTTTAATTTTTCTTCTTTCATTGCCAAAAATGTTAATGAGTCTGGGTAGACGTGACTCTGTCGAGGGCGAAGATACATTTCTTGAGAAAAAAAATGGATGAATTGCACTGTTTTAATATTAATTTATTTTTGAAAATTAAAATGAGAATACATTGATATGACTAATGTTTTTAATTACTTTTTACTCATTTAAAAAAATTCTTTTTTCTTCTTTTTTTACAACATTTTACGATACTTTGTTTTTTGGAACATTTTTTTTACGCTGAAACCCAACAAGAAATCTAATTGAATATTAGTTTTAAATAATCCCAATAAAAGATGGAAGACGTAAAAAAATTGGACTTTCTTTACGAGTATGCAAAATTATTTTTTTTTATTTATTTGCTTCAATATTTAAATGCATGGAATGATGCGTGCTCATTTTTTCACTTGACATTCATTATCGCGAATAGTTATTTTCGCTATAAGGGCGTAAAGTTACTTTGCGCACTGCTGACAGTGTGCAAAAGTACTTTTTTTACAATATTTTTCAAAAAGCGCACCTCTAGTATGGTTCATTATAATGTATGTAATAGTTATACCTCAAAATATTACTTTCGCTACACGGGCGTAACTTTTCCGCATTCTTCGACACAACGCGTGCGTAAAGTGCCACTTTGCACTTGCACACTGTCAGCAGTTACTATTGCGCAAATGAATTAGTTGCTTCACTTTACATCCTAGATGTAGGTATCAAAGTACTTTTTTTTACAACTTTACGCACCAAATTGCAAAAAGGAAATTTTTATACTCTAGCTGAATAATGAAATTCCAATTGAACGAACCAATAATAAAATTAGAGATCGCTAGCCAGTGAACTTGAGTATTCGGAAAATTTACTCGGCTGAGAAAATGTATTAAACTTAATTTGTTTCGTTCGCAATCAGTGACACATTGTTTTTCCCTTAACGTTTTTGTCCCTCCCTGCCTGCATCCCACTCCTACGCTATTCGTGTCACTGATCAACAGCTTTGACCCGTTGAAATGTCAAAGACAGACACTCGTATCTTCGCAAACCTAACGTTTGTACAAACCGACCGCACGAGGGTCGGGCACACTTTGAAGCTGATTTAACTGCGAAATTAGCGAAGCCATGAGTCTGTGAGCCGCCATTTAAACAACCATAAATTCGCTGTGAAAACTCTCGTCCCTGGTTCAGATGAGCATCTTTGTATTGCGTAACGGTTTAGTCGCGCGAGTAATTTGCCGCACAAAAAAATTTGTCATCAAACTTTCGACATGCGTGTGTACACTGCTAGAAAATTTTACGAGAAATTCTATCAATGTCGATTTTATCTTTGGAGAGATTTGTTTTTAGAAGATCATGTATTACACAAAATCTATGTTTAAGTGGAAAAAGGTGGGCGTGTTCGGACGATGTAACATGATGCGTAAATTCTAAAAATTCCCTGTAATTTCATACTTGAATCTTTGTAATTGGCACAGAAAAGTTGGGTCAACATTAAGGAACATTTTTTTCTAAAAATCTTAAAAGTTTCATTTCTATGTGGAGCTTTGCTGCAATTTTTACGGCAAAATCCATTCGCCGTGTAAGTAAATTAGCAGCACATCATTCTAGAATTAAAGTTTAGAAAACTGTTGTTTCAAGCAAACAATGCAATGCATACATTTAAAAAAAATGAAACAACGCACGTTTAAAAATCCTGTTTCCTACATTTAGATATGAGATTATGAAAAATATTTGTTTAATGTCCACTCACTTTTGCATTTTATTTTGCAATTTGTTTAAAATACCTTTTTTATTTATTATTGTTTACTTAATTATATAAACACAAAATATGTACTCAGAATTGAATGAAATGTCAACAGTACAAAATAAGCGTTTAAATTTAAATAGATTTTTTACAGTGCATATTCCCATGATCTCACGTCATCCACCTCTCCACCAGGAACTTATTAAATCCGCGCATAGTCGTAGTCACTATCCACTCACCATCAACCCCACTACCGCAAACATTACGCACGCGCGATATTAACCCCTCGGCTTCTCATTCAACTCCCGATCGCCTCAAAAAAAAAAAAAAAATGAATAAAACGAACTCACACGAGTAGCTCGAGAGAACTCATAATCCACGCGTAAAGTAACTACTCCCCCCCTCCTGGTGGTCTTCCGCATGAAAGCTCAAAAAGTAGCCCCGATCCAAGCGCGCCCGCAGACTCGCGCGCACACGTCAGGCGATGTAATTGCGACTGGCAGATTATGGTTTATCGTCATTCATACGGCGGATGAGCGAAACTGCTGCCTCGGCACGGTAACGCGCCACTGTCCCCGGATTGACAGCTTATCTTGCTCAGCGCATATATCAAATTATCTTGGGCTGCGACCGCAAACCGGCGCCGCCTCTCCCCCGTCCCGCGCCGCTCGGTTTGTTAACTGCCACTTGCTGCGGATCTTGTCAAGCGGCACCGCGGACCAGCTCCGGCGCCCAGCGGTGGCCGCGGATTATGCGCCCGTGACACCGGGCCAGCCAAGGACTGCGAGGGGGGAGCCCCCCTTATATGGCCGCAGCGCGCTGCTTCGACGCCCGGCGTGTATCAAGCGTTGACAAGATGTTTTCCTTCGCGGAGCGCGAGAGACGCTTCGGAGATGCTTATTAAAAGCGAGTTTTTGCGGACTGATGGTCGCTTCGATTAATGTCGTACATTCAGGCCGATTATTCTTGTTTATTTTGGTTTATACACAGAGAGACATGTTATACTAAAAATTACTATGTTCCGTAGGAACAATGGGACATACTCTACCTATGACGATTTTAACTATATAAAAAATAATAAAAATTCCTATGTACATAGCAAAATTGCTATTTATATAGTAGAAATTGTACATAGGAATCTTTTCGTATTTTTTATAGTAAAAATTTTCATAAGTTAAGTATTTTCCACTGTTCCTACGGAATATAGTAATTTTTACTGTAACATTTCTCTCCGTGAAGGTACTTGTTGGGACATTTCTGTTGAAGCTGCGTTTTAGGATATTTAAATAGTACATTACGTACCTAGCCCTGTATAATAAGAAATTGTCTCAGATCACATGTAATTGTCGACCGAGGCGAAGCCGATAATATACTATTTTTATTATATTCTATTTAAATACATTCTATTCAAGTACATCTAGCCGTAAATTAAAAGAATGGATTAGGAGAAACATTTTCTAAAATAAGTGATAGTACTTGATCTTGTCTGAAATATAAGAATCCAAATACAATATATAAATAAAAATGTGTTACTAAATATTATAAATTACTGTTATATCAACAAAATTTAATAGTTTAACACAATGTATTCATTGTTATGCGATACTAGTTTGTAACTTAGTTTTTTTAAGTTATTTCTAATTAAAACTGGAAGTCCAGTTTTCATTTATGTAATGTAATGTATTTTACTCTGGTTAAATAAATAAATAAATAAAATAAATTTGATCAAGTGATTTGTCAATTAATGTCGTACACTTTTGAGTCGTCATATATTTATTTATTGTTTATTCTTATTTGTAGATACGAAAACTAATTGTTTTTTGAAGAGGAGTCTATGTATAGTCTATACTTAAAAAAAACATATTATATTTTATTCTATTTTATTTGATACTTGATCGTGTAGAATATGGTTCAAGAAAATCGAGAATTTTCATTTGATCTAATTATAGATTGTTACACCTAGAAAAGTGAGTTTCTATAAGCTGACGGACTTGTCAATCATTGTCATATTTTCGGGCTGATTGTCACAGCTTGATTACTATTGATATTGGCACGTACCAGATCTTGTCATTTGAAGATGAAATTTAATCCCCAGAAATAGCACTTGGCCAATATTAAGATCTAATTTCGTAACAAAATTCAAATTCATTACGGGGGTAGGCCTGGGTTAAATTGAAAAAAATACACTTTTCAGTATAATAGCTATGAAGATTTTATGCATCCCTTTTGATTACTGGAACTTTTTACACTTTAAGTGCTGACATAATTTATGATAATCCATAACATTGAGGTGCAAGTTATGAAAAGTAATTTAAGCCTGGTCTGGTGACATATAAGTCATCGTACTAGAAAAAAAGCTATGGCAAGTTGGCAAATAAATAAAACTTTAAGATATTTTTGATGGAACAATAGTAGAGATGAAGGGCACTATTCGGGCCCTTATAGTGTATAAATAGCTTAAATTATGTCAGCACTTAAAATGTAAAAAGTTCCAGTAATCAAAAGTGATGCATAAAATCTTCATAGCTATTATACTGAAAAGTGTATTTTTTTCAATTTAACCCAGGCCTACCCCCTTAAGACTTCTCGCCCAATCCGCTTAAAACGCAGCGCTATTCCTCTCTCGGCCTTCCCGGGCCAACTTCGACAGTAGCACGAGTTATAAAATTAAAGTCGAAGAGCTAAAACAGGATGCATTGAGGGTGAGCCGTGGGTGGGAGAAAAATTAGTCGAAAACACGGCGAAGAACAGGAGTAAAAGTTGTTAGTCCGTTCGCCGCGGCTATTTTACTTCATTATTTTGGACGAGCTTTTGTAAAGTTGTACGCGCTGCTCGCAACTCGCCTCCTCTCGTTACCTCGACTCCCCTCCCGCGCGGCCGCGTAGAGAGAGAGAGAGAGAGAGAGAGAGAGAACAGCTCGGCTGAGGGAAAGGTGAACGGACAGCCAGCGTGCGCTCCGCGCAAAGTCTTCGAGTTTATATTGGCTTAATTGGTTTTAAGGACGTAACTTTCAGCGGTAGCTTTTCTTGGCTACTACTATGCTCTCTTTCTCGCTCTTTTTTTTTTTATTTTTTTTATTCAAAGTTCATTATGCACACCGAGCTACCGTCGTCCTTCGTTTCACGGCTATCCATCTCTTATCTTCTCCCGGCGGCCGGCGAATGTTTAATAACAATGAATGCCCTAATCGCATTGCCATTTTTAACTTACTGAAGAATCGCTCCTTACAATTCGTTAAAATTATGTACTTTCTTGGCGATTTTTATTTTCTAATATTCATTTCTTCATTGCAGCTCTGTTGAAAATTATAAGCGTTTTTGAAAAAGGACATAGAAGGATATTCTGTATGGAGGATCGAAAGAATGTAATTTCTTAGTGAAAAATGTAATCATGAACTGGTTTGTAAAACACTGATAATTTCTAAGGAAAATCACTGCAATTTTTACCAGAAATTTGGAACTTTAGCAATTTTAAGAAAAGCAGCGTGAATTTTCTTTTAAAAATTAAGCAGCAATTCTTGTCAGCTTGAAAAGGCTCTATTTTTACGAGAAGCTTCACTGCAATTTTTACGAGACAATTAAGAAAATGCATTAAAGAGTATAGTGTGTTAATATTTTAACGATTTCTCGCTCAACTCTAAAATATACATTAAGTCAAAGCAGAGCTTCCTGAAAATTTCCCATCACATTATCGTAACATTATAACTAATTAGTTTAACATAAGCGAATCAAAATAACATTTAATTCACGAACAAGTAAAAAAAATAGTTCGTCAGCAGTGCGCAACCCACAATATCGTTATTCCACTTTTCACCGAAAGCATAAATCTATAGTTCCTCCTCCCCCCTCCCTCTCTGTAGCAGCTATGCGGCTTCGGGGAATAAATTGACTCCGGCTTGCAATTTACCGGGAAGCGCGCCATAGCCATCGATAAAATGTTTTCCCAAACGACCCAATTATACAATCGCCGATTGCGGGGCGCCGGCTCGACTCGCAAATCGGCGTCCCTCGTGGGAGAGAGAAAGAGACAGTGGAGTAGGGAAGTAGGGGGGGGGGGGGCTCCTTCCTAGTCTGGAAGGAGCCCCCGGGCCTCGGGTGGAATAATCGCGGGCGTAACGAATGGTACCCACCTTCCCTACTCCCGCCCTTATGGTCGACGGCGGTTCCCGCGAGTAGGCCAGCGCACCGCAAGCGCCGCAGGTGCAGGCGCGAAGAACTTGCCTCCGTACGGCGCCGGGGTACGTGTGTATACGCCACCTGGAACGGTTCTCGATTCTCGCCCAGCCAAGATGGCGTCAAATGGATGCCGCCATTAATTAGCCCGCATTATCAGTGGAGGCGGTGTTTGCTTCCTCGCCCTCCTCTGCGGTTGTCCTTTGACTTCGATGTATTTCTTCAGCTTACTGCGGGGGTCCGGTCCCTTGCGGACTGATTTTCTCTTTCTTTTTTTAGTTAAAAGAACTTTACCTTTATAAATTATAAATTAAAAAAAAAAAACACAATAAAACGCTTCCCTTACGGTGCTTTCAGTGGAGGTGTGCGTTGTTTTATTATTATTGTATTTTCTATATTACTTCTAGTATTGTGACTTACTTTTCAATATTAATTTCTTATAAATCTGACTGTGATATCAGAAAGACTCTTTTTATTATAAATTTCAAATGGCTGTGACACTTTTAAATTTCGCTATTGCAGCGATTGTATATTTCTATATTTATAAAGATATGTTCTCTTCTATTCTTTGCTATTCTAGAATTTACCTATTTATACCTATACGTACAAAAACAGCTTTATTATTTCTATAATTTTATTTCTTGGAAATCTTATTGTAAGTAAATGACTTCAATATTTACTTCCTTGTTGAAACCTTATCATAATTCTTTCACATAACATGCTTTTTGTACTGATAATTAAATAATCGAGACCTTTTCACTGGGACATCGGAAAGTAATTCCGCAAAGCATCGATTTACATAACTTCATTACTTAAAACAAACGTAAACACAGTTTCTATAGTAAAAAAAATGTAGAGTAAAAAATGTAGAGTAAAAAAAATGTAGAGTAAAAAAAATGTAGAGTAAAAAAAATCTAGAGTAAAAAAATCTAGTGCGAAAAAAAAGTGTTATGTTATATATTTTATTTAAAGCAAAAACTCTTAAAATTTAATTTCATCGCTTTGAAGTACAGTAGTGCTAAATGGCGTTATGCATTCTAAACAATAAAATAAAATTAATCCATTTTTTTCGCCGTAAAGTTGCGCGTCTTTTGTTTGAGTGATAAATTATGTCATTTCTCTATACTCTAATTAACTTGCATTTAATTTAATTAATTCACGTTCCGGGAGCCATAGACAAACATCGATTGTTAATTTTCGAAGGGTGCTACTGCGATTTCTACGTTTATTGTTTACCGGTGATAATCACATCAGTGCCGGTCTTTTGACGCCCGATACGAGCAATTCATCGGCTGATCAATGAGCAAATTTTAATCAGTACGTTGGCCCCGCAACATTTCGAGCGGACGCTTCCGCTGCACATATCGTTTACGCGGGATTTTCGCGGTGCGTCGAGCGCAAGCGCTATAAGCCGATTCTTCGGGCGTACGGCGAATAGTGTAATTTTAATAATGCCCGCCCGTTTCATTGCCCAGCCTGTCATCGCCCCCGCCCGTTCAGCAGCGCCATCGAGTCGAGTGAGCTTTGCGCGTGCACGTGGTTGCCCTTTTTTCCTGCTCGATCGTCCCTTTGTATCTTAAAACAAGAGCGAAAAATATGGGCTTGCAAAATTAATTTGAAAAACGAAGTTACATTCTTTTGTTCAGCGTATACTTTTAACCAAATTTTCGTTCTACATTAGTACGCAGAGAGAAATGTTATAGTAAAAATTACTATATTCCGTACACGAAGAGAAAAGTCTAGTAAAAATTACTATACTATTTCGTAATGTAGAGACAGACTCGACAGATCAAACATTTTAATAGAAAATATAGTAAAAGACGCTAGACTTACAGTAACTTTTACTATAAGTATAGTAAATTTTACTGTTTATTTTTTAGTAAAAATTTTTATTTGTCGAGTTTGTCCATCCATAAGAAATTGTATAGTAATTTTCTCCCCGTGTAGGAACAATGGGACATACTCGGCCTATGACGATTTCTAATTATTCCTATGTACATAGCAAAAATTACTATATATATAGTAGAAATTGCTATGTACATAGGAATTTTTAGTATTTTTTGTAGTAAAAATTTTCATAAGTTGAGTATATCCAACTGTTCCTACGGAACATAGTAAATTTTACTATAGCATTTCTCTCAAAAACAATTTATTGTCCATTGTAACTTCGCATCTACACATTTATAGTAAAGGTATAGTAAATTGAAAACGCTATAGAGTAAAATTTACTCGTCCGAAGTCTGATTAACATAGGGTATGTTAAAAAAAAATTGATAAACATGATAAATTAATAGATGAATGATGAAATTTGTTTATTTCCGAGAATACGGCACGTTAAATTCAATTAGTTTTCGAACCAATCAAATCAAAGTTTAATTATTGCGTCGTATGCGAATAATGACTAAATACATAGCGCTAATTTCAAGCAGTAGCAAATACAATAAGCGCAGTATTTACAATAATAACAAAGCCACGTCAAATAAAGCAGCCAATTTAATTAATACAAATGCCAGCCTCCGCGCTCACCACAGCGGGAGGTGCAAAGAAATTTAGCCCAACTGAAAAGATAAAAACTCGATTGGCAATTAAACGTCGACAATAATTCAATTTAAAATAAACACTGCGCAGAGTAATAATCATCCCTCGCTAATTTATCGCGCACTTCCCTCCTCCATCTACTTTTTTTCCCATTGAATATCTCCTCCCCCGATCCGGTAATCTTATCGAGTCACGATCTCCCCGCGCCTCTCGCTCCTCATCCTCGCCTTACCCTCCGCGCGAGGGGCACCGCCTGCCCACCGGCTGCCTCTTTCACGCGCTCGATCCTCAATTTTTTTCCTTTTTCTTCCGTGCCTCCTCTCGCGAGGGGGTGCAAAGAGGAATAACGGTCACGCCTCGTTCGCTCGGGCCTCTCTCGCCCGATGCGTGCTCGATCAACTCGCTCCGAGCACGTGTACGATGTGCGCAGCGGTTTTCCTTTTTTCTTGTCATCTTTCTTTTTGTTATCTCTCCCTTTTTTTTTCAATTTTTCATGTTTTTGCACACTTGCGTACGTGACTGCAAAAAGCGATGCAGTGGATAATCGATCGAAGGAGCGCGTCAGAAAAATAAGTCTACTCGAATTTGCGCGCAGGAGTTTAATTGAAAAATTAATCTTGATCCGTTTCTCAAGTTGTTCGGGCGATTGGGAAACGCGCGATGCGTCGATGGGCAGTTAAAATTCCATTTCGAGCGAATTGGACTTTGAAAAATCGAGTTGTTTCGGTTCCGATGAATTTTGCTCGTCGAAATGAAAAAAAAATTAATTCGTTTAAGTTAAACAAGCGAGCTTGGTTTTACATTTTAATTAATTTGCAATGCATTCAATTATTATTTATATCTTTACGCAATTGATTTACTTTTCGCTTCAATTGTAAATTACGCTTTGTTAGAATTATTTAATAAGAACTCAATCACTACAATGGTGTAAGTAAATATTAATTATTTAAAAAAAAAATGCGCCGATCGAAAGGATTACGGAAATTCAGATTCACGCATCAAATACTCAAAAAAAAAGGGGAGAAAGCTCCGAGCAGCTTGATCGATGCCTGTCGAATTTTCGATCACACAAAGGGCCGTGACAGGGGGGATAGGGGGTGGGGATCTCAGGGTCTGCGGGCGCGCGAGGCTTCGTTACCGGTGAACTGAAACGTTAATAACTCCGGCGAAAACAATGGGCAGCGAGACGTGAAATCGACACGACAAATGCGTTAAATCGATACGAAGTCCCGGGGCAGGGCCGTCGCCACGGCCTTACGATAAACTCCGAAGACGATCGATCGTGCCCACACCGGCTCATCGTCATCGGGGCCGCCGTAGCCCATTGTTCTTCGCGTTTCCAGGCGAACGCGCCGCAAAGTCAATTTCGCTGCGGGCTCTCCCTCTCTCTCGACGCTCGACTGCGCACATCGCTGCTTTTTTTGCCTGACCCCCTCGTGTATCGGTGCTTAGTTTCGCGTGTCGCCGTTGATAATGAAATTCGATATTTCATGGCGAGGCTGATCGGTTTTTGGCTTGTATCATAGTATGGAGCTCCGATCGTTGGGATTCCGTGTTCGAATGAAACGGAATTAAAAACTGCAGAGTTGTGGAGCAAAGGTGGTTTTGTACAGTATTCAATCGTTTATAAAAAATAACATTTTTGTTGTTTCCCGCGTAAAAAAATTTAAGTTAGGATAAAGTTTACCCAAATTTCATGTGTGGCGGTCGTTGATATGAACATGGGCAATGAGACATTACCGAACTAGCTTCTTATATTTTATAGAAGTTTGTAGATGCGTGATATAAATGGATAAATTATCGCTGAAGTTATAAAAATGATTCTTTACATTTATTTATTTTTAACGTTCGTCGTGTGAACGTCTTTTAAATTTAAGAAAAAGTTCATCTGAAGTTTGTATAAAGTATTGCAAAATTATTTATTATTTAGTCTCATTGCCCATGCTCATATCAACGACCGCCAAACATGAACTTTGGGTAAATTTTATCCTAATTTAAATTTTTTTATGCGGGTTGCTATAAAAAAATGAAAACTATAATCCGTCAGGAAAACTGATAGTAGGATTTTAGTTTGATTATCTTTCGGACGATAAATTTGGAATCAAAGTGCAGTCAAGCTACAGCGATTGCTGTAGGCGTAGATTTCTTTCGGTTAGGATGAATTTTGTTTGAGAATGAAAAGATCGATACAGTGGGTAATATGTGCAGATTTCTTATTATAAAGGTACACGAGTGTATAATTAATTCAACTTATGCAGGTTGCCTCGATATATATAATATTAAAATTAATTATTAGTAGACCAAAAACATAAGTTCTTAATTTATATAACTGACAGATTTAATTGAATAAATCGAGTTAAAGGTTACGCCAATCTCTCTTCCTCCAGGAATATCCTTTTGGGTTTCCGACGGACACTTTGCTGTCGTTTGCTAAATTAGATTTTACGACTTTATAATTAATTATGTATATCTTTTTAGTATTTTAAGTCATATAACTTAAATTTTAAGCTTCAAGAACGATGTGCGTTATATCGCGAAGGACTCTTTAATCCACTGAAATTACATAATAAATATATAAATAAGTAGGACTTAACTGATCTTTACGTAGAATGTGCAAATTAAAATTTTAGACTTTATAGTAGAGAAGTTATTACGAGCACTCAAAACTCAAATTCACGTACCATTACTTTACGCTGATGTCACAGTTTCCGTTTAATCGATAATTAGGCACATTATGTTTTACGAGAAATCAGCAGTTCAAAATAAATTACATACAATTAAATATTTAATTAGCTATTGAACATACAGACGACAGTTTTTACAATATTTTTTTTAAATTGTTGTAAAATAATAAAAAAAAAAAAAACAAAAAATATGTTCCGATAAAGTAGCAAAAAGAAAATACAAAGATCCCACCGAAATAGTCAATTTATCGGCAGCAGTGTGGGCACGATCCGCGTAAAAATAATTCAGACTAAAATAAAAAGATTCATCTCTATTATGTCCGTATTTAAGATTTTTTAAGATTCAAAAAGATTCTCTTTTAGTAAATATCTAAATATTAATTTAAGATCTTTTCGAGACCGTTATTTTAATACAATATTAATATTACTTTAATACGTTCAATTTTTTCAATTTTCCATACATAAGATCTTATAAAAATCGTTATAATAATAAGATCTTATATTTAATTGTTTTTTTAATTCATATGTATTAAACAAATATTAATATTGTATTAAAACAATGATCTCGAAAAGATATTAAATTGATTTTTAGGGGCTTAGTTAATAGAGAATCTTTTTAAATCTTAAGAAATCTCAAATCCGGACATAATAAAGACGAATCTTTTTATCGTCTTATTTTAGTCTGAATTATTTTTACGCGGGGAGGGAAACGGCATTCCCGCCGAAGCGATAATCGCGATACTAGCGGCTAAATGTTTCACCAGGGCGAGTGGGAGAGCAAGAGGCAGGCGCCGACAGGGCAGGCCGCGCGCACAACTGGTCACGGCAGCAGCTTCCGAGCAATTATTAATACGGTACTCACGAGCGCGGCTAAGTAATAGCCATCTCGGTTGACGATTATTCATTTCCGCGGCCGAATGAACGAGCACCCGACCGGCGATGCATGTAATATTAGCCGATGGGTCGCGAGAACCCCATCGGCTTTTGCTTTGGCCCCACGCGATCGGCACTGGGGGGGAAGGAGGAGGGGATCATCGGGACGCGTTTCATTTCGCATATCTGCTACACAGGTGTACGGGCGACGCGACGCTTACCGTTACTGTTGACCGGATTATATCGAAGCTGCCGCGCGTACGCGCGATTTTTATTCGTTCGTGAACGATGATTTTTCGATGGATGGACTCCGATTGCGAGAGATGGATTAAAGCTCCTTTTTTCGTGGCGTGGTTCCTGAATTATTTACCGATGTTTTCGTTTTTTAAATTGCAAATAATTTTTGTTGATCGCGCTAATCGGTAACAGGGTGCGTGTGATAAGATTCAACTGGGCGGAGTTTTTCTTTTCATTAATTTGTTCCGAATAGATGGAAATCTCGTTTTTATTTCTTCTTTTATTTCTGACGAAAATTGATTGTTTTACTTGCCATTCGTTGACGTTCTAAATTTATGTAGATGCTTTTGATAACAATAACTTCTTAATATTCTTTGTAATGAATATGTTATTTTGTCTCTACATATATGAGAAAATCTGTAAATAAAAACACTTGACACGGTTCACCTGGGAAAAAAATAAAAGTCTGAGCAAAGCTCTGGTCAAATTTTTTTCTCGTTCTAAGAGTTATATAATACATGAAAAAATCGCAAACACACAATTTCGAGATAGCTATTTTTTTAATTTACAAATGAAGAAATTTAAAAAATTTGCATCTTAAAATATTTTTGTAAATAGAAAATTCGAAAAATTAATTTTTTTACTTTTATTTCTTTCCAGGAGAACCGTCTCAGGTGTTTTTATTTATAGATCTCCTCGTAAACATCTTTGATTAACTTACGTACGTTCCGAATTTAATTCTACAAAATTTTTCTCAAGTTTCATTAAATTACATTTTAAGTATTAATTTGTTGCGATCCACTTTAATTAACAAATATTTTTATGTTTAATCATTTCAATTGAAAGATAAATTAGATTACTAACTTATGTGGAAGTAATAAATAAATTTCTACAGTAAATTTTTGTTTTACTTCATTTATTCAAATCTTCAAAAATCAATAATAGATCCCCTAAAATTTCTATCGTCAAAGTAGACAAAAAAAAAACGTATATACATCTAATTTAAAAAATTATGTGTTTAATCGCATAATAATTAAATTGTAAAAAAAAATAATAAATGTTTTAACCAGCGATCAACAAAGGATTCCGCACGCGTAAACGGCCACTCGAATTTAAAAAAGAATAAAAAAGAGTATCTAAACGCAGGGGAATCTATCCGGGCACTACACCCACCGTAATGCTGCGGTGATCACGCATCCTCGCGCACCGGCGGCTCATCGATCAGGCACTGTGCGCAAGTATCGGCCCTCGCGCTCGCTCGGCCGCTCGCCCCGGTTATGCACACCTGCGTACGCTCGATGCGTTTCCATTAGCGCTAAACGAGATTACCGTCTCTGAACCTTGGGCACCTCACTCGGCACCGCTTTTATTATAATCGACAGGGCGACTTTTCCGTTAAGCTCCGTGTTTTTCTATTTTCCTTCTATACACCGGCAAAGTCCAGTTTTCGCTGTGCGAGTGTATATATACCGCCGATGCTGTTGCTGGTAATGGGTTCTTCTTGTTTTTTTTTTTTTAATTTGTTTAAAACTTGCATTTTACTCGGCGATGGGAAGTTTTAATGTGCCGTTAGATTAGAATTCCGACCCTGGTGCTCGTTTGATCGATGTTTGCGTTGATTTCCGAAGAAGGAAACAATATACTAAATATGGGCCACGTGCAACCTCGCGAGTTAAATGTACAAAATTGCTTCCTTCGTCTTTCTTTTATTTTTTCCGAGCGAAGTGCAGCTTTCGCGTTATCACTTTGAACTTGAATCCATTTAGAAATACATTTTTTAGAAGATGTGTGGCGCATATATAAGTAATGCGTTAACTGACTTCGAGAAACTGAAGGTTTCAAATTAACAAGGAATAATTTACGGGCACTTCTAAGTACTTTAGATTTAAATAATTCACGCGAGCGAGAATAACTAATATTAATGGTCTGTTTTGTTAATTCACAAATTTTTAGCATTTTATTCGGAAATACTCCTCTTGCCTTGAGCTTCTTCTCTTTGAGGAGTGCTCATAAAGTATGCATCGGTTGATTCACATTATCTAAATTTAGATGCGTAAGTAGGACAATGAGGAAGAATTATTCTTTTTTATTATTTTATAAGGAAATAAAGTAGAATATGATTCTGTACCGAGTGAAGTAAAGAAGCCTAATTTTTTATGCATTCGACGAATCGTACATGAAGTTTTTATAGACTTTTTACGTTTTCATTATATAAATAAATAAAATTGATTAAAAACAAATTAAAATACGAAAAACCTTACGTTTCCAAAGAAATAAAAAAATATCGTAAAGTTTTACAAGCTGCAAGTTCGCCCAAGTCGTACAATGGGGGAGCCAAGCTGTGCGTAGCATATCTAAGCGGTGTGCATACACTCAGCGAGTTGGAAGGAAGGACCATTTAATTTGCGTCATGCGGAGCACGGACTTGCGATACCGCTTGAACTGCTCGGTCTCCCTGTGGAATTACAGGAGTCCACGAGTTTTGGTACAAAATCGTGTTCGATTGGGGGTGAACGGAACACGGCTCGTATTGATTGTTGTATGGAGAGTTCAACCTTTTGATATTGACATATTACTCGGTTTTAGCCAATTCATTGCAACTGATTTTAATTCGACGAATCTAATTAAGATACGATTTCCTATTAATTTGACCCCAATTCACAATTAATTTTATTGAGAAATAATAAACGAGTAATTCATATAAATATTCAATCGTATTAAAGTATCTTGCTTACAACAAATTAATATTTGTATTCGAATGACATTAATATTTAAAATTTTATTTTTTCTTCCATAATCAAGTATTCTTCATGTCTGCATCAGTAGAATTAATACCAGACATACTTGGAGTGCATTTAACCGTTAAATCCACTTCTCGTAATAGATTTAAATTAATTTATTTACCACAGTAAAATATACAATGATTATACAAATAAAATAAATTTAAAGAAAAAGGTTTTAATATTTTAATTTTTTTGTTCAAATAGTCAATCAGTAGAATAATGCCAGACATACTCAGACTTCATTTAACTATCACATCAACTCTCCATAAAAGATTAATCAAGCTGAAATCAGAGAATAAACGAGGATGGAAGCCTTTATATTCAATTACTTTTGTACAGCCTCTCCTTGTTCGTCTTAAAAAATAATTATTCTTTCCCTATATAAGTCATTTCGCTAACGGCAATCACGTCATTTGACTGTTTCATTACAACGCGATATCCCCCATAAAGAAATCGGAGAGCCGCGCGTATACGCAGCTTGAAAGGGAATGCACTTTAAAATCCCTCCGCATTATTTCTCGTCTCAAAATTTACGGCGCACGCCGTCAATTAAATTATCCGCGAAACAAGGCAGCAGCTCTTTCTTCTCCACTCCGCGCAGCGGACCGTTATTCCTCTCCTGCTGTCGCGGCTATCAAAAAGGAAGGAAAAAGAATTTTAAAGGGAGAGGAGTAAAGAAAGGAGGTAGCGGAGGCAAATTCAACGGACCTAGCCGGACTCCACGTCGTCCGGATGTTCCCGCGAAGCGAGAGAGAAAGGAGTAAAAGAGCTATCGGGGACATTTATCGCGGAAAAGGCTCATGCGAGAGACGCCTGGCGACGAAGAGTCATGTTCCAGGGAATCAAGGTAGACATGGCACGCGGGGTCGCGGTACCGCTGGTGTCGCTGACCTTTATCCTCTCGCTTGACTGCACACCGACATTTTTTCAGTCACATGTATCTCGGCATCTCGCGCAATTTTTCCGCGTGCTTATAATGTATATCTTAGTTCAAGAAGTATACTCCTCTTGTTGTATTTAGAAAGGATTTTTTTTTATGTGGGCGTTCAATTTACCGGGCTAATGAGGATATACTAACTTATGTGCCCATTACTGTTTTTATTATGAAGCTCATCGGTATTCATAATGTTTTATTTTTTTATGACTTTTGCATATGCATACAAATGACAATGCAGATGGGCAGGTGATGAATATTTTAATGAAGAAAGAACATTTTTTTATTTCCAATCTGTCGCTTTATTCACTTTCAATGCAAGTGGGATTCCATATAAATATTTTCCTTTTTTTTTTTCAATTTTATCTGGTAAAGTATTTGTAGTCAGGTAAAAAAAACTGTTGTAAATGCTTATAGAGTTAAGAACAAATGCAGAATCGAGAAAGTAGTAGAAGCATTTGAATTGAGAAATAAAAATTTCAAAAAAGCGCACGTATTACCAAAATTCAACAAACATTTTAGTTATACATTTTTTCATAATAAAATACACAAAAAAAGATCGTTCCATGATCAAATAAAGTGAAGAAATCAGTTGATCAAAGAAAGTAAATATATTTTTCTTAATAAACTGCGCAAAATAGAAGCACTTGACCAAACGAAAGAAAACAAAATAATTGAAAAAAAAAACACACAAGCGTCACTCGTATTTCACTCCGACGCCCATTTCAATTGCAAATTTTTCAATAAACCAAAGCGAAAGGCGAATGCGCGCGAAAAAGCAAAGATCAATGGGCCAGTCTGCGAAAGAGGTTGCGCGGTTATTAATGGCAATTACTTAATCCACGCACAACCGAGACAAGCTCATAAAATCCCGCCTGGGCGGCATAACCGCGCAGCGCCGACCGCTTATCATTCCGGCGCGCTTGACCTCTGAGCGCCCTGTAGCCCGCGGCGCGTCGCGCTCGTCGAATTCCGGAATCTCATCGGCGGCGATTTTTCTCTCTGCGCGGCCTAACGGGCTCAAAAGCGACGCGATAGCGCGCCCCGTTTAAATTTACAGCCGCAGCCCCCTCGGAATGCCGCCGGCCTCTAAATCGCCCGCCCCCTCGGCGCGGCGCTCTTCCGCGTTGCGCGCGATCATCGACGGGGCCGCGACACGCGCGCCGAGCCTATCTGCTGGCCAGTCGCGAGAAGGAGAGATGGACGCCTTCGCTCGCTGCTCCTTTAATTTATACATGAACTCGCCGAGCGCGGGAGCCGCAATTTGCAATTATTAGTCTTGCGGATGGTTGTAGGGAGAGGAGCTCGGAGCGAGTTTAATCGGGGATCACTCGTTACGACGGCGCGACGAGGTGCGATGAATTTTAATTTTTTTTTCACGAGAAAGAGAGAGAGCGATCGACACGCCGCTATCGCTATGTAAAGCGACTCGCTCTTAGACGTTCATTACGGTGCTCTTTTTATTTTCGGGATCAAGTTTCGCGGTTCTGTTGAAGTTTGCATACCTTAGTTATATATCTTTACGAGTTTTTTTTTAGTACTTTTTGGAATTTTTTTCTGAAGGAAAACTAAAACTTTTTTTTTATAAATTACTCTCTATTTTATATTGCATATGTTTTACTACAAAGTGTTTTTTTTGTAATAAATTAATTTTCTGTGTATGATCCTTTATTCAATTGTACTAATTTGAATGAGCATTAATAATAATAAGTTGATTAAAATTTATTAGCAATGTCTTGCTAGGCACGACTGTTACTACTGAATATTAAAATTACTTTAATTGGAAATTAATAAGATTACTTTTTTTAAACTGCGATATAATTTAAAACATAGTTTAAAACCGCTTTTAGGGAATATTTTTCAGAATAGAATTGATGTAAAGAAAATATATATTTGAATCATAATGAATTCTTGTTTCTGAAGTTTTAAGTATTCTTTGTATTTTTATACACTTGCATATCAAGGACCATAGATCCGTCGAAATTATTTAATAAATAAATAAGTAAATAATCATTTGTGAAATGATAATAAAAACTTATATTATGAAACTTTTTAAATTATAATATATTGGTCTGACTAGTGCGGTCTGTTTCTACTTGCCGCCTAATAACTTGAATTTAATTGGAGCAAATATAATATTTGCTCAAAGCAAATTTCTTGTTATTTAAATCGATTTTCCAATAATTTCATTATTTTATCGTTATACCGTGAAACTATTTTCCTTCAAAGATTAAATTACAAATCATCTAAAAAATACTAAATTTCAATTTTATAGCTCCGACCTGCTGCTCCAGCAAGAATAAAAAATGCGTCGAGATTTCAATAACCGTTTTCTAATCTATCGAATAATCGTTTGGCTGTAACATCTGTAAACGCTCCAGCAAATGAGACGGAACGGGCTGTAACCATGGAGGAATGGCACAGCCGACAGAGACCTACGACAACTCGGTGGCGGCGCACAATAAAGGTAATTGATGCGCGGCCGGTTGGCCGTTCGGCTCCTTAATTAAATCAATCGTTACATGAGCAGGCGCACGCCCGTGTAATTTCCAGGAGAGCGGGCAAATTGCATTTGACTGTGCAAATGCTCGACGCGGCGCCGAGCGACGTCAAATATTGGGACTGCCCGACGGACAACGCTTCGCCGGCCACCTAGTCTTCCTTTGTGTACCGCCGGTCTGCCTGCAGGGTTAACTTATGTTTTTTTTATATTTCGTTTGTATTTGTTTTTTTTTCTACGATGGAAAGATCATGGGGTTTGTCGATTTGCTTTGGACAGTCGTTTGTCGCGTTATACAGAATTTTCCTTCTTTTTTACATGTACATTTTTAAATATATACATATGGTTTCTATATTCTTTAGTAGGGTAAGTAATTCATGGTTTGAATAAAATAATTTTCGAATAAATGTGCGAATCAAATGTACAGTTAATTGTTTATAGTTTTATTCTGTCAATTTTCATTGAACCTACAATGAGAGAACAATTTGTTAATTTTAAGCAAATATTTATTTCAATAGTACTTATTAAATATTTTATTGAGTGAAAAAATTATTTTCTTGAAACTACTAAATTTATTTAGAAACAAATAAATTCATTCAGTTTTCATGAAATTATTACTTGATTCAAAGAAATATTTAATAAGATACTATCGAAGTAAATCATTTCCTTAAAATTAACCAATTTTTTTCTCAATGTATCTTTTAAATTATTTTTGGCAGAGCTTACCTTAATCTAGTCGTCAAAAAATGACAATTTGAAGTAGGCCTTAATCTGATTATAAAGCTAAATATTTGACTAAAAGTTCACCGTCTGCAATAAAATATGTAAATATAATAAAAAATACATAAATATTTTTTAAGAATTATTGTACATATATTTTACAGCATTTGCCATTCACATGTTTCCCGTAATTAATAATAAACTGAGGTGGTATTAAGCCTCGATATCCCCGTAGCCGAAGTCGCTCCGAAAATGATTCCGGACTTAGGAGAGTCCGCGGGTCGGCAGTGCGGGGCTATTTATGTAAGCGACACTTACATCCGGCGGTCCGCTCGCCTCTTTATGCTCCCTTATATTTCCGCGGCGTCTGCGTGCATCAAGGCGGCCTCCCACGGGAGGAGGTACGCCCGCCGCGACGTGTACCAGCGCACCGTGGGGGATTTTGCCCGGCGGAGAGCTACGAGGAGCGGGCGCGCTGTCGCAGCTGCGGACTCGACACGTGGGAATAATTCCGCAGCGCATGACTTATTTCGGGAAATTTTTCCGAAATTTAACGCACTTTAAGACCGGCAAACTCCGTGCGAGCTCGCTCATACCGTTGTGCGTTAGGTTTGATCACTCCCCTTTTTTTATGGATAATAAATGTATTATTTTTCAGCTTATTACCTGAGGATGACCCGAGGGCCTAGTACTTTAAGAATCAAGAAATGGAATTTTACATATTATAACTTTCGAAAATTTTTAACTACAGAATTTTAACTAAAAGTGTTGTATATTTGCCAAGCTTTTTTCTCGAATTAATTGAAAAGCTATTTTTCGCCGAATAATGTTTTTTGGCCAATATTGGTTTTGTCTTCAACAACGAAAGCAATATATGTTTTTATTCGGATTTTACGTTCGACAGCGTTTACGCAGAATTATTTTAGTCCACGAACGTAATTGAAATATTGCACTTTTTTTTTAACTCAATTTAAATATGTTTAGTGCAAACGTGAAATCAGTTTGTCCAATGTAAAAATCAGCGAAGAATAAAATACTAAAATACATTGATACGGATAACGAAAAAAAAGTTATAACTTATTTATAAAAAATATTAGTATACTGAACTGTACCATTTTAAAATAATTTTTACTTTTTTCAGTGTCATTTTATCGGCATTTGAAAATATCTACTTATTTGTCTTCCCCGAAGAATCAAAAACTATAAAACTATAAATTATAAACTACTACTATTCAAAATTACAAACACTGAATAAAAATCGGTTTTTTTTTCTCAATGTTACTTGATCCATACATAACACGGAAATATATTTTTTATTTTTTCCATGAAACAGCCCCCCTTAATCAATCGTCACACACCGACTATTATCAATCGCGCAGACGGTTCAAAAAAGTGTATATTCCTAATTGATGCACAAAGGCCACGAATTGCCGCGGTTACCGCAGCTCCCAATAGAAAAAGACGGTTTAAGGTGTGCGTCACACTTGAGGCGCTTGAAATTGAAAGTGCATCGACGTCTGCAAGGAGGGGGGGGGGCGTCATATTCATTAGCGGTCCAATTAGCGGAACGCACCCTTCGCACCGCGAGGACCACCCCTTGGCGACGACTTTCCTCGCGCGCTTTTCCTCCCCTTCGCTCCCCCATTTTTTTATTCTTTGCTCTTGATGCGGTTTTTCGGCTTGTTTTCTCGGCGCTTTGTTTGCGCGCGTCGAGCGGCAATTTGCGTAATTGACTCGAGGGCTGCGTTTGTGCGCGCACGGGGACGCGCAATTTACGGCGCGAACCGGGCGATAACTGCTCGACGAACGAGGCGAATTTCACACGAAGGGACGTGGGTTCCGCGCCTACTCTCTCTTTCTTTCTGTCACGGCTTCGTCTTGTTTTTTTTTTTTTTTTTTTAGGGCGTCGACGTATGCGGTTTTCTTTGTCGGAGCTTTTCTCGCTGCTTCGGTGCGTTCGTTTAATTTTCTCTTTAGCTACAATGGCCGGTGGTTCACGTGTTTTCTTTTCTTTGAAATTATTTAGCGGGGTTTTATTATTTCTTTTTAACTCGTTAAATAATTTTCGATTGTTCGTAAATGTTGTAAGACGAACTATGTCTTTACATTTCTAAAATTATATTTCATTTTAACTACTCAGTAATAAGCAGCGGAATAATGCAGCATCCCTTTCGTTTTACCGATAGAATGTACAAGCTACAATCATTTTTTTTAATGGATGTGAAATACGATTGATATTTTCTTTGAGAAAAAGAATCTCCCTTCTATCTTGGTAGATCCAACAAGTCGTATCGACTTGAATTACACACACGAAATTAAAATGTCTTATTCGAAAATAGCGTTAGATTCGATACTTTTAGTTATCAGTTATTTCCGACACTAATACTCGTAAATTAAGTTTCTAGAACGAAGTGTGTTGGAAATTGATGTTCAAGCGTGTTTAGAGTCCATCGAAGTCTTGCAGATTAGCTGAGGATGATACTAGGATATGGATATTAAACGTTTGTATTGCGTGTGTAAAACCTGTATCTTTTGAATGAAATGAAGGTCGAAAAGGAGAATCCACAAAGAAAATGATTGAAAATATTATTTTGGTAAATGGATCGTTTACGTGACTATACTTAACGTAATTAATAACAGAAGATCTGGTAAGAAAATTATTTTCAATTGATTACTATTTTTATTAATATTGAAATATATTAATGACGTTAATTCTTTATTTCAAGAAATAATCGAAGATGCATTAAAAGTATTATATAAAACTAAACTCACGTATATTACGTTTTGAATAAATCTTTTTTCAAATATTGCATATAAACATTTCTTGCTGTATTCAAAAATATACTCAAACCGCTTCGAAAAAATTCACACGTATTCCTTGGCTAATTCTAAGAACTTTTTACTCCTGTGAATTTTTTCGAAAAGTATATCTTTCATTGTAAAAAAATACACGAATGTTTTTTATTTGACCCGAAAAACAGTTTGCCCAGGGATTAGCCGTGCACACTTATTTTTTCTCTTTTAAAATGACCTAAACAATACGAAAAAATTGGTCTGGTAAGTGTGCCTTAAACAAAATTCAACTCCCAAAGCTGAATTGTGGATTTGCACATTTATTTAGCATGAGAATTTGAAAAGCATTAAAAAATTCTCTTTGTTAAGCTACAAACACTTTCGTTTTCTAAAACAAGTAAAAGCCTTTTCATAGGCACGTGACAATACTTGCTAAATATTTTCCTCAAATGCTTGTTTACCCTTGACCACCCATAAATACGCTAAGTATTTCTTAAAATCTGTTAAAAAAAATTGCATATTAGATTATTGAAACATTAAAAAATAATTTGCATCTCGTCAAGACCCCACGAGTACTCGTCGCTCATGCATAGGTAACTTGGCCTCGGCGATGTTCCTCGCGTCTTCACCCGAACTCGATTCCGCGAGTCGATAAACGCCCAGGCTTTATCAATTATTAGCCGCAGCCGTCAGTGCCCGGACGCACGACGAAATTACCGCGCCGATGTTCGAAAATTGAAAAGCGATACAGCAGAAACTTGGCTCGATCCGATCCTCCTGAGTACGGCGCGGCAAGCGCTCGAGGCTGGCGTAGACGCGCGGCAGTACATTAACGCAACGGGCCGCCACGTAGATAAGCCGTGCGATCGCGTCTACCTTCCCGATTATGGTAAGTTAAATCCACGAGAGGGATGCTGGGCTGCACCGGCCGAATTAATTTATGCCTCTCCGCGTCGCGCGCCCCTATCTCGCGCTCGCCGGTATTAATGTTGCGCCCGAGCGATGTGGCCTCGATCGCTCAATTTACGAGTCGACCTTTATTTTTCGCCGGGGGAAGCCGACTGCGCTCGCAACCCCGGCGGACTTTATTGATTGCCCGGCGAAGTTCGCGCGAGTGCGCCAAGTTGTTTTCTTTTTTTTACGAGCGGCCCGATTAGAGGCGGTTTAATGCGCTTTAAAGTGTTTGCCGGGGTACGCCTCTCTCTCTCTCTCTCACTATTTATCTGTCCATCTCTCTCACTCGCGTACGTTGTTTGCAATTTTGTGCAGTCGCGAGCTTGATGAAGATTTACTCTGAGCTGTTGCCTAATTTATTGGTTGATAAAATGTGGATATTAGTTTGCTCAGTAATTACTCCGCGATTATAAGTGCCGAGCGAGGGGGCAATATTGAGTTCTCGGGAAATAATTTAGTGCATCACTTGAAAGAGATTCTAGTTGTAAGTTTAGTGCTGTCGGTGAATTCTTCGCTCGTAAATTAAGAGGAGACTGTTAAATTAGCAAATTCAAAATGAGCGAAGAATTATACACTATGACGAAATTTTTTTTTAAAAAATTGAAAAATACTTAAATAAAGAGGAGATTGTTAAATTAGCAAATTCAAAATGAGCAAAGAATTATACACTATAGCGAATTTTTTTTTTAAATTGAAAAATACTTAAATAAAGAGGGGATTGTTAAATTAGCAGATTCAAAATAAGCGAAGAATTATACGCAATTGCAAGAATCTTTTTTTAAAAAATTTTGAAAAATACTTAGTCAAAAGTTGTTGCCTTTCTACTACCGTCTGGTTCTACTTAAGATTTAATTTAACTCTATTTAAAGACTAGAAATAGTTATAACTTTTCAGTACAATTAATTCTGTTTGAGAAAAAGTGAAAAATACAATAATTAAAGATATTGGCTTACTATACACGTCTGTATCTATTTACAATGAATCTATTTATAGTTAATTTAACTTCATTTCGGGTACTAATAATATTTGCAACTCATAATATAATTTAATTCATTCTACCCGAGAGAAAATGACAAATACTATGATTAAAGTTATTGTCTTGCCGTACCCGTCTGCATCTACTTATGTTTGTATATTCGACAATAATAAAACTTTCGACCTACAAGCAACAGCTCATACTATTTACAAATCTAAAAAAATCAATATTGAATTCTAGTAAAAGCTGCGAATCATTGGATGCAAAGCAGCCGTGCGAAAAAAGAAGCGGGTATTAAACGAAAATCGAAGCGGTCCCATTATAAAATCCCCGCGATCGTTCATATATATATACGAAAATCACCATCCCGAGAAAAAAAAAGGAGCAGAGCGTAAAGCCTCTTCGAGTTGAATAGATTGCGGTGTGAGGGAGAGAGGCGCAAAATGGCTGATCTTAAGCCATTGCCAGGGGGAAAAAAGTCGCCTAATGGTGCGCGCCCGACGCCTTCTTGAAGCAAAAAAAAAAACAGATAAACCCCACAGCGCACTTTACCCTATAGCCCTCACCGGTCCTATCGGAATGCTATATATAAATGTAAATGAGCCGACGCGCTATCACTCGGTATGTGCAATTAAGAAGTTATGAAATTCTTCCCTGTCGAGACATCCTTCCCTCGCGCGCTCCCAACGCCGTCGATGATTTATGGGCTTGCAAAAGCACGTGATAGGATTACTCTTCACTCCCGCGAAGCTCTCCTCTTTCTCTCTCTCTTCTCCCGTTCATTTTTCCTCGACTCTTTCGTTTTTTCGCCTCGCGTCGCTCAAGCCTACAACGCCGACGCTATTAGGGTGAGGGAACGAATTTTCGATTACGCACCGCCGTCGGAGTTCATGCCGTCGGAAATCGAATTACGATTGCTGGATTTCTCCGTCGAGGACTTTTTTTTAAGACTTCTGTCCTGGGTTTATCTTTGATGATAAAAAAAAATACATTAATCACGTAAAGTATGCGCGATTTGTTCTGCGTAAGTAGTAACAGACTGTGCAGTCAGACAACTTTTTTTTACGTGAGTTACAGCACCTTCTTTTTCAGTTCGAATCATATTAACGCTTTTAACTTTACATTTACATTTAAGATCAACCTATTTTGAAATATTTATTTTACTTATTCACGGAAATGCTGTAAATAAAATTCGAAGGTAAAATTCAAATTTTCTTGTAAAACTAGATATACGTGATTTTTTTTTAAATCAAATTTTAGAAATAAATGTAACCGTCGAATAAAGCAATGCTTTTCAAAGATCAAAACGAGTAATTTAGCGAACGAAAGCAAATACGCCGGTAACAAAGAGTCGCTGGAAATCGCCGCTGACCGCGAAGTTCAAGTTAGTTTTAACGACGCGCGGACAAATGCAGCCGAACGCGCCACCTAATTATACTAATGAATATTTATTTAATTAAAGTGCGATGCCCTCGCAACTCTGCCGAGGACAAAGGGGTCAGAGACCCGGTTTCGCGGTTCACCATCGTCCGACGCGGATAATTCGTTGTTTGCCGCGCGTCGCGTCCTCCGCCCGGATCCTTTTCCCATCGCTTTTCTTTTTTCCGCCGCATCACCACTTCAAATAAGTCTTGCCGCAATTATTTGTTAAAGAGCGGAGTTCGAAAACGCGAAAGAGCTCGTCTTTAGCTTTAAAAAAAAATATTAGCTACGCTCTATTGCTTCTTTTATGAGTATTTTTATTTTGCTAAATGAAAATAAAATAATACGTTAATTAATTATGTAATAATAAAGCCTGCGATGTACTTTATATTGGCTAGGTGTAATTAAAAAAATCAAGAATATTCTTTCAGTGTGAATAATAAAATTGAAAAGCTCATTGCCGTCGTTATTTTTTTAACGAGGTCGATTTCAACAAAATGGTTATGACCGAGAAAACGAGGTGAGCAAATTTAATTTAATTTCAAGCGCATAATTGCAAATATAATACTTGAATGGTCCCGGGCATTTGCATAATTGAGCCCTCAAAACTTCAATGCACTGCAACTTTTTAATTTGTCTTTTCAAGCCCATGCATATTCCTCATCATGAATAACTTTGAATTTTGACAACAAACTTATAATGAAAGTTTATTCAATTGGGCCCGCTTCATTTGTGCAGCAATGCAGGGACACGGAAAAAACCTCGCGAACGACGAAAAAAGGGGGAGAGCAAGAAAAAAAAAAGCGCAAGCTCGCACTTTGCTCATACGCTTGCAAGCTTGCTCGCGAAAAAATTGCACAAAAGCGCGCCGGGCAAAAAAAAAAAGAGCAATCAGGCTCTCTTCTTTCGTTTTTTTTTTGAGGGTGCATCAAGTTCCTGCAGTTTGTCACTGGCTCATTGAAGACAAAAGGATAAAAGGAGGGAGCTTGCACTTGAAACAGTGCGTCGAGAAAAAAAGAAAAGAAAAAAAAAACCGAAGCATTGAGCAAACGTAAAAGACGCACGGTGAAAAGTCCTTTCTGTTGCACTTGCTTACAGTTTATTTTTCATTCTTTCCTTTTTAAGTTCTCAAAAGGCTTAATTAATTTTAGGCTTCAAGGATTTCTTCGTGTTTCTCTTATACATTTTTATCATTAAATATTGACAGTTTTTTTAAGAAGAAGACTTTCTTCTTAAAGAAGTAGCTTATTTAATTTTTATAAAAGATTCAAATTTCATACAATAATTTTTTGTTGTTTAATAACATTAAATTATTTTTGAAAGTATGTAGTAGGTACAGATGTAATATTTTATTCTAAAAATGTAATAATTATTTGTAAATTAGGATGAAGTTTTCTCGATTGTATTTTCAATGTACAACTGTACAGGGTAGGGAAAAATTGAAGGACAAACTTTCTGCGTGATATTAAAAGATTTTTCATGTAAAAGTTTCAATGCCCCCAAGCGTTTGTAACTACGGTGTTTCCCTTTGGTGGGTCACAAAAATTAGAAAACTTTGTTAATTTAAAGAAAAGTTAAAAAGACAATAACGCCGTGAAAATTAAATATACCGAGCTTAATAACCACTTGTCAAATCTCCTGACATGAATTATATATTTATCAATACTATTTAGTAGAAACAATTTTTTTTTTCATAAATATATATATTTATGATTGATCGCCTCACTTAACTTAGTAAAAGGCAATCAGGATTGTTTTAATTTAAAAATTTAAATAAATTAAGGTCATCAATATAAAATGCTGGAATGGTATCTCCATAAAAAATAATATAAGCTCATGACCTATTTGCACTGTTAAAAATAAATCCATCGGCGTTGAAAAGTTCATTCAATTATTTACTCTTAATTAACTTTCGAAAAGTAGATAATTGAAATTTACGGATTACAAATTAAAATAAACGAATCATTTACTTTTTCGATATAAATACATGTAACTTATCTAACAATGCAAAATTATCTCTCTTATTTATTTATTTAATGTTGCATCAAATAAATATAATATCACGGTACATTTTAGGTGCACATCTGAATATATAATTAATTGCATGATGCTTATTAAATTGAATTGTAGATGTCACCTTATTTTAAAAAATCTATAATCTTCCTGTAGTTGTCCTTTCGCAGAAGTTCTTTCAAATCTTTAGGTAATTCTAATTCTAATTAATTGTAGTACACGATAACACACGACGAAAAGTTTATTTTGATTTTTTTTTCTCTCCGTTTCCTAAAACATCTCACTTTTTTTCTCGGAGACTCAAAATACAGCCCAAAATCTTAGCAAAATAATTTTCAGCAAGCTGAAAAAAAACGACAGAAGGAATGCCAAGTTTTCCCAAATATGCGTTAATTGCATGATGCTTATTAAATTGAATTATAGATGTCACTTTCCTTTAAAAAATCTATAATCTTCCTGTAGTTGTCCTTTCGCAGAAGTTCTTTCAAATCTTTAGGTAATTCTAATTCTAATTAATTGTAGTACACGATAACACACGACGAAAAGTTTATTTTGATTTTTTTTTCTCTCCGTTTCCTAAAAAATCTCACTTTTTTTCTCGGAGACTCAAAATACAGCCCGAAATCTTAGCAAAATAATTTTCAGCAAGCTGAAAAAAAACGACAGAGGGAATGCCATCGAGTTTTCCCAAATATGCGTTTTCTCAAGTCGTTGAACCTGCGAGACTATCCTCGCTCGGTCTCTCTCAGGCGCATAGAAGGCATGCCGGGCGCGCATCGCATGCGTCCGCGTGGAAGCCAATTCCGCGGGCCCGAGGCGCGCAATATAAGTTTAATGCGGCCGCGAGCCGCGCGCGATCACAAGGTGCAAGGTTATGCGCGCAGAGGCACTACTTCCTGATCGGGCCCGGGCATATGCGTGCGAGCGCAACTTGTTATTAGTCGACTTTTAGCCGCCGCGAGTGAGAGAGAGCAGATTACACCGCGCAAGCTCTATAGTTACTCTTATTTATTTCGCTCGATCGCTGTTAGTCGTAAATTTCAGAGTGCTGGGGGAGGAGGGGGGGGGGGAGTTAAGGGAGCCGTGCGCGGAGGCTCATTTGAATAATTGCTCGATCGTCGGCGATTTGTTTATATTCGATGCGGAGCGAAGGCGTCGCTCCGGCCCTTTTAAATCAATTTGCATTGTTTATGGACGCGTTGCGCGAGATGCTTTTTAATTATGGCATTAAAGCGGGTATATTACGACGTGCTAAGTTTATTTGGGATGATGAATTTGTACTGTAATGTGAAAGTAATTTTTTTTAAGTGAAATTTTTTGTTGCTCGTGCCTGAGTAAGTGAGACGTTCGGAGGGATCTACAAATTTTATTTTTACTCTATGTTAAAATAAACTACTGGGGTATTTATGTTTAATTTAGTGATGGATTTGTAATGTTATTACTTTGTGTATCGCGCGGATTTTTTTTAATGCTATTTTATTGCTCGTGTCAAGACCAGTTTAATGTGACGTTTGATGGATCGATATCTTTTATGTTTGCTCGCCGTTCAAATAAACTGCGAGCTAATTAATTAGTATTTAATTCTGTTGAATTTTTTAATTTCGAAATAATTAAACTTTAAAGTTTTCAATTTTAAATCGGTTTCCATTCTTCATATTTTAATTGATTTGAGAGGTCAACTGCAATTTATTAATTGTGTTTTCTTTTTAATAAAAATTCAACTATTATAAAAAGCGTTATTAGTAATAAATATTCAATTTACATGAACTACCATATATTTATTTACTATACGTATAATGATATCTGCTTACGTATTGCTTAATAACGTTATTCTCGCAAAAGTCTCACTTAATATCGTGATGAATAACCCACGAAACAATTTATTATTGATAAAGATAAATCGAGGTCAAACACGTATCCTGTAGCAATCGGATCAATAATTCACGGTAAAACTAAAAAAAAAAGAAAAAGAAAACGCAGCATTAGAGGAAAAATAAATCACCCCTCCCCCTTTTTCATCCCCCATTCTCTTTTGCTTGGCTTACTTCAACTTTCTTAAATCGGCCCCGACGCTTCCTTCTTTCTTTTATCGAGGAACCTACATTCCGAAGGATGAACTATACGAGCCTCAGAACATTTCGCTTCCATTTGCACGTAAAATCTTTCGTTTCAGAATACAATGCAAGCAGGTCATATCTCTTTCCGGTTTCAGCAATCATATATGTATCTCTTTGCCTTTTTCACTCGTTGTTTTTGCCTTTTTCTTCTTTCTAATTCTCCTGCCGTCGACTCTCGTGCATTCAATCTCAGATTAAAAAGCAAATAATCACCGAAGATGGAAAAAAGAAACTAACGAGAGCCTCGACTTTACTGCGGTTTTCCACATTACGTATTAATTGTTTGCAAAATTTGACAAGCATTTTAGCGGAGTTTTTTTTACGAAAGAATGAGCGGGAGCTTTTATCCAAGCGCAGAATGAAGAAATAACGAGTTGTTAAAGAGCAAACGTTTGCTCTGTGCAAAAACTGACAGTAGATTTGTCGTCTTTTATGATTTGATCTTTTTTTTAGTCTTTAATGGGAGATTGAATCAGAAGAGGGAACGCTCCGTGTACTGACCCAGTAAACGGGGACGAGCTTTTTCTGTTCTTGCTCAAATGAATCTGCGAAGACCGAAAAAGGATTTTAGTTTCGCTTCAATATTGATTTTACAACACTTTAACATTTTTATTATTTCACTGGTCTTAAAGCTTTTCGCTAAGCTCCGTTCGTTTGTGAAATAGAAGTGCGTTTCATGATAAAACCTCGTCTCCATAAAATCGCTATTTCTTTTCGTAAATCGCACATCCATTTAGAAATCGTTATTCGTCGAAGCTTTTATTTCTATATTTTATTCATTTATATATTATATTTAGGTACATATTTTTTATTCATTTGAACATTTCATTTAATTGAGAAAAGGATATGGAAATAATGAAAACTGCGGGACAACGAAAAGGTGCGATAGGATCTAATATGATTACGCGCGATAGTAGAAGAGGCAAGGGATAGTTCTTAAAGTTTAAATTATTACGACTTTAATTTCTTTTTTATTAGCGAAAAGTAAGGGAGCGAAAAGAAAGTCGAGCGAAGTAAGGGATATTCGCGAAATTTGGTCCACTCTTATCGCCGCTAACAATCCGGGCGAGCGCAGGCCATTAAAGTCCGGATAAATTTAAGCCGTTGGCCGCAGTAAACACTCCGAGTAAACAAATGCTAATGCCACCGTTGGGCTCGGGCCCTCTTCTCCGCGATAAGGTTCACTCTCCATTCGGAGATTTGAAAAAATTCATTATCCCTACCCCTTTCGCTTTATTCGCCGTTCTCTCCTTTTTATGCAGCCTCTTATTCAAGCAAGAAATTGGCATTCGCCGACTTGCCGCGGCAAAACCACTGTATTAAACTTTAAAGAAAATGCCAATTGTCTGGCAAATTAAGACTTGAACTACTTAACAAATGAATATTCTGCATCGTTCTATTGTAATTGACAACTTGCCTTGAAGCTCTATCGCGCCTCTTGATTAATAAGGTGGATATATTATTCGATGAAGTCACGGTAATTTTCTTGCTTCATTTTTATTTTAACATTGAAACTCTCTAAATCTGAAAATGTGAATAGTGACATATTTTGTGTAAAAAATCGTTCACATATTTAGCATGTGAACGTCTTTTCATTTATTAAATGTCACTATTCACATTTTTAGGTTTAGAGAGAAGAATAATAAATTCGCTCTTGCAATCAAGTATAAGAAAATAAGTATCTAATAAAAATTAATAACTTGCACTGAAAGTTTTTTCCAAGACTTAAATCATATTTAAAAAAAAAAACTTTTAACAATTTTGTAAAGCGATTATAATTTTCAATGCTGAAATGGAAAATCTTCAATAAAAATGGAAGTAGCAGCCATAAAAGAAACTAAACTCCGCAACTAAACAATCGTTATATGTACTTTCGCAACTAAGAGTGTCCTGATGGAGATAAAATTCCACGTCCCACAGCTGCAGACGATCATCCCAGCCACAAAAGATCCGAAAAAAAAATGAAGTCGAACCACCGGCGAAATCGATTTGGCGGTGTCGTCGAAAGCTCAAAAAGCTCTATTACAAATGGCAAGGAGAGATAGGGGCAAAGTCGCTGGAAGAGGGCAAGAGGGACGCGACGATAAAATAATAAGCGCACTCGGGGCTGGCAATAAAATTTACGGCCCTGAAAGCGCCGTAAACATCGTCGCGGGCATAGCCACGCGGGATCGCAGCTTTGCCGGCGTCATTATGCGCCGCACACCGCGGCTCGCGCGAGAAATTAGACGCGCGGTCTTTTATCTCCGCTCGTAAATCGCTGAGGCATCGATTGTATTGCGGCCGAACGCAGGCTAAAACTCACCCGATGGCCGGGGATGAGAGGCTCGAAGTAGCCGCTGCACTCGCAGTCGCGTGGGCGGGAGGTTGGACTTGTCGGAGGTGATGGGTAAGAATATGAGAATATGGTAACTTTCAACTATTGTACGGAATTCTTGTTTTTTTTTTTGTTTATTTGGAACAGAAGATTTTGAAATATATTTCGTATAAATTTTAATTGTTACCCTAAAAAATAGTTATTTTCATATAATATTTTACTCGAAGTATAGTGAGACTGGATTTGCCGCATTGACGTGATGAGTAAAAAGATAAGCTTTCAATTATTCTGAGGATTTTGAAGGTTTTGTCATATTTACTTTCAAGGAAAGATTTAAAATTTATTTTTCATAAATATTTTATTATTACTTTGAAACAGAAGAATTATAATTTTATAACAAAATATTTATTTAAAAGTTTAACGAATAATTATAACTTTAAATCAACTAAACATTTTTTAGTATAACTATAAAATGTATTTACTTTATAAAGGAATTAACTAGTAAATTCGAAAATAATTTAATTGGCAAATCTTAAAAAAGCTCCTTATTTCTATATTAATGTATTTATTATTTTGTTTTAGTAAATTAGTACAAATTTCGTAATAGTTAATGGACAATTTTGTAATATTGAATTTATTTCTCGAATTTTGAATTGCAATTATGTAAAAGATTCACGTGCGTGTAGATAAATATTTGTAATGCGCAGGGATGTTTGCGATGCAATTTTAGAAAAAAAACGTAAGGTACAATGCAATAATGTAATCAATACGAAAACTTCATAAATCAATTTGTTATTGTGACATTGATGGTAACTCGCGCGGCCGTTTTTTGCTTTATCAAGATGAACAAATGCACGTTTCGTACAGTTAACTTTTCGATGGAATGAATAATGTGTTCGCAAATGGAATTCAACTTTTGTGACATTAACGACTTTTCATATTTTAAAAATATACAGTCGCTGTTTGGTGTACGTCAGTTACAACATATTTTGTACTTAAAACACACCGTCATAAAAAGCGAATAGCGCGCACCAAAGATACATTCAACAGTTATTATATGAAAAAGTTGATTAGATTTCTCAATCTATTAAAAAACTTCTTCAGATTATTCAAATCGTATTACTTAAAATTTACATTTTACTCATTTGCAGTATATTAATATATTTAATTTTCAAAATAAACATCTATTCCCAGCTTAGAACAATTTACATCAGAGGTGCAATGGAAGTCTTAATCCATTAGTGCCGACGCGGACATTTTTGGATACTCCATATTTCCAAGTGGATTAAAAAAAAAAAAAAAAAACGAGATCAAAACATATTTCTATAATATCGAGTATCCAAAAATTTCCGCGTCGGCACTAATGGGTTAAATTAATGGAAAAAAATTATTTTGAAAATACGCATGCATCTATAAGAGACCATCGGTCGTTTATATAGGGCAAATTTTTGCAGTGTCATTTACAAAGATTCAAATGTCCAGTTACACAAAGTGACGATCTCGCTCTAAATATATGAAAGGTCGTGGTACGAAATTTTGAACAGCCAGACACAATTAGAAATGAAGCCGTAAACCTGAGCGATATTAAATGGGCTTTGGAATGAAAACCGACGAAGGGAGCGAATAATACAGCGTCACGAATTCGTGGCTGGAGCATCGGCAGTTTCCCGGGTCGGTCGCCTGCAGGGGAGGGGTTTTGGCGCGCCGCGCGAACAGCGACGCTCGACACTATTTCAATTTGATACGCGCGTCGGCGTCCGGTCCCGTGACGCGGCCCATAAATAAAGCTGCATCACGCGGACCCGCCGTGATTTTCGAGGAGATTTTTCGCGTCGACGTCGACGACTCTGCGGGCCGCAGCCTCTGGGGCCTCCGCCAGCTTCTCGCTCGTCGTTTTTCGCGTATTATTTACCGGCACTTCGGATGAATGATTCATTCGTCTCTCGGTCATTTGTTTGCGCGCCCGAGGAGTTCACCGCTAAATTTTCACTTTTGCAAAGGGAAAAGAAAAGTCCGCGTTGCTTTTCGCGCGAGCGCTTGGATCGAAAAAAGTAACCGAGCCGGTGCTTTCCCGACGAAAATTGAAGTGTTTTAAAAATAGACACGGCATAGCTCGCTAATGGCTGTATGGTGATTGGCTGCACTATGCTCGTTTTTTTTTCTATGGAGGAATGTCTATTAAAAATAGATTGATTGCCCAGTTTAATAAATTGTTTGGAAAGGCTTTTCGCGTTACAATTTGCACAAGGATTAATAAAAGTACGTTATTTCAAGATTGCGTGACGATATAACGGCATCCATTCTTTTTATGGGTACTTTTCTTTTTAAACCTGAAAGTGACCAATATTCTTATATCAATTAATTCAACGGAAACGTCAGGGAAAATTTGTCAAGCAATAAAAATTATTTTTCGGTGTGCTTGTTTAATTTCAAAAGTAAGTTAAATTGATAAATTTACAAGTTGATAGTCACAAGTACAAATACTCCTGGTAGACTTAACGGTGCTGAAAACTTTTTCCATACTCGGGAAGTTCGAGATACTCCCTGCTGAACGATTTTCGGTGAAGAAAACACTCGCGATTGCAAAATCTCATTTCCGGTTCTGTTTCCATTTCTCCCATTCTTCCATTTCTTTAAAAGGGGCTCGGAATGTCTAAATAAACGTAGCCTCTTATCCCCGTGATCGTACGGATAACGACCAGCGATGTTCGATGAGGAAAATACTTGCGTACTTTCGAGCTTGGTCGACTGCATAAACGATGCTTTTACGAGAAGCTACCAGCGAACTTGGTATTCGATAATTTCATAATTAAAGAATTTTTAATAATTTTTATATTAAAAAGCCGGATTATAATATTAATTTACCGTAACAAGGGAATAGCAAAGAACAATAAAAATTCTGCCTTTGCAAAAATATGCAGAGAAAAGATTGTAAAAAT
The DNA here is from genome assembly GCA_018906775.1 of Sycophila sp. Sp_5. Classification (NCBI taxonomy): domain Eukaryota; kingdom Metazoa; phylum Arthropoda; class Insecta; order Hymenoptera; family Eurytomidae; genus Sycophila; species Sycophila sp. Sp_5. Next base: position 17,214 of record JACCID010000097.1, on the reverse strand, counting down.
AATTCTTTCATAGAACCTTATAGTTGGAAAGTGGAAAACTGTCATAAAAATATTTGCTGCAACAATTAATGTAAATCAATCCTACCGAGAACGATATTTTTCCTTGCACCTGCACTTAGACCCATTTTTTCGCAGCCTTAAATAACAATTTGAAGAAATTATTTCCCCCGTGTATACATAATGAAACTGCAACGAGCCTACTTACGAAATGTTTAAAAAGCCGTAAAATACTCGGCGCATAATGTGAAAAGTGATTTCTTAGAAGCGTCAGTCATCATAAAGCGTAATAACAAAGATTTCAAGCCCAAAGCAGTAACACCTAGTTATGACGTAATTCGTTAACAATCGAAACAAAGCGGAGTCGCGGCGAAAGACCGAACGAGGAGAATAGTAAGTAGGTAAACGAGAGAGTCGGAAGGAGAGGGACGGAAAAAAAGGAGAACAGAGCAGAGCTCAGAGCGCGAAAGGTGGAGGGTAAAAGGAGTCCTGAAAAGTGCTGGCGGGCGCAAGTACTGCGTCTGCAATTTAATGGCTGCTAACGCTTGCTCGCACCGTTTGCTTTTATGGGCCGCGGCGCTGTTTCAGTCGCGGAAAATAAAGTTTCCCGTTCGCCCGCCGGCCGCGCGTCTCCCCGCCCGCACTCTCCGAGCGCCGCTCGGCCGATTGAGACGGCGCGCGAATTTATTCCTTTCTCGCGGATCGTTTTGCGCCTTCTTTCATAATAATTCGCCTTTCGCGATGAAAGTTTCGGCGGTGTTGCCTACGCGAGCTGCGCCGTACTGCATAAGTTAGTCTTGACAGCTACTCTGTAATCTTAATTATTGCGAGCTTGCAAGCTGCTGAGGGAATACGTGTATTTTAGTCGGGTAGGAATACCGATGCTGCTGTAGGATGATGATTTATTTAGTGTATTACGGAAATTTTTAATTGATGCGCGTGCGTATTAATATTTTTATTTTCTGCACGGAGAGAAAAGTTTGAGTCGTTCTCAGACTAAAAAGCGAAGTGAATATAAAAAATGTACAAAATTGTCACAAATAAAACGTAGATTAAAAAATTTGTTTTAAACCTTTCTAAGCAAATATATTATTGCATCCCACTCGTAAAGCCATTCACTCCCGTAAAGCCCACCCCCTGCCCCTCAGATACACGGAGAGAAATGTTATAGTAAAAATTACTATGCTCCGTAGGAACAGTGGGATATACTCAAATTATAAAAAAATTTATTATAAAAAATACTAAAAATTCCTATGTACAATTTCTACTATATAAATAGCAATTTTTGCTATGTACATAGGAATTTTTAGTATGCTTTTTAATTAATAATCATTATAGATCGAGTATGTCCCATTGTTCCTACGGAATATAGTAATTTTTACTATAGCATTTCTCTCCGTGTGCTTTAACGCGATTTATAGTTCATATATTTTTTTTAATCAAGAAAAGGTGAAAAAAATTCAGCTTTTTCATCTGTACTTTCACACTGAATTTAATTTAAAAAATTAATTTCAACTTTCTAGCGTTTATGAATTGTTATTTTCTTAATTTAATGAAACATCAGTCTACGACAATATTTTTTTTCTTGTGATAAAGAATTATATTAAAGATTAATAACAACAGTAACTTATATCATAATAAGCGAGTAGTAATGTTATATTACATTATAGTAAAAATAAGGTGTCTGGCGGTACCCGGAATGCATCTACTTAAAATAGATTTTCATTTAAGAAACCTTTGCACGCATCTACTGTTATATTTTAATGCGAAATCAATTATTAATTAAACAAATACGCAATAATATTATTTATAAAAAATGATCACGCGTTTTTTATACTGAGAATTTTCATAAAATTTCACAAAACCTGGAAGTTGGCCTAGTCAATAACAACGGAGACACCTGCGGTGAAATATGGGTAAAAATGCTTAAGTACGTCTTCGAGGTTACTTATGAGCGTTGGAATCTTGCGCTTCGACTTGAGTTCCACTGAGAGGCTCAAGAAGGTGAGAGCAACGCTGCCGCGCCAATTAAAGTTGTCGCTCGGTGCGACGACCCTCCCGACCTTACATCAGGCGCCACCTTTATTAGCATACTGGGCGCGGAATAAAAGAGAACTCAAGGATTTAATTATTCTACATCCCCCTTCATTTTTTTTCTCTCCTTCGTTCTCTTTTAGCTCGATTTCTACTTTCTCTCTTCTTCGCTTTCCTCGAATTTTCGTGTCTCTTTTTAACGCTTTGCGTCCTTCCCCAAGAAACTGTTATGCGGTTAATCGCCATCCCCTTGAGCTTAACCAACGCCGACTCCATGGAGATGAGAGGAGCTGGAGACCGAGTGACCGCAGCTCTCTCGGTAGCATTTAAATGCCCCGCGCTCAAAGCGCTTATTTTTCTTGTTGCCTTTGATCGCTCGTGTTGACATTATGAAATTACGAGTGATCAAAGGCCAGAGAAAATAATATAACTAATAGCTCGCCGAGCGATCGTTTAATATATTAAGCGATGATTTTAACCATTGCAATTTAAATAATTCCTCCATGTAAATCTGTAAATAATTTTAAAGTTGACGACTGAGTTATTGTAATATATGACAAATGGTACCCCGTCGAAATAAAAATTGAGAAAAAAAAATCATTCCCTTGTAATTAAGTTTTTCAACGGAAATGACAAAATTTGTTCTTAGCCAAAAAGACATTCAAACCGTGTATCCTACAGAAATTTTATGTAAAATCACTGCCCTCCAAAAGGATCCTAAGAGAAAAAATACATTTAATATTAATCAAAAAAATTCTAATGAAATAAGTACCTTGATTGACAATAGCGTAAAGTACACTGTTTAACAATTATTTTTGTTATTTGTTATTATTATTATACTTTGAAATGTCAATACAATCATACTCACAGCTGCAAGTACTTACAGCTGAGTAATAAATTAATTTTGCGAATTTTTTATATAAAATACTTGATTTGCAAATAAAAAAAATATCTATCTCGGATTTGTATGTTCGCGATTTTTTTTCATATATTGTATGTACCCATAGAACGAAAAAACATTTGACCAGAGCTTTCACCCGACTTTTAATTTTTTTTCCAGGTGGACCGTCTCAGGTGTTCCTCATATACACACATACTCACATACAGACACAAGAGAGCCTGCATCATTATCGTGCACGTATGAACTCATAACGGAAATGATTCCGGGGATTTCGTTCCGCCGTAAGAAGGGAACGTGAGGCGAGGCTTGCCTCAATATACAAAGACAGGGTAGGAACAGTCGTAATGAAATTTAAGGCTGATGAGAGTACATCCTGCGCATACTCCGGGGCCAATCGATGCGCTTTATAAGCGTAATCTCGGGCTCCTCGCTAACTACGCCGAGGCCAGATATATACGGACCCGCAAAACACGTGCGTCTCGATACAAATTGCAACAAGTAATAATTATGCAATTTAATAGCGGCTGCGTTGTCACCAATTTAGGCTCAACCGCCGACGTAGTCTCCCGGATTTGTAAGCTGAGCTTTCTGCTCTCCGGTTTCCTTTAATTGAGATCTGTAAGTAATTTACGCGGGATTTCGGACCAACTTTAAAATCCTCGCTCAACTTTCGATTAGATTCGTCAACTTTTTAATGCTATTGATGTTAACGCACGTTTTTGAATATTCCAGGCGCGAAAATTTAACGCTGTAAATTACATAAATATTAAGGAAATTGATACCTAAATAAATGTGTATTTAAATAAGAATATTTCATACTTTCTAAATCTAAAAATGTGAAATTCACATAGAAAATGTGAATAGTGACATTGTTTATGTGAAAAATCGTTCACATATTTAGCATGTGAACGACCTTTCACTTATTAAATGTTACTATTCACATTTTCCGATTTAGAGAGTAATACGAGCTAATGTATAAAAATTTTACTGAAACATTAATCAACAGTTAATGAATTAAATTTATCTGTCAAGGAAAAATAATAAAAATAACGGAGCCTGAGTGCGTACATAAAGAAAATTGAAGTACATAAAAAATACGAAGAAATAAGTGAATTTTCAAACTTTAATACAACAATACTTTATCTTTCTTTTTTCTTCAGAAGGGTCCGCATTATCGCAAGGCGCATAAAACACATCCATTAAAAATTCAACTTATCATGGCAATCGTCCGTCCACACGAATACCCTTTATCGCATTCTTCTAGCCCTTTAAACATAACGAAACATTTCGTCAAATTAAAGTACCCGGTCGCGCGAGTCCACTGACAATTTCAGCACGGGTCACTGGACACCCGACGGAGGAGCGGGTAGAGGAAAAAAAATACATTGCGGCTCACCGCGAGTAGCCTCCCGGAGTGGCGCACGCATACCTTCGCGCGGAGCTCGCGTGACTGCCCGCCTACACACCCCCGCAGGATCCGCGCTTTGGATATACATTGCACTGGCGTACGGCAAATTAGCCGACGAAACGAGCGACGTGAAATTTTCAAGCAGCTTTGGGAGATTTAGTTTTTTGATGCTTTGGGATACTCTGAGGGATTTAGTTTTATCGGAGTAACTAATGGGAGTCCATGTATCACTATGACTTCTAAACTGATGACTCTGAATAAAGAGCAAGGGTAACTTTATTCATTCAACGTGATTTTTTTTTTATTAATGCGATTAGAAATTCTTCATAGAAGTTATTTTACTCAAACAAAGATAACGAATAATTTACAAGATTGTATTGTTTACCTAATTGATAAGTAATTGTAGTTAGATACAGAGATTATACAGTCTTTGATGAATTTGTGGATGATTTTATAGAGTTGAGTAGATGGATCGTATATGAGTGTTTGACAACTAAATGGAGCTTGAAATATTTTTAACGTGATTTTATTTAGATTTCAAGTTTTATCCTATACTAATTTTTAATGATTTTATTACGTATCCTTTGATTTTATTTCCAGAAAGCTTTGCATATAATGTTGAGCTTCCGAGTAAAACTTGCCGCAAATTGTTCATCTTGAATTCAAGAATTTTTCATTAACTAAAACTTACGCTCAATTGCAGCTTATACGGTGATTAATAACTTCCCGTACGACTGATTCACTTTTTGCGTGTCGGTTAATTAGCAGCAAAAACAGCGATCATTTGTTACGTGCCTCGTAATTAACGATCCCATTCTGTGCCGCGCTTCGCGTCCTTTAAAAGCACCAGGGAAAAAAAAACAAGTAATTTTCGCATAAACAATTTCTCACGAATTATCGACAGGGTCGGGTTCGATACTAAAAACTGCCGTTTCGAAAGTCTGGCATTTTCCTGGGCACGTGTCTATCGACTTTTTCCGTAACTACACGGCCGAAGCCTGCACAGCGTACCGGCGTAACGTACTCCGGGCGTCGCGTGGTCTCGATAAGATAGGTATTACTTGTTTCTTTATTGTTATTATTTTCCTTTTTTTTCTCAAAGAAAATCATGGGAGTCATGCGTGTTTTTCCACCCCGGCGACGCCGACGCGCCGCGGCGTGAAAGTGACGCTGTAATAGCGGTTTTTAGCGGCGGAGAGAGAGAGAGAGGGATGAAGGGGGGGCAAAAAAAATGGCCTGATTTATGCGTCTATTTTTTCTCGGCTTATCGTGCGTCGGCGTAAATTCTCCGACCCCACCCCCAACGCCCCAGCTCTCGCGGTGCTATTTTTTCCCCTCTTTGCTTTCGAGTTACCCGCCCGCGCGCGAGCAACCCGATCGCTCGCGATCTCGCGCATGAAATTTCGCGACGAAGGGCTGCCCCTCGCTGGAACGAATGTTTTGACTTACGGCGGGATGCGACGATTTACGCTCGGCTGAGCTTGCGAATTACGCCGCGGCGGCTGAATTAGTGCGCGCGTCTTCGCATTGGGAAATTCAATGCAACTGTGAAATCTGCAATTTCCTCTTTCGCTTTATTAACAATCCATATCGCATTTTAATTTATGGGCTTTTTTTGTCAAATATTTTGAATTGATGCGAGAAGTTAGTTATCTTTATTAATGACGTATACTGCATTTTTTTATGACACTTCGACACGATGCAAAAAGATAAATTTATCCGTATGAAGAATGATTTTGGAAAAAAAAAATTTTAGTGCAATATGATGATTGTAGAAATAAAAGAGGAAATCTATTCATTTCACACGGTGCAAAAAAAAAGTTTTGCTGTGATACTGGAAATATTAAAAAAAAAATCATCGCGTACAGAAATCACGCATCCCGGATTTACGCTTTGAATCTATTCGTCCAATCAAATCCGGCGATACGGACTTTGTTTTTTTTTTTCGTCTGCTTTATAGCTTCCAGCGTTCATTGAACGCTCTCGTTTGTTTATCTAAACGCACACTAACGATGGAGGTTTGTTGCGCATTGTGACTACCCAACAAATTTTAGTTTTCAATGTCACACAATAAGCGTAAGCTTATAGAATTAATGTTTTAAAAATGAAATATTTTTTTTATATTCAAATAGTATCAGATTTATAAACATAATTTTAAAAAGTTATGAATTTTAATGCACCAGGAAAATTCATCGCGAGCTTAAATTTTGCAGTTAAAAATTAAGAAAATTCTCAATTTTTTAAAAGAACAAATTAATAATTTACTATTATTGATACTTCAAAAATATTCAGACAATTACAATCAATTTCGTTATAGACGTGACAATTTGAAAAATATTTTCCACGAAAATGTCAATATTTTCTTCTTTCTCTGATGCGAGGACTTTACATTTATAAAAAAGAAATTATCATAGCTAAATACAATTCAATTACTTTTATCAAGTCCATGTTCAATCTCTTCTGCATAGTTCAGGGAGTGAAAAATGAAAGCAAGATAAGTATATCGGTATACATGGAAAACGCCCAAGCACTCCTTAGATGCTGCAGAAAATAAGTACAACTACGCGGACGGCCAAGTCTCCTTGCATTTCTCGGTCCAAAAGTCACGTTTCCGCGCACGCATCCCTCGCGGAAGCTTTTCCGCGCCCTTTCGATTACGCTCGGCAGTCACGTGGGATCATTGCAAGCTCGCGGCAATGTGTGTGTATGTGCATGTGTAGGTGCGTTCGAAGTGGGCGTTTACGTAAACGTCGATCGTTCGGACTAAATTGTTTTTCGCTCGCAGCGGGATCGACACGTTTCGTCGTGTTGCGCGCTTAAATGAACTCCTTGGGTGCTTGCGTCGCGACTTTATTTCCAGGATTAAGTTTAAAGGTCGCGACTTCAATGTTAATGAGGCCTTGAGAGTTTGCCGCGTCCTTACTTTGGGAAAACAAGAAGCTTGCCAAATGGTGCTAAAAGCTATTTATTACTCATTTTTTAGTAATAAAAAGGGTGGAAATACTATTTTAAAATTTCTTTATAAAATCTAGAAACTATTGACTAGAGTGTATTAAATTTCATTTTAACTTTACATATTTTACCCAATAATTCGCTAAATTTTCCGGCAGGGTTATTTATTTTCTGGTATTAGTTTACATAGACTATTAATTAATGTACATCATGTTACAATTCTCAAAATACACGAGGTAATATATACTGCTATTTTATTTTAAAAAATTGAAAATGGATATTTTGACCCCCTTTCATAGAAAATTTACTATAGACTCTCCTTTCAATGATTTTATAATTTATTATCCCCATTTGAGAAATAAAGCAGCTGCGCATTAGTTAGGACAGATTAGCAAATTTATATATTTTTTTCTTTTTTTAGCTAAAGAAAATTCGTGACGGTATATATTTACATATTTTAAGATACACGCATCTGATTGCATATCCCGGTGTCGCTTAAAAAAATAAGGAACGTCGTTTATTAAATAAAGAAATATTTTTGAGCTTTTGTTTCTTAATTGCATTCCGCGGTGTAATTATGGCATAAATATACGTAGGCTGTAAAAAAATAATTAATCAACTCACTTAAAGGATATAACGTATAATTAAAATTTATAACTATATTTTAATAGGAAGAAAAAAATTTGAACATCGCAGGTGCTAATTGATTATTTTTACATTTCCTGTGACACTATCTATCGATCTTAAAATAATGATAAAATCAAATTAAATTGTCATTATACTGACATTATTCACTAACTCTCGTAAAATCGAGATCATTGTTTTAATACTTCCTACTTCCTGTTGATTTCAAGATTTTTCGTTTGAATCTTGGTTTATAATCTTTATTCAAGTTAAACGTAAAAATATATACAGAAAGAAAATATAAAAAAGGTATGCACTTTATGATATCGCTTTGAATGAATTTTTTAGTCCATCTTTATTAAAATGGATTAAGCATAAGAATATATTCATTAAAATACAAAGCACTATTAATAATTTACTTTAATAATGTATTATTAAATACAGTACAGAGTTAAAAAAAAATTCACACAAATTGAATGCACGAGAAAGCGCTAGAAGTACACTTCATCCCTCTTCCACGTACGCCAACAAGATTTCGCCGCGTTATCCGAAAATTTCGAACAAATTGACAAGCTTACGCTTATCTGATTTAGCCGTCAGCAGCCATTTTTCTCTGGAAGCCCGACTGCGCTCTCCTCGTAATGCGGTGCTCGAGATATATTCATTTTTTCTGTCAAAAAGGGAACAAATAGCACGCGACGGAGAGTCGCCTGTAAATCAACCGGCGATAGAAATGACGCGTGATTTCTCACTTTCGCTGCTCATGTACAACAAGATTCTCAGGGCGCTCGTCACACACTTCCGCTCTCGCGTGACTGTTCGCATTTTGGAGAAGCGATTTTTTAAAGGGTGCTTCGACTACCGCAGTGCGTCGGAGCTTATTTAACTGCGTCACCTTTGTGTATCTTAATTGAGTATTTTTTTTTTGTTTTATACTCGGTCGATTTTAATTTTGATAAGCTTACCGAATTATTTTTCGCGACTTATATACCTGAGTACGTGAGCAGTTTAATTTAATAAGTAGATTTTCAAGGCAAAGCAAGCGAGCTTTTTATGATTTTTTTTACGTCGGTAGTACTAAAAATATTTAATTTAAAATTTATAACCAATGTGTTTTACATGCCTTACACCGGCATTGAAAATATTTTTTCATAAAATTTACGCTTTCAAGCGCTCTGCAAAAATTGTATTGAAAAATATAATAGCGGGACAGTTTCTAATTACGTGAAAACTTTGTAAGAAAATACTTGCTTTTCTCACAAGAATTTATGGACGAAAGCTTCGAAATTTTTAAAAGAAAAACTTCGCAATTTTTACGAGAATATTCTCGTCGTTTTAACAGAGCTTTTTTTCGTAAAAATTACAAAGTTCGCTGGCGTTCCAAGAATTAGGTAAAATTTACAGTGATTTTCCTGTATAAGAAAGGGCTATAGTGCTTGCAAGAACAATTAGTCGCCGCTCTTGCCTCGATTGAGTCACGATCTCCGCGGCGCGTCTCGCCGGCGCGCTTAAAGACGCCGTTGCGCAACCTCTTGCTGCTTTCGCGTGCATCCGGCGCAATTTTAGCCGATAGCGAGGCCACGAAACCCGAGCGAAGTCAATGGTGCGTCGGCGAGACGCGAAAAAGAAGCTAATCACGAGGGACCGGTTCCAAAGATGAATTCATCCACGTGAGAGGTTCGGCCGCGCACTCGATGCGCTAAGTGGTTCGATCGAGGATTCGCGCCAAACATTCGCACGACGTGTTGCGGTTACTGCTGCCTCGCGATGTCCAGGATTTATGACGGCACAAGCGGTGCAATTGATTTTGATGATTTTTCTTTGGTAGCGACTTTTTCAGATTTTAATTTTTTAACTGTCGCGCGTTCTTAAACTTGTGTGTATAAGGTCATCAATCAAATTGTCATTAATTTCAAAATCACGACATACATTAAACTCATGATTTATATAAAATAATTAGGGGTATATCATTGTAAAGGGGAAATATTGATGTAGACATACATTTAAAAAATAATAAAATAATACAATAATATAAAACTATTATTACTTACATTATCCTTCCAGTTCCTTTTTCGAGTGAGTATATTGAATACTTGGCAATATATCTAATTATTCTACTATAAGCTGCTGTTCTCCATGTGATATACGCTTTAAATGTACATACGTATAGGCATAAAATTAAATCATCAATCTCTTAAATAAAATGTCATCTTTTTAAAAAAAATTAACTATTCCTTTAATAATTTGCCCTGCAATAAAATAAAATAAATTAATATATGTGAAAATATAGCAAGTAATAATAATAAAAATTATTAGCATGAATAAAATTAAACTTCAATATTGAATGGTATCTTCCAACATCAGTTGAGGTAAACCTCTCTGTGGTGAATAAAATGTCATCTTTTTAATAAATTAAGTATTTTTGTAATAATTGCAATGCCCTGCAATAAAATAGTTTAAATTAATATATGTGAAAATATAAAATGTAATAATAACTTAAATGGCTTGCATGAACAAAATTCAATTTCAAATTCAAATGATATGTTCTAAAATAAGTTCATGCAAACCTGATCCCCGTGGTGAATAAAAATATTTCTTACCTTTAATAAACTCCTCTTCTGTACATATATATATATATGAAAATATGTATAAAAAATAATAATAAAATATATATAACAATCAACCTCTTTATAAAATTTTCTCACAAAATTAAGTTTTATATTATACCCTATTCGCGAAAGACTAAATGTTACTCTAAATTAGGGTGGGGGAAGAGGGGGGGGGGGTCGTGACTGCCACTGTAAATGACAATTTCTTCAACTCCTATCCTACCTTTTACATAATAAAATAGAGGATAGAAACACTTTATTTTGCTACTGTTAGCGAGACGTTGCAGTGTTGCATTATACCTGGAACAGATAAAACAGAACACATCTTTCGCACACACATAGAGCATAAATATACGAGATAGGAGCTTTGCGGACTCGCTTGATTTTAACGCCATAATTGATACCAATATCGCACAATATTTTATTGACAATTTTTGTACCTCTTATCGATGATAAACACAGGTGAGACACTGCACAATACGTGTCTTTACAGTGTACAATTACACTGTATCAAAACAGTATCCTTGCTGTAAAGGTATAAGAAAAAACAAACAAAAAAAAAAGACTAAAAAGGTCAAGGGAATACCTACTGAAAATCTAATGAATTAATTAATTAATGCAAAATGTTAACAATCACTCAAAAGATAAGTTAACTTACAAATAATTTAAAAATTACAAATAAAAGCTGATTTAAAAATAAAATTGACGATTGGTATAATATAAAACACTTGCAGCCGTTTAATGTGTCAAAATATTTTTCAAAATTGTGTTCGATTGTCAATCATAGATAAATGATTTACTTCCAAATTAAAATTTCATGTACTGCAAACGATACGAAAAAAGAAGTTGATTGTTTGGAAGAAAAAAATGACTCACAGCGGAGGATTCTCTAGTTGTAGACGACGGCAGCTTGGTCTCCATCGTTATCTAGAACACCTTCAAGAACTCGGAGATCCCGTCGAATCCCATCTAATATATTGCTAACTTTTATTCAATGAAAAGTCACTATTTTTCAATGAAGATCGGACAAGCCGATTTTCTCTGGAAGAGTGAAATTTTAAAGAATACAAGTTAGACAATATAATTTTAGTTCGAATTATCTCGACGACCGAGGAGAGGTGCATAGATACAACAATGGGAATTCGCATTAGCAGCCACCCTAAAGTAGGAAATCAACGAAAAGAGCACTGATTGCCTATGAAGGGGCACCCAAATACATTAATTCCCATTGGTGCTTCTATTTTTCTTGAATCATCCAGAATCTTGAGTTGTAGAAAATGAAGTTGATGAGACGCTTTTCTTCCTGAAAAATAAAAAAAAAAGTAGAATGTTAATCGTGGTATTATTATTATTTTTTAAATATTTTTTAAATACAAGATTTTTTTTAACAATGGTACAAGTGTTACTTTGCTACAAAAAAAAAAACGAGAAAAACTGCATAAATGTTGTAATAAAACGTGCAAGTATTTCATTCAGTTCAACAGATTAATAATACATTAGTAAAAAGACGACCCTCGATCAATTCAAATATTCAGAGTCAATATCGCTAAGCTAAAACGACGAAGAAATGTGAACTACTGCGCAACATCATGAAACAGAATTCAGAACGGCTATTTCCTATCTTATACGGGGAATCCCACAATTTTATATGCTCGCTTTCTCAAGGAGCTACGCCGTTGAAAGAAGTATGTTACTTAAACATATTAAATTTTATTAATATAGTTTTAGGTATACTAAGCTGTATTATGTTTACGCCGATTAAATATGGAGATATGAAAAATTTAAAGATTTACAGATCTACATGATTAAATGAAAAAAAGTCTGAAACATTTGTATATTCGAAATTGAATAATTCGCGGTCACGTACCCAACCTAATATAAAAAACCGGACAACCAATCACGTACTCGTGTCTTGGCGATCAAGAAGAATGAGGTATTAAAAGCTTCATAACAAAGAGCATAACCTTATTTTTGAAGAGAGGAAGAGAGGATCTCGGTTTTGTATGCAAACGTACATAAATATTCAACGTCTGCCTTGCCAATGGTAAAGATTCATTTTTCACTCGCTGCATTTGTTTCCTGCAAATAAGAAAGAATCATAGTAATTATCTCTTGAATATAAAATGTTTTTTTATAATTTATCAATATTATACATTACCTTATAAGAGAACCAGGTTTTCAGGCTAAGTAATAACAGCAATAAATTTTTTCAGCTGTGTCTGCAATCACTTGGAATTGTACTTGTAAGTATTCAGGCAAGTTCCATAATTTCACAACTTCTCCATAATCAGAGCACCTCCATCACCATCTTCTATGATATCCTCAGCTTATACTGATAACATGAAGACTTTTATAAATCTGAAGTTTTGTGCCAGTGATAATATTATCTTTTTAAGTTCAATATACTTACAGTGTGGCATACTCGGCTTTTTTTAATGAAACATCGTTTCACCTTGGACCAACTCATTGGAGGAGCAAGAATTTCTTTGACCCATCGAGGGATCCACAACTTTGAGCCAATTCATTGATGGAGCGACAGCCATAGTCTGACTCTTTCCAGAAGCTATGGTCTTGGTCCGACCCAGAGTAGGAGCCACACAGACTTGTTACGAGCCACCCAACAAGTATTTTCCTGTAACAAATTACGTGTAAGGTAAACCAGACAAAATATTTAAATAAAACTTTAGAATTCCTTTTTTTTACTAACAAGATCCAAATGATCCATGAAATTAAAAAAGTAAAGTATAAAAAATACAAATTTTTGAATCCATTTTTAATATAATATCCTTAGCTCATACTGATAATATAATTATTTTTATAGATTTCAAGTCTGATGCCAATGATAATATTCCATTAAGCTAAAAAACTTACATGTGGCTTACTCGGCTTTTGTTAATGAAACATCGTTTCACCTTGGACCAACTCATTGGAGGAGCAAGAATTTCTTTGACCCATCGAGGGATCCACAACTTTGAGCCAATTCATTGAAGGAGCGACAGCCATAGTCTGACTCTTTCCAGAAGCTATGGTCTTGGTCCGACCCAGAGTAGGAGCCACACAGACTTGTTACAAGCCACCCAACAAGTATTTTCCTGTAACAAATTACGTGTAAGGTAAACCAGACAAAATATTTAAATAAAACTTTAGAATTCCCTTTTTTTTACTAACAAGATCCAAATGATCCATGAAATTAAAAAGTAAAGTATAAAAAATACAAATTTTTGAATCCATTTTTAATATAATATCCTTAGCTCATACTGATAATATAATTATTTTTATAGATTTCAAGTCTGATGCCAGTGATAATATTCCGTTAAGCTCAAAGTATTTACATGTGGCTTACTCGGCTTTTGTTAATGAAACATCGTATCTCCTTGGATCAACTCATTGGAGGAGCAAGAATTTCTTTGTCCCCATCGAGGGATCCACAACTTTGAGCCAATTCATTGAAGGAGCGACAGCCATAGTCTGACTCTTTCCAGAAGCTATGGTCTTGGTCCGACCCAGAGTAGGAGCCACACAGACTTGTTACGAGCCACCCAACAAGTATTTTCCTGTAACAAGATACAGGTAAGGTAAACCAGACAAAATATTTAAATAAAACTTTAGAATTCTCTTTTTTTTACTAACACGATCCAAATGGTTGATGAAATTAAAAAAGTAAAGGAATATAAAAAATACAAATTTTTTAATCCATTTTTAATATAATATCCTTAGCTCATACTGATAACATAAATATTTTTATAATTTCAAGTCTGATGCCAATGATAATATTCCATTAAGCTCAAAGTACTTACATGTGGCTTACTCGGCTTTTGTTAATGAAACATTGTTTCTCCTTGGACCAACTCATTGGAGGAGCAAGAATTTCTTTGACCCATCGAGGGGTCCACAACCTTGCGCCAGTTCATTGAAGGAGCCACAGCCATAGTCTGGTTCTTTCAGGAAGCTATGGTCTTGGTCCGACCCAGAGTAGTGGCCACACAGACTTGTTTCGAGCCACCCAACAAGTATTTTCCTGTAACAAATTATAGGTAAGGTAAACCAGAAACAAAATTATTTAAATAAAACTTTAAAATTCTCTTTCTTTTACTAACAAGATCCAAATGATCCATGAAATTAAAAAAGTAAAGTTATAAAAAATTACAAATTTTTGAATTTTTTAATAAATAGACTTAATGCCTCATAATAATTTTTTTCATTCCATTTTTAAAGTAAAAGAAAGAGAATTTTAAAGTTTTATTTAAATATTATCTCTTTATTTAAATTTATAAAAATATTTATGATATTAGTATGAGCTAAGGATATTATATTAAAAATGAATTGGAAACCATTTTTTTTTATACTTTACTTTTTAAATTTCATCTATCATTCGGAATGAAATTAAAAAAGTAAAGTATAAAAAATACAAATTTTTGAATCCATTTTTAATATAATATCTTTAGCTCATACTGATAACATAATTATTTTTATAGATTTCAAGTCTGATGCCAATGATAATATTCCATTAAGCTAAAAAAACTTACATGTGGCTTCCTCGGCTTTTGTTAATGAAACATCGTTTCACTTTGGACCAAATCATTGGAGGAGCAAGAATTTCTTTGACCCATTGAGGGATCCACAACTTTGAGCCAATTCATTGAAGGAGCGACAGCCATAGTCTGACTCTTTGAAGAAGCTATGGTCTTGGTCCGACCCAGAGTAGGAGCCACACAGACTTGTTTCAAGCCACCCAACAAGTATTTTCCTGTAACAAATTACGTGTAAGGTAAACCAGACAAAATATTTAAATAAAACTTTAGAATTCCCTTTTTTTTACTAACAAGATCCAAATGATCCATGAAATTAAAAAAGTAAAGTATAAAAAATACAAATTTTTGAATCCATTTTTAATATAATATCCTTAGCTCATACTGATAACATAATTATTTTTATAGATTTCAAGTCTGAGGCCAATGATAATATTCCATTAAGCTCAAAGTACTTACATGTGGCTTCCTCGGCTTTTGTTAATAAAACATCGTTTCACTTTGGACTAAATCATTGGAGGTGCAAGAATTTCTTTGAACCATCGAGGGGTCCACAACCTTGAGCCAGTTCATTGAAGGAGCCACAGCCATAGTCTGACTCTTTGAAGAAGCTATGGTCTTGGTCCAACCCAGAGTAGGAGCCACACATACACGTGTTACGAGCCACCCAACAAAGTATTTTCCTGTAACAAATTACGTGTAAGGTAAACCAAACAAAATTATTTAAATAAAACCTTAAAATTCTCTTTCTTTTACTTTAAAAATGGAATGAAAAAAATTATTGAATGAGGCATTCCAAATCAGTCATCTATTATAAAATAATTAAAAATCTTTCTGATTTTTTTAACTAGATTTTTTTACTTTCATCAATCATTTGGATTGTGTTAGTAAAAGAAAGAGAGTTTTAAAGTTTTATTTAAATAAGTTTGTTTCGTTTACCTTACCTGTATCTTGTTACAGGAAAATACTTGTTCGATGGCTCGAAACAAGTCTGTGTGGCCACTACTCTGGGTCGGACCAAGACCATAGCTTCCTGAAAGAACCAGACTATGGCTGTGGCTCCTTCAATGAACTGGCGCAAGGTTGTGGACCCCTCGATGGGTCAAAGAAATTCTTGCTCCTCCAATGAGTTGGTCCAAGGAGAAACAATGTTTCATTAACAAAAGCCGAGTAAGCCACATGTAAGTACTTTGAGCTTAACGGAATATTATCACTGGCATCAGACTTGAAATTTATAAAAATATTTATGTTATCGGTATGAGCTAAGGGTATTATATTAAAAATGGCTTGAAAAATTTTTTTTTTTGGAGTCATTTGGAATTTATTTTTAATATATGTACTTTAATTGTTCATAAGTATATTTTCAATATTTTAAAAAACAATTTGAGATTATTTTATTTAATTATACATAAGATATGTTTAAAGGGCTAAGGCGGCAAGCGATTGATTTTTAATGCCTCCTACTTAGTTTGTATATCTATATACAATACGCCGCTTATGAAATCTACTTCTAGAAAAGCAATCCGACTGAAATTACGCCCCGGCGGTATCACTTATTAAAGAATTCACTATTGTAAACGTTTTCCGTGCACCGCTTTGTCCACTGAAAGAATATTTTTTCATTTTGCGGGCCTTGAAATTCGGACACTTGCTGTTACATGCAATTTCTATATCTATAGCTATGGCCGCAAACAAAAGTGGAACTCCTCGAAAAAATAACGTAAAATCCTTACCTTCGACTGTCGCTAGATGTTTAAATGAACAACAGCAATCGGATTCCAGATGGATTTGCCAAAAAAAAAGAGATTTTATATCGTTAAACAAGTCGATACTTGCTCCGCTGCACCGCCGTCTCCAATGGCCGCCATTTGAATGCTCGAGCCCCGACGGTCGCCGCTCGGAGAGGCACTGAGTAGTATATCTGTATATATTCAACTTTTTATAGTCCTCGATAAAAGTCCACCGCGGCTTGAAATTTCGATCGCGCGCTTTGAATTATTAAGAAATCAGAGATTTTTCAGTTTTTTTATGTCCCGTTTACTCTCCCGTCTACTCTCAAATATCTTAATTTTTCGCTCGCGGCCTTGAAATTCCGAGAATTGTGGCCGGAAGCCGCACACTACTGTATTATACATGGATAATGCTTAGGTTGGGCGTGAA